>JAWZYU010000010.1:0-405000 GCA_038380435.1 Ryuthela nishihirai
TTAAAAATCAAATTTCACCTCAAAAATTTTTAAAATTTAAAATTATAATATTATTTTGATAAATTTCACTATGTCCTCTCGTCTAACCGCGGCCGCTGGCACGTATTTGGCCGGGAAATTTTTGAATTTCTAATTCTTTTTATATTCTTATCATTAGGTGGACTGCCCTCATTATTTGGGTTTTTACCTAAATGATTTGTATTAAACTATTTAATTAATTCTTCCCCAATAATTAGATTAATCTTAATTTTCGCCTCTATTTTAAACTTATACTTTTATGTCCGAACTTTTTATTTACCAATGCTCTATTCAAGACCTTTATCTAAATTTAATCTTAATACATTATCCGTCCCAATTTATTCTACTATTCTAATATCTGTTGTAGTCTTTACCTTACCATCAATTCCAAACACAAATTAAGATTTTAAGTTAAATAAACTAGTAGCCTTCAAAGCTTCAAATTACAAATCTTAAACTACTAATTCCATGATTTTTCAAATCATTATTTTTTTATAAACTACATAGTTTAGCAAGAGAATTTATCTTCTATAGACTTACAATCTACCGTACTTAGACATTCCTACTGCGATGATTTTATTTTACAAATCATAAAGATATTGGTACTATATATTTAATTTTTGGGATATGATTTATAGCCGGCACTGCTTAAAGCCGGCACAGCTTTAAGTATTATTATCCGAACAAGAATTAGGGCAACCAGGCGCTCTAATTGGTGATGACCAAACATATAATGTTATTGTTACTGCTCATGCCTTCATTATGTTTTTTATAGTTATACCCATTATAATTGGAGGTTTTGTAAACTGGTTAGTCCCGCTAATATTAGGTGCAATGTACATAGCTTTAACATGTTTAAATAATCTTAGATTTTGACTTCTTCCCCCCTCAATTCTTCTTTTTCTTAGTTCTTCAATAGTAGAAAGGGGGGGGGGGGGGCTGGGACAGGATGAACTGTTTATCCCCCATTAGCAAGATTAGAATATCATCCTTGTGCCTCAGTAGACTTCACCATTTTTTCTCTTCACCTAGCAGGTGCCTCTTCAATTTTAGGTGCTATCAATTTTATTACTACAATCATTAATATGCGATCAAGAGGAATATCAATAGAACGCATGCCCTTATTTGTTTGATCCGTTCTAATTACTGCTCTTCTACTCCGTCTCTCTCTCTAGCTGTATTAGCTATATTACTAACAGATCGCGATTTTAATACATCTTTTTTTGATCCTGTAGGTGGTGGAGATCCTATTTTATTTCAACACTTATTTCTGTTTTCTGGTCACCCTGAAGTATATATTTTAATTCTCCCAGGATTTGAAGTAATTTCTCCTATTGTTAGTCCCAACGCAGGTAAGAAAGATCCCTTTGGAGCATTAGGAATAATCTATGCCAAAGCAGCTATTGGTTTATTAGGCTTTGTAGTTTGAGCTCACCACGTATTTACTGTCGGAATAGATGTTGATACACGAGCATATATTACAGCAGCTACAATAAATCTTGCTGTTCCTATAGGGATTAAAATTTTTAGATGACTTGCTACCCTTCATGGAACTCATCTAGCTATAACGGCATCTTTAATGTGATCTATTGGCTTTATTTTTTTTATTTACCATTAGAGGACCTCAGCAGAATAAAAATGAAGACATTAAAGCAATGCTGGAAATTATTTCTAGACAAAACATGGTAGAAAAATGGTGTAGCATGAACAGGATATTTCGAAAAATTCGTATTTAATTCAGGTTGCCTAATAACACTCATTAGTATAATCACACAAAAAACGAAGCTATAGCGCAGGATCCCACTGGTGAATGCCGAATGCTGTTTCACATCTTCAAAACGTTTTCCTTATATCGTCATATTTGTTTCTTTACAAATTTTTCTCCATTAGATTCATATCAAAGAAGTATTCAATACATTAAGGGAAGACGAGAGCCGGACCTAGGAGAAGATGAGATCTCCATTTAATGATGTGATCCCTCCCTCCTCTTTAAATTGATAGTAAGGGTAATAAAGGCAAAAAATTATTAAACTTATTTATATTTAATGCATTTTTCATTAAATATTTTTAGGACCCGTAAAACAGATGGAGAAATGTACTGAACTGGAAATCCAGTGGTTTGCCCCCCACTGCAAACCCCATCCGCAGATTTTCCATAGATCCGGGCATGGTGCAGACAGAGGAAACAAAATCAATGCTAATTTTTGGGTGACCACTGAAATTATGTGGTGTTAACTCTTTTATGTCACTACTGCAGACAGTGGGGCGAGGGTGGCTCAGCCGGTAGCACACCAGGCTCGTAATCTGCAGTTCCCAGGTTCGAGTCCCAGCTGGGTCAGCGCTGATATTTATCTCTACAAAACTCCCCGCCCTGTCTACGGTCAGTAGAGGACACCGATGGGCTTGGAAAGGCCGCCGTCCGTCGTATGGGACGTTAAGCCGTGTCCCCGTGTGCAGGAGAGCAATGACACGCTATAACACGCCAGATGGCGTTGATGGGAGGCTACCATCTGTCTCCCAATAGTTGTTCCGGTAGGTCTCCTCACCCAACCTTCTCTGAACTTTCGGGATCCTTGTGACCTGGCCATTTAGCCCATTGTGTGCAAAAAAGTGTCGCTCAGCGGTAGAAAAAAAACCCGACTGCAGACAGTTTGGTATCCAGGATTAAGTTTTTTTTTTGGGGGGGGGGAGGACTGAGAATAAGACTTAAGTAGAGTTTCCCAATTACTAAATTATTACAATGAACAAGAAAGTCCAAAATGATATCCTATGAGGAATGCTATTTTACATTTGTTTTTTTAATCTGTTTTTAGTATTTAGTGTCGGACATAAAATATGGGACAAATAAAATTATACAAAGACAACTATTTTGAATTTCAAAGCAGGTAGACAAGTTTTAGAATTAGTATAAGACAATAGAATATTCGAGGGAGGACCCCCCTTTCGACACGTTTCTGACTCCAGATATCCAAAGAATAAGGACTGCTGTTGGAAGGCTGCACTGTAATTCCCGTCTTAGAAGCTGTCAAAGTACACTGCTCACAAAAATTAGGGGATATTTCATCGCTTTTATATTCATTTTGAAAATATCCCCTAATTTTTGTGAGCAGTATATTTCTACTGGTAGAAGCCGTAGAACACGTTCGTTATTTTCCATTTGTGGAAGATGATCATCCCTATCATATATACAGGGTGAATCTGAAAAAGTGGGCAAAACTTTACGGGGTGGTAGAACGCAGCTATACGAGCAATATTCGTCATAGAATGTATGGTCGGAACGCAAACGGCGAGCCGCTAGGTGGCGTTGGAAATGGTATAAAAGGGTCGGTCCTCGCACCCAACGGCATTTCTACCGTGGATTGCCGAGAGGATTGCTGGTTATACTAACCACGAAATGGCGGATATGCACTTTGTGTACGGTGCGGGTACCTCAATTACATTCCTGTTAATAAAATGTTTTCTGAAGTATCTCCTCTCCTTCTTGTGTTCATTCTTTAAATGTGACAGTGTAAAACTACCTTTTAACTTCTCACCGCTTGCGTTCTGACCATACATTCTATGACGAATATTGCTCGTATAGCTGCGTTCTACCACCCCGTAAAGTTTTGCCCACTTTTTCAGATTCACCCTGTATATCATTAGTAGCCTCTTCTGCGCTGTATGTTAAAGAACTAACTTCAGAATCCAAAGTGTAGAAATATTCGAAATTTTCGTCATCTTTCATAAAACATTGATGATTAGACGGATTCAAAATTTAATTCTTATGCCAGTTATTAATCAACTGAAAAGTGATTTTAAAAAATATTTAGAGAAAAAAGAAGTCTTCTTAAACTGGACAAATTTACAAGCGTTTATAAAAGCTTGGGGACAGGAGTTGAAGATCAAGGTCGCAAGAGCTACGTGTCTCGTGTTCAAATGGATGGGGATCCCCCCCCGACCTCCCACGTAAATTAAATTACCTTCAAAACAACAAACCCTAAAGCTACGGGGAGCGGGGTGAGAGATAACTCCGGGTCATGGGTCACTTGGTATATATCCTTGCGCCTTCGCTTGCCTTCGTTCTCTTGGTAGAGAAATTCCCTACCTTTCACAAACAATCAATTTTTAAAGCAACTATAAGCTACATCATTTTGAAAAAATTCAGAAAGGCGGATGAGAATACAATCTAATGTTCAGAGAAAATCCAGAATGATTAAAGCAAAATAGCACGAGAAAACAAAGTCGCCAAAACGTACCACTGCTTGCATTCAGATACTGAGTGCGTGGAACTCAAGGGCACAAAACTTCTCCACTCAGATGCTGAGTTGGCGGCACCGAACAGGTTGAAGAAGCAGGGGAAGATGACATATCGGGCATACAGTTATATCCGTGAAAGAGACGGTCAGACAGCGGAACGAGGCTAAAACCTTGCTTCGCGAGGCTGGTGTCCCGAGGGCAAGTGCGGTTTGTCCGAGCTACACACCTTTCAACTGGCCTTCTACCCCGAATACAGAATCATCGTATTCGGGGCACAGGATGACTTTCAAGTGATCTTCACCAGTAAAAAAGATGCGGAAAACATCATCTATCTTTTGCACGATGGCTTTCATTTCTCAGTCATCACGAAACCGGCAGGATACTTCCGTGCACTGGACTTCTGTGTACCCTGCCTCAAACCTGCATATCACAGTCTCAAACCTGTATAAACAAGTCTGTGGGTTCTGCCTGACCACGTACTTTGGGAAGAAAGGTACCTCCATCGTTTGACATATGTGCAGTGTTTACTTCAGAGGCCAACAGTGCCTGGCTGCACACCTTCTTGCTAGGGGCACAGGTGTACTGCACTGCGGGCTCCTTCATCAAACCTCTGATACCAATCAATCAAATTATCAACCCTCTGACACCAATGCGTGCAGAAAGAGCTACAGAGCGTCAAAGTGGCTAAGGAATTTGAAGTCACCAGTCGTCGTCTCTATTCCGATATAGGGACAGTGGAAGAAGACGGATTGCTGACCCCCATTCTGTGCATCGTCACCTACGAAGACGGTGACGGTGCACGGAAATATCAAGAGTTCGAGAGCACAGACATGTTTCTCGACTGGTTGCTGCCTACCGAAAAGGGGAAGCAGAAATGTGGAGATGTTACTTTGCTCGCACATAATGGTAGAGAATTTGATTTCATTTCCGTTTTAAATTACCTTTATCGACAGTGCCCGAGACCGGAACTGATTTTTAACGGCAACAAAATTCAAGAGTCGGCATTGGTGGAAGAAAGTTCGCCCACCAATGCCGACTCTTGGCACAATTCAGCGCGCGTCGGAGATTTTATGAGGTCTTTGACGTCTGTGATTTTTCTCTCTTCAACCCACTAGACTTGCTTTTCTTTCCACTTCCCCCATCGCCGTGCTTTTTTTATTTTCAAACGGCCTTTTTAAAGGCCACCCAATTTTGATAAAGGATTACTGATCGTACACTATCAAAACGTATGTGCTAGTGCGTAAATCGTGCGAGTTAATTCTTTTTTTTATCTTTCAGGCGAATTTTTCCCCTTTTTCTACCTGCACAGATAATCAATTTGAAAATTATAACCCTCAGCCATGCGCGTTATACGTGTGATGGAAGAGAAATACATTTTTATGTCTGATATTATTTTAAGAATTTTTATGCCTGTGTATTCATCCTTTTTTACCTTTCAGATAGATTACCCACGGTGCCAGTATACGGTAACATTGTCTACCCAAAGGTGTCGCTACGCGACCTCTCGAGATTTCAAGGTAAGCGAATTTTTTTCTTTAAAGTTTTGTGTTTCTCCGGCGATAGTTTTTAAAAAATATCACGTGGGAACAAAGGTTTTATAATATACCCTCTCTTCTCAGGAGAAAAAAAATCATAGATCATAATAAGTACACGCGAGCAAAAGTAAAAAAACAACAACATTTATTTACATTTCAGGTAGCTTCTAACCATACGGTTATCTTATTAAAATAATAAATCAAACAGGCATAGCGTAATAATAAGAAATCATTCGAAAATCGGTGAAAATAATAGTAATAATACGTGTATGTAAAAACAGCCACGTCACTGACATAACATAATAAGAAATCATCCTGCAGAAAATAAGAATAATACGTATAAGTATGGGCATACATATAATTTTACCATTAATTAAAGACGAGAGCAAATTGGCATCTTATGAGATGGAGGTGCTTTGTTATTTTTACATAAAGAATTAGATCTTGGCTGAATATTTGACACTGCAGGACGTAGATCATCTTCAGCGTTTTTCAAAGTTGATCGATATTTTGATTTTATAATCGTCAATGCTGAGAACGCTGCTTCGCATAAATTCCTGCTACAAAATGGGAGAAGTATCTTTAGGGCCATTTCGGAAATGGTTGGAAATTCTGTCCTAATCTCAAGCCAAAATTCATTTAACTATTTTTTAGGAAACTCAAGTTTTAAACCTGTGTCATTTGATAACTCGGCAAATTCTTCTTGAACTTTTAATGGAAATGACGGACGTTTTTGATTTCAATTGAGTGTGGTTTATGAACCCAACTTAGTTTTTCAGAATCAAAATTTGAAGGGAAGTATTTCTGAAACATCTGAAAGAAATTCTGAAACATCTGTAGCTGTAAACATTTCTAAAAGAACCATTTTCCACCTTATTCTTCCATATATTAACTTTTTTAGTAAAACTTTCAATTTTATCTTTTAACATAAATATGTTACAATTTTTTCCTTGAAGCGACATCTCAATCATTGGGTTTTTCGAAAATATCCAACAGAGTTTTGAAAGCCATATGTCATTACGAAAAGAATTAAGAAAATAGGATTTCTGCTCGGTTAAAAATATAACAACTTCATCTTTCAATTTCAATAATCTGTTTAAACTTCGTCCTCTTGAGAGCCACCTTACCTCTGCATGTAGCAATAAGCTTTTGTAATCGGAGTCCATATCTTTGCAAAGGTTGGAAAGCAAACGACTGTTAAGGGCGCTGCTTTTAATGAAGTTAATGATTTTGATAGTATCGCGAAGCAGAACATCTAACTCTGGTGATATTTTTATGGCTACGAGTGCCTGTCGATGGATCATACAGTGAGTAAAAGGATATGTTCATTGCCACCAGCTTTAACTTTTGCTACAAATCCAACATTCTCGCCCATCATTGCTCCAGCACCGTCTGTACAGACTCCAACGCAATTTTTCCACTGTAAACCTTCTTTTGTGAAAAATTCATCGACCTTAAGATATATATCTTCTCCTCTTGTGTGCCCTTCCAAAGGGTGACAAAAACAACAATTCGTCATGTATGCTTCCTTCATAAACATATCTTACATAAAGTAACAACTGTGACATGTTAGGAATATCAGTTGTTTCATCTAACTCATAGATTCCCAACGGGGGCGATACCGCCCCCCAGTGGGCGCTGGAGCCTTCCTTGGGGCGGTAGCGGATCCAGAGGCAAATGGGGGGCGTTGAGGCAGTCAAGAGGGGCGATAAAATAAATAAATAAATTTAATGGAATTTTCTGTGACAACCTTTTTATCTCTTCCATTCTGTGGTGCCTTCCTGGTGATTCTGGTCATCCACTACCTCATCCGTCATGTACAGCTTTTCAACTGCAGCTTGGACAATAAGTTCCTTGCTACCGCCTACTAGCGTACTGGTACGTCTGAAGTCGACTGAGATGCTCTCAAAAGTTCTCTTCAAGATCACAGATTGGATGTAAGCTTCAATATGTTTTCCCACTCCAAGTCGCTTTGAGTATGCTTTATGGTACGTAGTTACAATACCATCCCACGTCAGAACATAAGGTATAATATTAACATTACACTTGTGAATTAGGCTCAACTCATTAGCCAGCAGATCATACTTCCTCTTCTTTTCAAACTCTACTGTCTGCAGGTTATCCTGAGATGTTATTCCTACTTCAATAATTGTAATCTCATTCAATACCTTAACATGCACTACTATATCAGGCTTATTATGTTGGACATGTGTGTCCGTCCTGATAGGCAAATCAACCTTGATGCAATAATAATATAATAATAATAAATTTATTATATTTAATATTTTTTTATAATTATTTTTTTAATATAATAAAATACTTTGAAAATACCAGTTTTCATGAATAAATATTTTATCTAGCTATGTAAATTATCTTATTGTTATCGCGTTAATAAGCATTTTTAAATTAGCATTAGTTATACCTATACCTAATTTCTTTTAGTTTAGAATGACGGTGACAAGTCCTTGCAAGTTGGTAGGCAAACACGCGGTTCATGCAATTTAACATGTTTCGACAAGAATATGGGAGCTTGAAATGAATTGTTTACGGAGCAAGTGCGCCGGCATCGCAAACATACAAGTTAATGCGTGCACAAAATCAAATCTATAAAAGCGATAGCTCTAGGAATGTTTTATTATTTTTATGTGCTTCGCCGTGATAAATAGTCGTGAGTGATAAGTGTTAGAAGTCATTATAAACATTATTTTTATAACTATCTATAAATCTGTTGAGAAGTTAATTTGTATTTGAAAATGTCTGAATCTACATCTAAAAAGAAATGCCGGCAGTACAGTATTGAGTATTTGAAATATGGATTTACGTACTCTCCTACAAACCAATCATTACCTACGTGTTTAATTTGCCGAAAGGTTTTTTCAAATGAAGCTATGAAACCTTCTAGGCTACAAGAGCATTTAAATAAAATGCACGCTGATAAGAAGAACAAAGATTTATCCTATTTTCAAGAACTGGAAAAGCAATATTTAAAACAGCCAACTATGTCAAACCTTTTTGCGTCGTCTTCTAAACAAGATGATGATGGACTACGAGCCTCATATAACATTTCATTGTTAATCGCAAAAGCAGGAAAACCACACACAATTGGCGAGGAATTAATTTTGCCGGCAGTCAAAGAGATATTAAAAACTGTTCTTCATCATAAGACACCGTCAGATATCATCAAAAAATTCCTCTCAGTAATAATTCAGTGCAAAGAAGAATAGATGAAATGGCAAAAGACGTTGAAATATCATTATGTGATTACTTAAAGACTTGCAAATTTTCCATTCAACTCGATGAATCAACTCTACCAAATAACGAAGCTCTACTCTTATCATACGTACGATTCATAAAAGAAGAAAAAATTCATGAAGAGTTATTATTTGCTAAAAATTTGGAATCTGATACAAAGGGAGAATCTATATTTAATACCATGCAAAAGTTTTTTCGAGAGAAAGAAATTCCTATTTGCAATATTTTGTCTGCTGCTACTGATGGTGCTCCAGCAATGACAGGGCGTCATAAGGGTTTCATAGTGCATTTGAAAGTACCAAAGTACTCGCTGTACATTGTATTATTCATCGTCAGCATTTGGTTGCAAAAATTTTGAATGAACGTCTGCATACGTCGCTCCATTACGTTATTAAAGCAATCAATAAGATTAGAAGCAATTGACAGCACTTCTTCCGATAAATGATGTTTGGTAGACGACCAAGAAATCTGCTATTTCGATAACTCCACTTAGCATTTCATTGGAGAGCAGCTTTGAAGCGCCAGGTTTTAACATCAATACATTTCATACACCATTGCCTACAGGGACGTAGCTATGGGGGGAGGCTCTCCCCAAAAGTAACTCGGAGTTGGCAAAATTCGAAGCAACCTCGTCAATCTAGGTGAGTTGTGAAAATTTGCAATCTTTTTTTTGTAAAATTAAGGGGAGTTGTCAAAAACGAGGGCAGTTTGGAAAATGGAGAGGCTGCAAAATTTAGAGCAGTTGGCAAAATCTTGGGTAGTTGGTAAAATTCGGAGTGACTTGGCAAAATCGTGGGGAGTTGGCAAAATTCAGGTGAGATGTAAATATTAGGATTTTTTTCTGTAAAATTATGGCGCGTTGGCAAAATTCAGGTGAGATGTAAAAATTGGGATTTTTTTCTGTAAAATTATGGCGAGTTGGCAAAACTTAGGGAGTTTGCAAAATCTAGGGCCAGTTGGCAAAATTCGGTGAGATGTGAAAATGGGATTTTTTCTGTAAAATCTACGGGCAGTTGGCAAAATTCGGAGTGTCTTGGCGAAATCGTGGAGATTTGACAAAATTCAGGTGAGATGTAAAAATTGTAATCTTTTTTTCTGTAAAATTATGGCGTGTTTGCAAAATCGAGGCAACTTTGCAATATCTAGGAGAGTTGGCAAATCTTGAGGGAGTTGATAAAAATTCAGTGATTTTGCAAAAATCAGGTGAGATGTAAAAATTGGGATTTTCTTTTCTGTAAAATTGTGGCGAGATCGAGGAAACTTGGCAAAATTTTGTGGAGTTTGAAAAATTTGAAGTGACTTGGCGAATTTAGGAGAGATGTAAAAATTGGGATTGTTTTGCGAAATTAAAGAGGTGGTAAAATCGAGGCAACTTGGCAAAACTGGAAACCACTTTGTAAAGTACAGGTGAGTTGTAAAAATTGGGATTGGTTTTGTGAAATTAAGGACAGTTGGAAAAACCGAGAACTCTTGGCAAAATTCGAATCCACTTGAAAAATACGGGCGAGTTGTGATAATTGGGTTTGCGAAATTAAGAAGAGTTGACAAAATCGAGAAAACTTAGCAAATTCTTGGGTAGTTTTAAAAAATTTGAAGTGACTTGGCGTAATTAGGAGAGATGTAAAGATTGGGATTGGTTTTGTGAAATTGAGGAGAGTTGGCCAAATCAAGGGAGTTGGGAAAATTCACACTGACTTGATATAAACATTGGGATTATTTCTGTGAAATCATGAATCATCGCCAGTTGGCAAAATTGGAAGTCAAATGGTAAAAAATGCAGGAGATATGTGAAAATTGCCTCAAACCCTCCCCCCCCCCCCACCCACCCACCACGGAATGACAATCCAGGTACGAACTAGACGGAGACATTATTTTCTCAGTTGGCAAAATTTGATTATCGAGTAGTAGTATTTTCCAGTAATTCTTGTGAGTTTTGTTTGGCATATGCATATTTTTTCAAATGCATGTTCTAATTTTGTTGGGTAGTTATATTTTACAATAAGTGTCGTTTTTTCTTGTATAACTGTATTTTACAGAAGGTGCTATGATTTGTTGTGTAATTGTGCTTTCTAATTAGTGGTGTGATTTGGATTTAAGTGTATTTTCACCAGAGCCTCATTAGCCATCAAGAGTTGATAATTTCCCGATTGATGATTAAGTGATTTTAGCTCTGTTGTAGGGAACATAAGAGTAAAAGAAATAAGGTCGTAGTTTCGATACTTTAAGTAAGAAGGAGAAATTATCAGCCCTTGCTGTTGCCCGCCTCTCAGTGCGTGGAAGTTGAGGTTGGATTTTGAGAGGCCCCACCTCCCGCCACTCTATGCTCGTCTGTTGGTTTTTGCGACGCATAGAACCTGAAAGACAGAGAGAAGAGTCCGTTAGAACATCGGAAGGACGTTTTGCTTATTCGTATAAAGATAATATATTGCTAAACTTATAAAACATAAACTTGTAACTAGGCAAAAAGTAGGGCGAAATATAAAGCTTGGGTATAACTTGTTATTAAATGCATTGTGCATGAAATCCTTATCTAATAAAGCAATAAAAAAATAGAAAAAGTAGAGACAAAACGAAAGTTAGGAAAAACACTAACAATGGGTTCTGTCGTAAAGTCTTAGACACCCCCTCGACAAGTTTTCTTATTTCTGGAGTTCCAATGCGAGAGATGGAATTATCACTGGTACTATCCTGAGCAGTGCGAAAGGACATTATCCTGATGGTCTTTAAAAAACTTTTTGAATTTGTTGAGCTCTTTCTTCAGCCTCAAATTGTAAACACTTGATTTTCATCGCAAAATTACGAAATCTGGCTATTTGAACTATTATGATCACTCGGCGAGCTTATAAAATATTCCGATTCATTTAAATTTTTTGACATTCTTTAATTGAGAAAAGTCAGGAATTTTGTCCACAGGTCAGGGAGGGTTATTAATTTTTTTCGCGCTCTGTTCGTACTACGGTGACTCTTCAAATCATACTCTGATAAAGATATCACAAGAGAATTGAACACTTTTGCTGTAATTCGATCACTTTAAATCTTTCGATAAAGAGAATAAAATACCAAATTTTCAACACTCTACATAAACTGACTCTTTAGTATTAGGGCAATTCAATCAGTGTTCCCAACTGAAAGAATTTTTCACAGAACCTGGATTAATTGTTCTTATTTTTAGATACGTTAAAGCAAATATATCAATTTATAGCTAGCCTTTGAAATATTTTGGAGAGTTATTCCAGTGAAAATATTTAAAAAACGGAATTTTCGTTAGTCATTATGCTGGATCTGAAAGCTTATTTGTAGAATAGTTTTAAAAAATGTAATTTTTTCATTTTATTTAATACTGTAATAACAATATTGATTAAAAAATGGTTCATTTGAAACAAAATGCCGAAATAAATTCTTCCATTAAAACTAATGAAATGAATTGCCAGTGCTGTACATACAGACAGGCGAAATTCTAAATTGATCAAATGCTTTCAATGTGAAATATTTTTGTTGAATTACAACATCCAGAATAACAATTTCCCCATTCTGTCGTTGAAGACCATGCAACAATTTACCTCTTGAGGTTCTTTATTGGGCATCTGTCTGGTTATCAGATTTTTAAGACAATTTCTTGGTTTGAGGATACAAAAGCTCTTTACAATATTCTCTTATTCAATTTAAATACAATTTTTACCAATGATTTTATGCCTTCCAGCAAAATACGTTAATCATCTCTGCCTATTGACATTAGTAGCACAAATTAGGAAAACTATGAAACCACCTTAGCAAATGCTAAAATTAAATCATTTGTTTTTCAGCAAGAAATCAAAGTTTCCGAATCATTACCTTTCTTTAGATCAACCTTTCGTTGGCAAGAGAGGGGACGGCATTAGGAAGCTTGTCTTTACCCTCTACAACTGGGTTGTTGGATACTGGCGATTTCCAGGATCTACCAGTGGATACTTTTTCTTTACTTTCAATCCACACTTCAACTGTAAAAGATCAAAATATTGAATCATAGCAGAAAATAAAAAAAAAAGTGTATCATGGTATAAAAATAGTCTGCAAAATTCTGATGCATAAGGTAAAAAGAATTGAACGCTTCCCTATTGAAATTGTAAAATCTAAAAAAAAGAGAGAGATTGTAATATTAAATCTGAATATAGATAATCGAAACACACTCAGTGTTCATTAAATTATGATCCCTGCACTTCATGTTAAGGTTCGTAATCTGCAGTTTCCATGTTCGTGTCCCAGCTGAGCCAGTGTTCAGATTTATCTCCGCAACCCCCCCCCCCCCGGCACTGCCCACGGTCAGTAGGGGACACCGATGGGCTTGTAAAGGCCGCCGCCCGTCGGGTGGGGTGTTAAGCCGTGGCTCCGTGTGCTGGAAAGCCATACCCTGTGCATGTTAAATACCACGCTAGATGGCCTTGACGGGAATCTATCATAATAGCAATTCAGTGGGTCCCCTCCGCCAACCTTCTCTTATCCTTCGGGGACCTTGTGACCTGGCCATTTAGCTCATTGTTGCAAAAAAAGTACAGCTCAGAGGTGAAATAGCCCAACCCAACTTCATGATAAGGGAACGGAAATCTAATTTGGATGTTTTATAACTTCTAAAATAAGCTTTTAATGGTAAAATATCCCTCGTGGTAAATTGCAGCATTTAAAAACTACATTTAGCTAAATCTCGATTTCCAAAATTATGCATTCATTATTTAAATAGTTACGAAAGTTTAAACATTGAACAACAGCAACGCGAGACAAGAAATTTACCTAAAAAGTTTAGATCTTTTATAAATAAACATTATTTTAAATCCTTTAATAAGAAAAGTGAACATTATAAAAGTTTATGTAATATTTTCAAACTTCGCCAATTTTCTATAAGTTCCTTACGATTGCATTACTGATATTAATTATTCACACTGTCATAACTCTCTATATACTGAATGAATAATTACGAAAATTGAGGTTTAGATAGACGTAGTTAAGACCTGCAGTTTATCATCAGTGATGGTTAGAGAGGGCTTGGCTACTGATCGGAGGGACCTGGGTTCGAGTCCTGGGTAAGGCATGGATGTTTCTCTGTCGAGGTGTCGCTTTCCTCACAGACTTCCTTCTTCACGCCTGCTTGAGGAATTTTTACTTATGTTTAATTTTACCATAAAAAGCTTATTTTAGAAGTTATGGTGAATCGAAACTTTTGCATTGCCATAACCTGGAGAGGAATGGCCATAATTCAACGAACACTGAGTGTATAGCAAACATCAGATTTGTCAGATCTACACTAAACGAGCCGTTCAAGACAAAAATCACATGCGATTAAGATAATCTATATATCGATTCTGCATTCTTTGTATTTGCCATTCGAATTGAATCATTACAAAATACATTTTAAATATCCATTCGATCAGATATTTTATTAACCAAGACAACATTAAACACTTAATGAAGTTTTTTTCAATAATCCGTAAGAGAAATGAAATCCGTATCTAAAGGAGATCTTTAAAGAATAAACAACTAGAGAAATTTCATTTGTGTTTTGAACAATTCTAGCCGTCCCGTGGCTGAGTGGCTAGCATGCTTGGCTACTGATCAAAGGGATCTGGGTTCGAGCCCCGGGTGAGGAATGAATGTTGGTGTTGTGCCCGCTATCCTCGCAGACCTTCTACTATGGTGTAATAAACTGGCAGGATCCTGTCAAACCAACGTGGCAAGCAGCTGCTTGACGGGATGTTTATTTTTTTATAAATGTTTAATTGCTTCTTCATTTCATATATATAATATATATACTAATTAATAATGTATACTCTTTTACCATTTTTCTTTCATTGCATATTCATACGCATACAATGAAAACATTTTCACATTAATTAAAATTCTTACTTAAACAAGTTTAGCTGCTTTCGGATATCTGTACGGACACTGAAACAAGTTTTAATTTTTAACACCTGATGTTTGAAAAGACATCGATCTTAAAGAGGAAGAGGTTGCATTGCGTCTAATGTTGCCAACTCTGGCAATAAATAATAAATAGACAGCATTACAACAGTACAATTGCGAAATGAACTCGTAAAGAATCACGAGAAGCAAAACCATTATCAATGAACTCACCAGTTTTTTCAGAACTTTTCTTTTGAAGAAAGAATGCGACAAATAGGTTTTATCTCCGAGTCGTTGCTCGGGATCTTTCAACAGGAGCTTTCTTACAAGATCTTGTCTAGTTGTATCTAAATCGAGTGGAAAGTCAGTGCGCCCTGCTGCTATTTCTCTAAATGCAAGCTTCCTGCAGGCACTGTCGTTATCCTTAAGACCGAGGAGTTTTAATTTGTATTTACAGGGAGAAATTCCATATATTAACTGATACGCAGTTATGCCTAAAGAATAGTAATCAGCAGCACATGAGTATGGTTTTGCATTCTTTTCCACACAATGAATCAGCACTTCAGGAGCCACGTCGTATGGTGTGCCACAATAACCTTTAAATGAAGTGCCAATGGCAGACAATCCAAAATCTATAACTTTTATCTTGCATAGATCATTAATTAAGACGTTATCGCCTTTGATGTCTCTGTGAATAATATTTTTACAGTGAAGGTACTTCAATGCCATTCTCATCTATCCCAAAATTAAACGAATAACATCTGTAGTGATACGATACAGGGTAGGAAATTGCCTTAAGGTGACACTTTGGAAATGCTCAAAGAACAGAAAGTGCTTCTGCACATCTGAAGAAACTTGGTATTTCACATAACTATCATACTGGACACAAAGAGGATTCTCTTTTACCGTTTGCAGGATTTTAAGTTCGTTTTT
The DNA here is from genome assembly GCA_038380435.1 of Ryuthela nishihirai. NCBI lineage: Eukaryota > Metazoa > Arthropoda > Arachnida > Araneae > Heptathelidae > Ryuthela > Ryuthela nishihirai. The sequence continues at coordinate 15,846 of JAWZYU010000010.1, forward strand.
TACCATCTCATCACTGCTAGTTTTCACTGAAATTACTTTTGCTGCCAGATCGATTCATCGTTCTAAATCTCGAACTAAGTAAACGCATCGAAAGCCTCCTGCACCTAATTGAGACAGTGATACCATTTTTGTTTCGATGTATTTAGCATCAACACATCTGCTACTAATCTTTCTCCGTCTTTTTGGATAATCAGGCAACTGTTGCATTTTGGTTTCATCAATTTCCTCTATTGGACATGGACAAAGGCATTCAATCCTCTCAAATATAGCTCGCTTTCTCAGGAAGCATTTAGACCGACACCACTTGGCATGCTGTTTAGCACCATCGGTTCGAGAATTTTCAGCACGATTCTTTTTGCTAAGCACAAAATCACCACGATCATGAACTGGCTGTCCAGCATCTTCTATTACTTCACTACCATCGTCTTCATTTGTAAATGTCATGCAGCAAAACAACGATGAAATGCCGCCATTCGCTCTCTTTTTGCGAGAGAAACGGGACCTGAATCAGTCCCTCAATCTGCAGAATGTCATTATTATGTCCCCTCTCTAAAGTATATATATCTTATGCACTTTATAACACTTTAATTGACTTTGCCTTTAAAAATATATCTCATATCACATACTAATCATGCACATACCTCTTATCTTGTCAGAAAATCGAAATCGATTGAATCGGAGACCAGCTGGGAGCAACAATGGTATCCCTGGCGACCATTGTTAAGCGAAACTTTTTTTGTTGACAAGAAAACTAATTTGTTACGATATTACGGCATTGTTACTAACTGAAGGAATATACAGCCATATTATTTTAAACCGCTTATTTGCGTATTTCTGAAAAAAGTAACACAAAATCACATTATTAGAATATAGTTTCGTAAATAAATATAAATAAGAAGTTAAACTTTCCGGAGAAATGTTGATCATAAAAACATTTTTCTGATATTATGTGAAGCAGTTTCTGTGGTTTATTTTTAAATCACACTTAAGTTTTAAAAGTTACCATTTATATGAATATCATTGCCATTAAATATTCAAGAAACATGTAGAAAATGAATGAATCATATTTTTTAATTCAATATTGTAATGTAAGAAGTATTAGAAAAATATTTGATGAACCTTTAATATATTTGGAATTTTTTTTAATTAATAATAATTGAAAAAAAAACTGAAATCTATGTTAGTGATTTAGAGATTAAACTATATAATATTCCTGGGCAGGCCCAATCTACAAAAAATGAATAAAGTTGGGGGGGGGGGGGAGGAGGATCGACAAAAAAACTCAATCGAAAGGAAAAACACAAAGAGGGGGGGATACTCTTGAATTTAATTGCAGTATAACATTTTACCCTCCGTTTTAGTGGTACAGTCGCTCGAAAAAATATTCGAACACTATGGTTGATTACAGAATTGAGAAAAAATATCTTGCAACGATTTTTTTTAGAAATGAGTGATCTGGCAACCTCCGTGTCACGTGACACAAAGGCTGCGAGATCACTTATTTCTAAAATTTTTTTAACAAATTAAAAAAATAAACTAAAACATTTTTTTTAAATGGTTGCCAGATATTTTTCCGAATTCTGTAATCAACCATAGTGTTCGGATACAGTTTTGATCGACTGTACAGCATCCCTTGATCAAGGCTGCCCTCTTGCGTCTAATTTCTAATTGATTCAGCAAAACAGAGTACTAAGTGCTAGGCGAGCGACGCATTTCCGTTAAAAAAATATCTTATTTAGGCACGTTCCGGGCATTCCGATTGGTTGTTTCGATAGTTACGTTGTTAGTAGCGCAGGTAAAAACTTATAGAGCAGTATGGAACACTGTTGAAAAATTTTAACCTCCATCTTTGAAATTTCTGGATCTCCACTTGCAGCTGCTCCCTGGATTAATCTCCATCGATTGCTCCATCGATTGCTCCATCGATTGCTTTGATATATTGCATTAGAAAGAATAGATACAAAGCTTTATTAAAAGTCGAGAAAGAAAAAATAGGTGTTATACATGATGTTTAAAATTCCCTGTGTATTTCTAATTGCTTCATTACATAGGAAATAAAACACCATTGTATTGAATGTCGTACTAGTGAGAGTATTTACAGTTCTAATCTCTTTGGTTGCCTCTGGTGCCATCTTTTGATATCCCTATTATTTTTTGTTCAAAAAATCAGCTGTGGAAAATAAAATTCGTTTCAATCAAATTCAGTTGAAAGAAAGTAAAAATTATCGTTCATGTAGTGAAATGCGTAAAACATAATATCAGATAGATTCCTTCAAACGAGTTTTCAAAAAATTCGATATATTCAATATCAGATTAGAGAGAGAGTAGATGTAAATGCTTTAATGAGTAAAAGACCAGATCTAATAAATGTTGTTCTTTGTAGTTTCTTTCTTTTGATTACAAGTAATCAATTAATATACTTTAATCAATGTCGTATTGTAGAGAATAGAGACAAATGCGTCATTACTTATGGATTAGCTAAAATACTTTTAAATGACGGTTGATTTAGTTTCCCAAAGGCATTCCTTTGATATTCGATTGGTTAGTTCAGAAATTAAAGGATTTTTCGTTTTATTCAATGTAGGATTTGTGAGAATACAAAATTCTTATTCTGATTACGTTCCTGCAGCTCCTTTCCTTTGACGTAAGATTGTTCCGTTTAGAAGAAACATAATGAAATTAATACGTGAAAATCCGTTTCAAGCAAAGCCTGATTAGCGAGAATAATAATATTGGTGGATGTTATCATTTGCTTTTACATGTTTTTCGCTTTCCGCCTGTATCTGTAGGAAGAAAAGAACCTTCAAAATATACTTTTATTTAATGCTGGCTTAATCAATATATTAATTGTCTTACGGAGTTTGGTTTTCTAGGATACGTTATTTTTATTCCAGATCATTTTACTTGGAACGAACAGGATGGAACAGAAATGTAAAAATCCGTTGTATCGAAAGTCGGATTAGCGAGAATTATTCACAATCTCATTAGTGGTGATTACCTGTAATACTTTCGATTGATTTCCAATTATTTCCTTCATAAGAAAAGTGTTTTTTAAACATTCATTCTATTGAATGTCAGATTATTCAGAATAATGGTAGTCATTTAGAAGTAAAGGATCTTTAAAATGTCCGTTTCATTGAGTGTCGGATTACTGAGAATATATTGGTAGTCATGTATTTTCATTTCCTGTAGTCATTCCTTTATTTCAGATTATTTCCATTGAAACGGACAGAATAAAAATGAAATATCAGAATCCGTTTTATCGAAAGTCGGATTAGCAACAATAATTCTGAATATCGGTTGTTTTGATTTTCTCTAATGCATTTGATTGTTTTCTGATTGTTTCTTTTAGAAAATTTCGTTTTATTGAGGGTTATATAGTGGGAAAGCAGATTAGTCTATGAAATTTTGTTTTGGAGTAGTGCATTTCTTTCATTTTCCTTTTACTACGTAAAAGGTACGTTTTCCGCCTTATTGAGTTGTCGGATTAAAGGGGATCAATACAAATCGTTTGTTGAAAAATGGATTACAGAGAATATATAGAAATACTGCATTGCGTTCGTGTAATTTATAATTATATTGGTCAGAAGGAATACATTTACAAAAAAATTCTCTATATTCAAAGTCGGATTAAAGAGAATAGAGGTAGTTGTCTACTATGTAGTAGAAATCTAAGCAAATTCATTTTACTAAGGGCGTCGTGGTATATGAGATTTTGAATATTGTTTGCTCTCCGCAAAAATTTTAGGAGAAGTGGTAATAATTCAAATTACATCTCATCATTTCCTTATTTTCTCCCAACTATCGTACCGTCCCAATTGTCTGTGTCCCAGTTGTCGTCCATCCAATTGTCGTATCCTCCAAAATGTCTCGTTAAACCTCCTGTGGTTCACCCAGTTGTCGTATCCTCCCAGTTATTGTATCCACCCAATTGCCGTCTACCCAAATGTCGCCCACCCAGTTGTCATCTACCCAGTTGATTTCCACCCAACTGTCGCCCTCCCAGTTGTCATCCACCCAGTTGACTTCCCCCAATTTTCGCCCTCCCAGTTGTCAACTATCCAGATGACTTACACCCAACTATCGCCATCCCAGTTGTCATCCACACAACTATCGCCTCCCAGTTGTCATCTACCCAGTTGATTTCCACATAATTGTCACCCTCCCAGTTGTTATCACCCAGTTGACTTCCACCCAATTGTCGCCCTCCCAGTTGTCATCCACCCAGTTGACTTCCACCCAACTGTCGCCCTCCTGTTTGTCATCCACCCAGATGACTTCCATCCAACTCTCGCCCTCCTATTTGTCATCCACCCAGATGACTTCCATCCAACTCTCGCCCTCCCAGTTGTCATCCACCCAGTTGACTTCCACCCAACTGTCACCCTCCCATTTGTAATCCACCCAGTTGACTTCCACCCAATTGTCGCTCTCCCAGTTGTCATCCACCCAGTTGACCTCCACCCAAATCTCGCCATCCCAGTTGACTTCCACCCAACTGTTGCCCTCCGACTTGACTTTCACCTAACTGTATCCCTCCCAGTTGACTTCCAGCCAACTGTTGCCTTCTCAGTTGTCATCCACCTAGTTGGCTTCCACCCAACCATCGCCCTCCCAGTTGTCACCACGCAGTTGACTTCCACCCAATTGTCGCTCTCCCAGTTGTCATTCACCCAGTTGACCTCCACCCAAATCTCGCCATCCCAATTGACTTCCACCCAACTGTTGCCCTCCGACTTGACTTTCACCTAACTGTATCCCTCCCAGCTTACTTCCACCCAACTGTCGCCCTCCCATTTGTAATCCACCCAGTTGACTTCCACCCAATTGCCGCTCTCCCAGTTGTCATTCACCCAGTTGACCTCCACCCAAATCACGCCATCCCAATTCACTTCCACCCAACTGTTGCCCTCCGACTTGACTTTCACCTAACCGTATCCCTCCCAGTTGACTTCCAGCCAACTGTCGCCTTCTCAGTTGTCATCCACCCAGTTGGCCTCCACCCAACTATCGCCCTCTCAATTGTCACCACCCAGTTGACTTCACCCAATTGTCGCTCTCCCAGTTGTCATCCACCCAGTTGACCTCCACCCAAATCTCGCCATCCCAGTTGACTTCCACCCAACTGTTGCCCGCCGACTTGACTTTCACCTAACTGTATCCCTCCCAGTTGACTTCCAGCTAACTGTCGCCTTCTCAGTTGTCATCCACCCAGTTGGCCTCCACCCAACTATCGCCCTCCCAGTTGTCACCACCCAGTTGACTTCGCCCAATTGTCTCTCTCCCAGTTGTCATCCACCAAGTTGACTTCCACCCAACTGTTGCCCTCCGAGTTGACTTCCAGCCAACTGTCACCTTCTCAGTTGTCATCCACCCAGTTGGCCTCCACCCAACTATCGCCCTCCCAGTTGTCACCACCCAGTTGACTTCACCCAATTGTCGCTCTCCCAGTTGTCATAATGTCTTATAATGTCCTGTTTGACATTGTCTGCCCACCGCATCCTAGGTCTCCCCCTCTATCTCAGGCCTTTAGGCACACTGTTCATAACACTATTCGCCAATCTATAATTATTCATAGGGAGCAACATGACCAAACCAACGGAGTCTCTCTCTGCACAATATGCTGCTTAAAGGAGGTTGCAAACTCCTTTGCCTAATCTCATCATTAGTTACAAAGTTGAACCACCTAATGCCCAAGATACTGCGTAAGCATCTGGAATCAAAAGCATCTAGTTTTCTGTTATCCTGTTTACAAAGTGTCCAAGTTTCACTACCATAACTAACCCTAGAAAGAACCAAACTGTTATACAGTCTAATTTTAGTCTTTAGGTGTATACGCCTATTTCTCCACACTCTCCATAGATTCTTAAAAGTCACGGCAGCAATCCCTATTCGCCTGTTAATCTCATGCTGCACATCACCAGTATCTGTTACATAGCTCCCAAGATAAACTGTGACGGCTGCAACCATTCAGATTAACTGAATCACAGTCCGCCTGACCAATTTTCATCACTTCGGCTTTCTCTCTGTTTATAACCAAACCTACTCTATTACCAGTCTCATCAACAGCTCGAATGAAAGAGTTCATCTCATCAACATCATCTGCCAAAAGGGCTAAATCATCAGCATAATCTAAATCAGAAATTTTTGTATCTCCAGACCATTTAAGGCCAAAATCTTTCCTTTGAAGTGAATTTCGCATAACATCATCAATAACCAAGCTAAAGAGAAAAGGAGACAAAATGCACCCTTGTCGAACACCAGAAGTAATGCTAAACCAATTGCTACAAGACTTACCAACTCTCACACTCGACTCAGTGTTATTAAACAGAACTTTCATTATGTTAACTAACTTGTTAGATATTCCATATGATCTCACAATCAACCACAAATTATGCGATCAACAGAGTCGAAAGCCTTTTTGAAATCAACAAAGCTAGAAAACAAAGGTTTCTGAAACTCTAAACATTTCTCATGAATCTGCCTAAGTGAAAATATCTGATCCACACATCCCCTACCACTTGGGGCGGGGGTGGCTCAGTCGGTAGCGCGTCAGGCTCGTAATCTGTAGTTCCCAGGTTCGAGTCCCAGCTGGGTCAGCGTTGAGATTTGTCTCCCCAAAATTCCCCGCCTTGCCCAAGGTCAGTAGGGGACACCGATGGGCTTGGAAAGGCAGTCGTCCGTCGGATGGGACGTTAAGCCTTGTTCCCGTGTACGGGAGAGCCATACCTTGTGCACGTTAAAGAACACGCTGGATGGCCTTGACGGGAGGCTACCATCTGTCTCCCAACAGCTATTCCAGTGGGTTCCATCCCCCAACCTTCTCTGAGCCTTCGGGGTCCATGTGACCTGGTCATTTAGCCCATGGTGTGCAAAAAAAGTGCCGCTCAGAGGTAAAACAACCCAACCCAACCCCTACCACTTCTCAATCCACATTGCTCATCACGCAATTGTCTGTGAACCATATTCTTAATTCTATTAAGCACAATCATGGAAACAATTTACCAGGAACAGAGAGTAGGCTGATACCCCTAGTTATCACAGGAACTGCGGTCACGTTTTTTGAAAATAGGGATAATAATAGCTCTGGTAAAATCTTTAGGAACCATGCCTTTATCATAAAAGATATTCAGATTTTCAGTTATCCAAGTGGTAACCGAAACATTCCCCGCTCCAAGCATTTCTGTTGCAATTTCATCTACCCCTGGGGATTTATGAAGTTTAAGTTTAGAAACAGCCAAAATAACTTCAGATTGTGTTATAGGGCCAACATTAAAGCCACCAATGCATCTATAATCATTGCAAACAATGGGAGTAGAACTAACTACATTGTTTAGAACATCACTGAAATGCTCAGCCCACCTAGGTATGACAGAATCCTCACCTTCTATAACCTTACCTTGTTTATCATTCAATCCCTGTATACCTGTTCGTTTTCTACCACACAAAACATTAAATATCTGGTACAGCTCTCTGCTGTTGTGCTGTCTAACTGCTTCCTCAGCTTTGTCAGCCAAACCATCAAGCCAAAGATTCTTATCAGCAGCTAACTGATCCTTTACAAGTTTATTAAGGTCTCTGTAATCCTTTCTATTAGGACTAGAGGGTATTGATTAAGGACATTCCTGCAGTTCTTTCTTTCTGAAATAAACTCAAGTGCCTTATCACTCAAAAAATTCTGTCTCCTCTACTCCTTTTTCCCTAAGAGAGTACTGGTGGTTCCAAAAAATCCTGTTTGAAATGATCCCATTCTCCTCAACTTCAGTATTAAGCAAACCATGACTGTCATAATGACTAAGTAACCTATCATGGTAAGCTTTAGCTATAACTGGGTCTTTCAGAGCTTCAGAGTAAAGGTAAAAATTTTAACCCCAGCACAACAGTTTTCAAGTTTAACTTGCAAGACATTTTTAACAAGAAATGGTCAGATCCAATTTCAGCTCCCCTATATGACCTGGTATTCCTAACAGAACTAGCCTATTTGCTGTTAATTAATATATAAGCAATCATATTCTTATGCAGCCCATCAGGTGAAACCCACTTGTACTTATGTATGTAGCGGTGTTTGCAATAAGTGTTAGTTATTCTGAAACCATTGAGTTTACTTACCTGTAAGAGACGTTGCCCATTGCCATAGCAGCTATCAATACCAAATGGCCTATTACTCCTCCCCAAAGGTCAGAGTCAGTACCAACTTTGGCATTGAAGTCACCAAGAACAAGGGTTATATCTCCTTTCTTTTCAGAATTCAAAATATCCTGAAGTTGTCCGTAAAACCTATCCTTCTCATCCTCATCAGAATCCTCAGTGGGGGCATAACAGCAGATAACATTCAAGTCTTTAATGCTTGTCTGTAATTTTGCTGTAAGAAACCTTTCATTAATGCACTCATATCCTAGAAGAGCATCACTAGCGTGTCTGCTGAGAAGCAGACCCACGCCTTGGTGATGCTTATTGTCGTCCCTCCCTGAAAAGAGAAATTTAAGATTATTTTTAAGAATCTGACCTTTATCTGTCCGTATGGTCTCTTGCAAGCCGAGAATATCTAAATTATAATGGTGGAATTCTTGTGTGAGGACATCAAGAGAAAACGCTCTGTGCAGAGTCCTCAATTCCAACTACCTACGGAGAGAAAATGGTTAGTGGGATGTTTAAAGAAACTATGTTTATTGAGAGAGGAAATGGCGACAATATCAAACAGCCTCCTAATCGCAGACATGGGGCAAAGACCCATTCCCCCACCACTAAAGACTGATGCCATCTACACTGGAAGACTTCCTCCAATGTAGAATTTGACGATGCCAATAGAAGCAAAGAGTTCAGGTGCCTGCGATGACCTCTGCTTAGGATTATTCACCAGCTGATAAACATATCCTGTGAATCTATTCACTTGGGGCTGTCAACCCACAAACAAACAGAAAACTCAGCGAAAGATTTTCCCTCCACAGAAGCCCACCAGTGCAGCAAAATCAGGATCCATAATCAAGTTCAGAGCCATATATCTGTCCAGTCTAGTAGGTTTATATGGTCAGCACCAGAACCCTGTGTGGTTGACCACTACTCAGCAGGGTAGGAAAAAAAACAGGAATGTAGCCATAGTTGTCCAGATCAGTAGGCACACTAATCTGGCAGCCCTCCCCTTCAGTTCACTTCCACAAAAGAGTATCTCTTTTGAAAGGTACTAACGGTCTGCACCACGAGAAGATGGTGTCGGACATTAGGTGCTAGGCCTGGCCGGTTCTATGCATTGTCACAGGGGATTGGTGCATAGCTCTCCTTTCAGTGAGTACCTAGCTACCATTTATAGACCAGGCACCACCTTTTCAAGTGGACTTTTTCAAGAGCCATATGGTCCTGCCTGAGACACATTACTACAGTTTAAGATTGACGATGCCCAACCAGCTAAGTGAGATTCAGGTACCTGCGATGGTCTCTGATCAGGATTATCCACCAGCTGATATAAGGTATCCCATGCCTCTGTTCACTTAGAGCTGGCAACCCAGAAGCAAACAGAAAACACAGCGGCAGACTCTCCCTCAACAGAGGCCCACCAGTGCAGCAAGTCCAGGATCCATAATCAAGCTCAAATCCATAAACAACTCCAGGCTAGTCGGTGTAAATGGTCAGCACCAGGACCCTGTGAATTCCTTGACCACTCCTCAGCAGGGTTGGAAAAGAGAAAAAGTGGCTATAGATAACCAGATCAGTAGGCCACACTGAGCTCGCAGCTGTCCCTCTTCCGTTTCCTTCCAAAAGAGAATATCTCTTTTGAAAGGTACTAACGGCCTACGCCACGAGAAGGCGGAGTAGAACATTAGGTGCTGGACCTGGCTGGTTCTGTGCCTCATCACGAGGATTGGTACACAGCTCTCCTTCCAGGTTATGCCTAGCTACCATTTACAGAACAACCTTTTATTACCACCTATTATTTAAATCGATATCATAATAATATATGCAGGGTGTCCATAAATGATTCACCCCATTATAAAACTTAATAAATTCGTTATTTTAGGAGCTATCTTAAAACTCTTTGCGGTTATTAATAACACAACTCAAGACAGTTTTGTTTTAATTAAGTAGACTACCACAGCTCACTCAATACTTCATTAAAACGGAATTCAGTAAACTTACATTTGAGTCCCATTAGTAGCACGCAGAACATCAAAGCGATAGATGATTTCGTTCCAAACATTAAGAAGCATGTCCTGCGTGATGGAAGTTAATGTCTCTTCAATCCGGTGTTTTAATTATATGGCCATGGAATAGAGCCATCTCACCCAATCCAACGAGATGGGAACTTTTCATTGAGGATCCTGCTTACTTCTAATCCCCAGTGTGGCGATGCCCCATCTTACTGAAAGAACACACGGGGCAGCATATCCTCTATCTGAGGTGCAGCAGACAGGTATGGTCAATCAGACAGGTATGGGAGAGGTCACACGTAACATTTATCTTGTTCCTCTTGTTCAATGAATTAATGCGGATTTTCTGATCCCCATATGTGGCGATTGTCTCTGTTGACTTTACAGACATGGAATGTTGCTTCGTCACTGAAAACGATACTGTTCAAAAAAATGCTCATCCATACGGTCAAGAATGTCCCCAGCAAACTATATCCTTTGGGCTTTGTCATTTAGTAGACGTTTCTTCAAAAGTTTCAATTTGTAGGCGTAAAGTTTCAAACGCTTCTGAACCACTTTATGCACTGCTGAACGCGGTATTTTCAGTTCTCAACTTGCTCGACAGATTCATTTTTTAGGACTTCGAATAAATGCATTTTGAATTTCTGCTGTCCTATCTTCAGATACACTAGGCCTATCAGCTCCTTTCTGACTACCAGTTTCGTGAAATATTTCTGCCATTGCTTCAGGGATTGATTGGTTGGTGAAGTTTTCTGATATCTTTTACAAAAAAACGCCTCTGTACATATTTGGAGATTTGTTTTCCCACAGTCATAGCACACATATTGCTTTCTCGATTACTCTTCTCATTGTGCCCTTAGTGCAGCGTTTCCCAAACTATAATTCCGTGGAAAGTGAATAAGTGTTCCATGAAAAATTTGTAATTCAAAGACCCAAAAATAATCATTAAGAACCTAATTTTACAATATATATATATATGCTAGTTCATTTTACTATTTTTTTTCAATAATTACCATTGGAGAATAAATGTTTTTTTTTTTCTTAACGCTTAAATTTATTCATTTATTTTATTTATTATTTATATCTACCTACCTTACAAAATAGTCAAGGTGTTCCGTTAAATTTTCAAGATTTGTTAAGTGTTCCGTCGTAGGAAAAGTTTGGGAAACGCTGCCTTAGTGGATGGTTTGAGAAATAAAGAAAAAAAAAATGTTTTAAGTTGTGTTATTAATTACTGCAAACCATTTTAAGACAGATCCCAAAATAACAAATTTATTAAACTTATAATGGGGTAAATAACTTATGGATACCCGTAGAGTCTTGGGATACGGCTATTACGACTATAAATGGAAACATTGCCACAGAAGTTACAGATCACTTCAACGGCTGATCTATGTCATATGCGTTTTGGTGGTGTCATGAACGAATGCGTTCGCTGCCATCGAATGATACAGTATAGGAAATTCACGTATGCGTTAAAGCAGTGGTTCTCAACCTTGTATGCTTCACGTACCCCCTGGAAATGTGTATGTAACTGGCGTACCCCTTGTATAGATAGATAAAACTACAGTTATAGTATAACAATGGGAATAAAATAAAACATATGTATTGTTATTAGGTCTAGCGACTTTTGAGCTCTCACGGCGTACCACAAAAATTTTTACCGCATACCCCCAAGAGAACCCCTGCGTTAGAGGTAGTGCAAACTAAACTATATTAAGTACATTTAAATGTCTACCGGACATAAAATAGTAAATGGAAAAAGGAAGCGTGTCTTCTTATAAATAGATTAAAAATGCTTATATTTACCAAGCTTCCACTTGCAATTATGGCTTCGCCTAAGTATCTAAGATAATCGTTAACAGACGCTAATTGGTTTCGAGATCGGAGTGGCGCATGCGTTGTACGTCTGTAGTAGAAGACGAATTGTTTAGAACGGGGACTGATACATAAGAAGCAATCGGAAATATAGCCTCGTAGCTGAAGATTTCTGTTTGCTGAGGATGGAAACTAACTTCAGCTTTCGTGATACGATGCCCAATGCAGAAGTAGTGAAGCGAAATTTTTTATATTAGGTTGTTGCGTATCCGATGGCCGATTTCTCAGATGCATGAGTTTTCCGTATTTTGAGGGCTGAAAATGTTACTAGTAAGCTCGTGATACGCTGCATTAAATCCTGAAGCCAGCTCACGATAACCAGGGAGCTATTTGAAATCCACATTTCGCCAGTGGCTTTTGTGGTAAATGGATTGTAAGAGCTTAATTGGAACAATGGGTCAAAGTCAAATTCTTGTTCTTTTGCAACATTAAGGCAGCATTGGAGAAGGCACAGCTAGGGACGGAAAACACAACGTTAGTTTGGAAAATTTCGATTCGGTGACATCCAACATTCAAAATAAGCCACGTGGTCGACCTGAAGAAACGATTGATAACGATCGATTGAAGGTTGTAACTTAATCCCGCCAAACCGTACGAGACATACTGGCAAATTAGGCGTCATTATTTAACAGTTTCCCGGCACCTCGAAGACCTTGGGAAGAGTGAAGCATTTCGAACATGGGTTCCGCATGAATTAATGGACACTCATACGACAAGTCAACTTGAGGTGTGCACTTCCCTTCTTACACGAAACCAAAGGGATTGATCTCTATGTTGCGATCTTGTGCAACCACGGCAATTCCCGGTTCCGCCTGACAGCACTACCTGGTTTAAGAAAAGCCATGACTATCTAGAGCCGGGGGCAAGGAATACGCCCTATAGGCGCACCTCAACCCCGGCCTCACATGGCAGCAGTCCTATAGAAGGAAAGCTAACCACCGGAAGAAACCTAACTTTAATCTATTCCCCGGTTTGCAAATGTGCAAGGATATAAAGATCCAAGCTCGATCGGCACCCGGGGTGGAGACTCTTAGTAAGACCCAGACTTTTTGGACAGCTCGTGCCTACTAGGCCGAGGGAAACCTTTCGGCAGAGCCGTCGAACTGACCACACAGGTCCCTGAGAGGTGAGGTCTCCGACGCCGTCACCACCCGACCGGCAATCAAGCCGGCCAGCAGCGTCTTCAACCTCGGTTGGCCTTGGCCATGTCCAACCGGCGCCCAACCCGGTCGGCACAGCCTTCAGCCGGGTTGCTGGGCCCTAGGCCCCCCCACCACGACAAGGTGGTCCCCTATTGGGGGGGGAAACCAAAGGGATACATTTTTTTTGCATAGAGTTGCAACGTGTGATGAAAGGTGGATCCTATATGAAAATCGTCGACGTTCTGCTCAATGGCTGCAAATCGCCGAGGCACCCAAAGACATGCTCAGGCCTAATCTTCACTTGAAGAAGGCTATGGTGACCGCTTGTTGGTCTTGCAACAGGTGTTATCCATTATTCATTCCTAAAACCAGGTGAAACAATACATACAGAGAAATATTCTGCAGAACTACAAAAAATGCATGACCAATTATGTAAGAAGCAACCTGCAATGGTCAATACACATGTCGTCCTGCTGCTACATGTAAATCCTCGACCTTACCTCTCACAAATGACTGCCCTGAAACTCCATCAGTTACAGTATGAGATTCTTGCTCACGCGGGGTAGTCACCAGATCTATCACCAACTGACCTCCATTTCTTCAAGCATCTCGACCATTTTTAGTAGGGAAACACTCAGAAATAAGACAGCAGTTAAAAAGCCTTCGATGAATCCATCGCTTCCAGTAACTCAGATTTTTTTACCAACAACATAAATGCAATTGTTTCGCGGTTGTAGAAGTGTATCCATTCTATTGTTGCGTATTTTGATTAAGTTATTTTTAACAAAGTTATAACTGTTGAATATTTCACTAACAATTCGACTTATTCACTAACATTTGCAACAACCTAATACACTCCTAGGTCGATTAACCTGGCAGACTGGTTTCCTATTTATTATATAATGCAACATGACAGGAAAATTCAAAGAATATTAAGAAAAATGTATTATACAGTGGCGAAATGAAGGCAAGCCAGTGAGAGGATTGCACACGTCATCCAATGTGGTCCCACAGATTATTTATTGAGAAGTCTGGAGATCGGACATGTTGCAAAATCTGGAGCAATACTTGAACATGTTACAAACATTGTCTGGAGACCCTAGTGTACACGGGCGTTGTGATGCTGAAAATGGGCTGCTGCATGCCTCTCAGGAATGGTAGTAAAACGTGCTGCAGAACGGCGCTAATATATCGTGCAGCTGTCTGTGTTCTGGTGATAAGGACAAGAGGTGACCTTCTATCGTATCCAATAGCACCCCATACCATTATGCCTGGCTGACAGACTGTTGTTGGTCGCGAACGAAAGCTGGATCCGTCATCTCCATTAATCATCAGCACCTAGACAGAAACGAGATTCATCACTAAACACAATAGTGTTCCATTCAGACCCCAGTTCGCACGGCTTCGGCACCAAGCCAGACGAGCGCTGCGATGGTTTGCAGTCAATGGCAGTCGACGTAACGGTTGCCTAGAGCACAGGCGTACCTCATGCAACCTTTGGTTTACCATTTGGGTTATTATGGGGACGTCAATGGCTGCTGACACAGCCCATCGAATATTTCGTGCAGTGCTCTGGGGTAACGAATGAGCATGTCTAAGCTTATCAAGCCATGCTGACGTCTGTCAAATGGCACCACTCCCTCTGTGACGCATGCTAGAACCTTCATTTCGCCACTGTTGCCAACAGCATCCAACAGTTCATGCGATGATGATGGACAATGACGAGATGAACAATGGTCAGCGACACAATGTGTAGTCCATCGAGCTTCACATAGGCCTATAATTCTTCCTCTCTCAAAAGCATCCAAAAGGCGATAAACCTGTCGATGACTTGTACCAGGCATTTTCAGCCTTCGCTGAACAATTTCCATGTACAACCACTTAATCTCAACCGTTCGCACGACTTCCACCTTGATAAACACAATACCATCCTTGTTTCTTCTTGCACCTTTTATCTCTTGAGCCACACACGTCATTGGCTCCGGTTATCATCATTTGCATATCTCAACAATAATGCATAGTTATAGAACATATAGTTATACAAACATGCAAATGGAAGGGTGGGTGTGCGCAACAATTGTAATCATTTTCATATCACGGGAATTTGCACAAAAATAGCTTCTGCTGTATGGCGCAATTTCAATATCCCATTGTGTATCTGTACTAAGTTAAACAGACTTGATTGACCTCTGTAGCCAATAAAATCATGTTTTAAAGTTAGAATGATCAAGTGATTCAAAACGTGAACTATTTCATAATAAATAAGAGAGAGTATTAAAAATCTAAATAATAAGCATAATTTAAGTACAGTATTTAGCCTTTTATAGATTAAAGAATTCGACCTCTAATCACGTTAGATATATTTTCGAATGAAAATTTAACTACAGCAAAAGTTCAAAAATCACTTTATCACTAATATAACTGAAAATATTTATTTATAATATTCTTGCATATTTCTAAATTGGTAATTAGTAAGATGCCCTATTGTGACGGAAAAAATTAATGCAATTGATGGAATATCCATTTTTAAGACATAGACAAAGCTTTTCACCATAATTAATGATTATGCAATCATGCTTTACTTACTACGGAAAATAATAAAGAAATGCACCTTTTTAAACAGGATCTTCTTAAAAGTAACATTACTATTTTGGGTAAAAAGGAGCAGAGGAGATGAAATAATTGGAGTGATAAAGCATTGGAGTTTACTTTTTGGAAACGGAACTATAGGAATAATCTGAAACAACACCCTGCTAGTCCTAACAGACGGTATTACACAAAGTGTAGTAAGTGTGCAATTGATCATTTGGACGCTGATAAGAGTTTTTGGCTTGACAGCTTGGCTACCAAATTAGAGAAAACTGGTAGACAGCAGATTAGCAAAACCAAGAAAAGCCCCAAGAAAGTGAATGATTTGTGGGAGGAAAAAACTAACCGGTGCAAAGAATTCAGGAATAAACATCATACAAATTTAGTATTGGCCCAACATCACACTCTCAGCTTGTTGTGACTAGTTCTAAACGAAAACTTCATAAATCACTAGCAGAAGATGAAATTGCCATTAAAATGCATAGAGCTGGGAATGTTTCTGTGTTACGTGGTTAACTGAAATTTTGAAAATCTTTTATGATAAATCTGTTGTTAAGGATTTTACTAGACTATTATTACACATATTTAGATAAAAATTATTCTGAAAACTGTTGAGTTAAAAGCATACTTTCTTCTCCAGGTAAAGTTCTTTACATGATTTGCTTAATAGAATTAATAATTTCGTTGTAGACAATTGCGTGATGATCAGCGTGGATTCAGATCTATATATCATAATATTTCACAGGAAGATTCTTGACAAATGTTTAGAGTTTCAGAAATCTGTAGCTACTAGCTTTATAGTTTCAAAAATACTTTGACGTTGTTGATCGACATAATTTGTGGTTGATCGTTAGATCATATGAAATCCCTGATACGTTAGTTAGCATAAGGAAGCTTTCCATACTACACTGAATAACATGTGAGAATTAATAAGTATAGTAGACATTGGTTTAGCATTGTCACTGGAGTTCGACAAGGAAATATTTTGTCCCCTTTTCTCTTTAGTTGTTATTAATTATATTACGAGGAATATACACTACAAGAAATAAAAATGCAACACTTGAAAGAATTTATGTAAATGTGGCGAAATTTAAGGAGGCGGTAATATATGGAAATCATAAAAGTGATTAGGTTTGCAAGACAATCGAAACGATTCGACAGGTGCGAGCTGACATCACAGGTGCGGAGCAGTCAAACACAGATAAAGGCAACCAAAGCTCCCTGGTTGACGAAACATTGTGAAAATTGTTCTAAACCGCTAAAGATGCCCTTTCGCAGACGTCGACAGTCGTTCCAACAGTTAACAGACTTTGAGCGTGGAAGTATCATCAGCCTTAGAGAAGCTGGTTTGTCGCACAGAGATATGGCCAACCTTGTTGGCCGCAATCCCAGCACCATCATACACATATGGTGCCAGTGGGTTCAAGAAGGATCCAGCACACGCCGACTAGGATCAGGAAGACGACGTAGGACCACGAAGCGAAAGGACCGCCATTTGTAACACATGGCATTGTGTGTATATTCACGACTACAACGCAGCTGCAAAGGGATTGGCAACAGATAACACTTTAACTGAGAAAAATATTCTATTATACTATGATGTTAATTAGATTTTAAACAATATCCCGAATATGAAAGATATCCACGAACTTCCTCCCATGTCTCTGACGTTGCTAAATTGGCAAATACTTCAACCCGCGAATTGAACAGTAGTATCCCATTGAATAATATGGATACTTTTACAAATAATGTTGATCACTCAAATGTCATACACATTGAATCTTTGAAAGAAATTGTTACAGGCATTGATGATTTTAAGAAGGTCAAGAAAGGGCATAAAAGAGCCCTCTCGCCTTCTGTTGAGACTAATTATATCTCAAAAACCAGACTTTCTGTCTGAGATGAAGAAAATCTGGATCTAAATGAGTCTGAAATGGACAAAAATGAAGATCTTGCTCAATCCAAAGCTAAGGGAAATAGGAGAGAAAAATTCCCCCCCATTATACTCCGATCTCCTAAAAACTGAACAACTATCCATCGGGAATTAACCAGGATAGCAGTAGAAAGTTTCACTGCTAAAAATTCAGGAGACTCGATCAGCATTTAAACCAAATATATTGATGACTATCGTGCATTTGTGAAAAAATCTGAAACAACCAAACAACAGTTTCATACTTACAAATTAAAGGCTGAAAAAAAAACCCTGAAATTTCTGCTGAAAAACCTACCTACTGATGTTGACTCTGAGGAAATACAACGTGAACTAGTAGACTTACGATTCTCAATCAAAAAGATATCTCAGCTGAAGCGTGGGATGGGTGTTGAGTGTTTTACCTCTGAGCGGCACTTTTTTGCACACCATGGGCTAAATGGCCAGGTCATATGAACCCCGAAGGCTCAGAGAAGGTTGGAAGAGGGGACTCACCTGAACAGCTGTTAGGAGACAGATGGTAGCCTCCCGTCAAGGCCATCCAGCGTGTTTTTTAACGGGCACAGGATATGGCTCTCCCACACATGCACAGGGTATGGCTCTCCCACGCTCGTCCCATCTGACGACGGCGGCCTTTCCAAGCCCATCTTTCCAAGCCCCTACTGACCGAGGGCAGGACGGGGAATTTTGCGGAGATAAATCTCAACGCTGACCTAGCTGGGTCTCGAACCTGGGAACTACAGATAACGAGCCTGGCACGCTACCGACTGAGCCACCCCCGCCCCAGCTGAAGCGTGGGAAAGAGAAAATCTAGATAACAGTTTTTCTTGTGGAGCTGCCCAAAATTGCAGTTAACAAGAAAATATACAACATCTTGGATTTCTTTCACCTAAGGATTAAGGTAGAGAGCTACGGAGCCAAAAAGAGCCCAACTCAGTACCACAGATGCAAGAGGTATGGACATGCTCAAAGTGGGTGTTACAATCTCCCGAGATGTGTGAAATGTACGGGTGAGCATCTTACTAAAGATTGCGCTCGACATAAATCCGATATTCCTCCTAAATGTGCCAATTGTGGCCTATCATACAGCTAATTATAAAGGATATACCCACTTATCCAAACGGGACGTTGTGACTGCTTCAAAGGATAAGACCATTCTTTTAAAGAAGACAAATAGTAAGCCTGTTATTCCACAGGTTTCGTATGCTAATGCAGTTGCAAATAAAGCACCTTTAGCAAATACAAATGATAAAGCGAAATCTTTACCAATAAATAAACTACCAACCAAAAAACCTTCTTATCAAACACCTCCTACTAGTGATCATTTTGATGCTAAAATCTTAAACGATCTAAAGGAGATATTTCAGATTATTAAGAGTTTAAATGTTGTTAAAATTCTGCTCACTTTTAAAACTCTCATTGCGGAGTATCGAAAAGCTAACTGTTTAATGGGAAAGCTTACAGTTGGCTTAAAGGCTTTCGGCTATTTAATATCTACTCTAAACTTTGATGGATAAGGCTATTCAAAAAAAATTATCTTAAGATATTTGCATGGAATAGCGACGGTATTCTTACTGAGTTCTGTTGCTTTTTAGCAGATTCTCAGGTTGACATAGTCCTATTGGGCAAGACGCACCTCCGTGCTTCTGATTTACCTAAATCATAGATTCCCAACGGGGGCGATACCCGCCCCCCAGTGGGCGCTGGAGCCTTCCATGGGGGAGGTAGCGGATCCAGAGGCAAATGGGGGGGCGTTGAGGCAGTCAAGAGGGGCGGTCAAATAAATTTAATGGAATTTTCTGTGACAACCTTTTTATCTCTTCTATTCTGTGGTGTCTTCCTGGTGATTCTGGTCATCCACTACCTCATCCGTCATGTACAGCTTTTCAACTGCATCTTGGACAATAAGTTCCCTGCTACCGCCTACTAGCGTACTGGTACGTCTGAATCGACTGAGATGCTCTCAGAAATTCTCTTCAAGGTCAAAGATTGGATATAAGCTTCAATATGTTTTCCCACTCCAAGTCGCTTTAAGTATGTTTTATGGTACGTAGATAGAATACCATCCCACGTCAGAACATAAGGTATAATATTAACATTACACTTGTGAATTAGGCTCAACTCATTAGCCAGCAGATCATACTTCCTCTTCTTTTCAAACTCTACTGTCTGCAGGTTATCCTGAGATGTTATTCCTACTTCAATAATTGTAATCTCATTCAATACCTTTACGTGCACTACTATATCAGGCTTATTATGTTGGACATGTGTGTCCGTCCTGATAGGCAAATCAACCTTGATGCAATAATAATATAATAATAATAAATTTATTATATTTAATATTTTTTTATAATTATTTTTTAATATAATAAAATACTTTGAAAATACCAGTTTTCATGAATAAATATTTTATCTAGCTATGTAAATTATCTTATTGTTATCGCGTTAATAAGCATTTTTAAATTAGCATTAGGTATACCTATACCTAATTTGTTTTAGTTTAGAATAGATTGACGGTGACAAGTCCTTGCAAGTTGGTAGGCAAACACGCGGTTCATGCAATTTAACATGTTTCGACAAGAATATGGGAGTTTAAAATGACTTGTTTACGGAACAAGTGCGCCGGCATCGCAAACATACAAGTTAATGCGTGCACAAAATCAAATCTATAAAAGCGATAGCTCTAGGAATGTTTTATTATTTTTATGTGCTTCGCCGTGATAACTAGTCATAAGTGATAAGTGTTAGTAGTCATTATAAACATTATTTTTATAACTATCTATAAATCTGTTGAGAAGTTAATTTGTATTTGAAAATGTCTGAATCTACATCTAAAAAGAAATGCCGGCAGTACAGTATTGAGTATTTGAAATATGGATTTACGTACTCTCCCACAAACCAATCATTACCTATGTGTTTAATTTGCCGAAAAGTTTTTTCAAATGAAGCTATGAAACCTTCTAGGCTACAAGAGCATTTAAATAAAATGCATGCTGATAAGAAGAACAAAGATTTGTCCTATTTTCAAGAACTGGAAAAGCAATATTTAAAACAGCCAACTATGTCAAACCTTTTTGCGTCGTCTTCTAAACAAGATGATGATGGACTACGAGCCTCATATAACATTTCATTGTTAATCGTAAAAGCAGGAAAACCACACACAATTGGCGAGGAATTAATTTTGCCGGCAGTCAAAGAGATATTAAAAACTGTTCTTCATCATAAGACACCGTCAGATATCAAAAAAATTCCTCTCAGTAATAATTCAGTGCAAAGAAGAATAGATGAAATGGCAAAAGACGTTGAAATATCATTATGTGATTACTTAAAGACTTGCAAATTTTCCGTTCAACTCGATGAATCAACTCTACCAAATAACGAAGCTCTACTCTTATCATACGTACGATTTATAAAAGAAGAAAAAATTCATGAAGAGTTATTATTTGCTAAAAATTTGGAATCTGATACAAAGGGAGAATCTATATTTAATACCATGCAAAAGTTTTTTCAAGAGAAAGAAATTCCTATTTGCAATTTGTCTGCTGTTACTGATGGTGCTCCAGCAATGACAGGGCGTCATAACGGTTTCATAGCGCATTTGAAACAAGCAGTACCAAATGTACTCGCTGTACATTGTATTATTCATCGTCAGCATTTGGTTGCAAAAAATTTGAATGAATGTCTGCATACCTCGCTCCATTACGTTATTAAAGCAATCAATAAGATTAGAAGCAATTCATTGAATGACCGATTATTTGGTAAGCTTTGTAATGAAAATGATGAAGATTACAATCACTTGCTGCTGCACACAGAAGTACGTTGGCTCTCTAAAGGTGTTTGTCTGAATCGTTTTTTTCAATCTATTTGACTCAGTACTGCACTTTCTTGAAGACAGAGACGAAAAATTGCGCGAAAACCTGATTACGTCAAAAAATGACATCGCTTATTTGACAGACCTGTTTAAAATATTTAATCAAGTTAATTTATAATTGCAAGGTGATGAGTTGAATTTAATCAAAACAAAAAACGTCATAGCTGCTTTTGCGGGAAAACTTCTTCTATTCAAACGAAATCTAGGAAGAGGTGAATACAACCACTTTCCCACATTATCAGCAGTCTCTGCAAAACCGGAAGATTTACTTACTTACTGCCAACACTTGGAAGTTCTTCATGTTGATTTTACGGAGCGTTTGCAAGATATTTTAAACATGAATATACCGAGTTGGGTTTTAGATCCTTTCGCAAACACAGATACTGAAGAATCATCAAATTTGGAAGAGGAACTCTTAGAACTCACGACTAACGAAGCACTCAAAGTAAAATTCAAACATGGATACCAAGAGTTCTGCTTCAAAAATCAATACCAGTTCTCTACCCTGGATTGTTTGCAATAGTACAAAAGTTTTTAATCGCATTCCCTTCGTCCTATATGGCTGAGCGTGGATTCAGTGCAGTAGCTAATTTACTGTCAAAGAAGAGGAACAGACTACATATCACTGAACGTGGCGATCTGCGATTGATGTTAACGAAATTGGAACCCGACATTAACAAATTGTTAACACTCCACCAGCCTCAACCATCTCATTAATTTTTTTTATTTATTAATAATTTTCTGTTTATCTCATATTATTATATATATTATTGATTCTGTGTTTATTTTTAAAATTTTAATAAACAATTTTATTGTACATTTGGTTGTCGTTTTATTAATTTCTGCTTTATGATTTTTAATAGATAAATAAACAGATAAATTAGGTACAGATAATATGCAACAATATTTTAATATTTCATATAAAATTAACTATTATGGACTAGGGGGGCGTTGAAATTTTTGTTCTCTTCTAAAGGGGGGGGATGGTCCAGAAAAGGTTGGGAATCACTGACCTAAATATTAACTTAAAACTAAATACTAACTAGTTTAACTTTTTGCATGATGATGTTAAATTAATTTTTCGCTAACATCTAATATATTTTATGTCTTTAAAATACCTTTAATTTAATCTATGTTAATATTAGAATAATATAATTCGCTTCATCAGCTTAAGTTACAAAAGAATTATCTGTTTTAATCCGATACATTTTAAATCCAAATATTTCCGAAATGCACAATGAACGTCAGAACGGAAAATGGAACAATGAGATTTGTTCATTCTTTCCTCTAAGAAAACTTCATCGCTTAGTAACAATAAGAACGAAATCGTCACAATGTCTCCCCCGTCTGTTTAACCTTCGTAATATTCCGAAAATTGTTTAGTCGCCAGTAAACCTTGCCGAGATGGAGGCCTCATCCTTTCGGCTGACGGGTCGAGCCTGCTATATACCAAAAGATAGGTAAGATATTTGATTTCGATCATCCTCAAGTACAACCCCATCTATGTTTGAATTTAATTGCCTTAAGTTTAGGTTCCCCCTTGAGTATTACATGATTAGCCAAAGAGGGTTATCACATTACAATGGCATAATTCCAGGAACAGCGACTATGGTAAATGCATAGTCGCTGTTCCTGTTATTATGCCAATTAATGTGATAATTTAATATTAGAAACAACTTTGTTCTATGCATAAATTGAGGAGTAAGAGGTGCTTTAGTTAAGCACAGTCTCATTTAAGTTTGAATTTGATTAAATGTCTTAAGTTTAAATCTAGTGTTTTAGGATTTCAACTTGTAGCATAATTGCTGTTCATGAAAGAGTTTATATTGTGCAAATCAAATGTGATGGTTTAGCGCTAGAAATAATTTTGTTCCATGAATTAATATTTGGTACAAAATGGGTGTTGTCGTAATGAAAACCAATTATGAGTCAATTGTATTTTTAATGGGGAATTTCCAATTGCAGTTGAAACTGCTGAGAAATATTAAGAATGCGTTTACTAGGTTTAAATGAGGCGGAACAAGGAAATGGCTATTAATATTTCGCAGTAGTTCGCATTCTTAATATTTCTCAGTAGTTCGCATTCTTAATATTTCTCAGTAGTTTTAAAATGCAAATTGGAAATTTCCTATTTCCCTTCAAATGAAGATAGAGCGCCGGCAATCTCGTTGAGTAGGTAAATCGGCGCCCTATTTTCCTCTCGAAGTGAATACGAACTTGGTGATTGATTTCACCATCGGTAAATTTTAAGTTTATTTTCTACTTTCTAGGAAGCATATAGAAAGACAGCTATTTTTTAACTTTTTTCCATTTAATACTCTTGTTCAAACATAGCAGAGAAAATAACTGTAGAAATGCAGACGGAATCTTGAAAGGAATATGAGAATGGTTCCGAAACTAGAGACATCCTTAGAGCAAATCAACCGTTTCCACACACGTTCATACTTTACATGTTCATGCATGAATATATTCCACACACTCCTAATTTCATCCATGTCATGACTTTTTAGTTCAAATCTTAATTGCCCCCTGCGTATGAAAACTGCATCGTTCATTGAGCAGGTTTGCTTTTTAGCAAAGTGCATGGTCATATCGCTACTGTGCAAAAGATCGCCCCCTGCGCCATTTTCCCATCGAAGTCACCCCCGGAAAAAATCTAATCGTAGTTTAAAATCGATTAGATTTTCGATTAAAACTAATCGAAGTAATTCCAATCGAAGTCACCCCCGGAAAGGGACTGTCCCAGAGAAACTGTATGTTTTTGGGGGTTGGAATGTTACTGGTTGAAAAAAATAAAAAAAGATGAAACTTAAGTGATGGAAATGATACACGTTGAATGTCATTTGAAAATCCGTGAATGTTGGAGCAGATTAACGCTATCACCACCTAACAAATGATGCGGGGATTAACATTGATGCTGCTGCAGATATCTTTTCGCATTACTTCTGCTTTATATCACACCGGGATTGAAATTTCACACATTCTATTATTCTGTGGAACTCGTATTAAACGATACTTTTTTTTGCTTGATTTTCCATTTTTACACTGAATTTTTTTCTAACATCGGCACCGTTTTCTAAAACATGCAACATTCACACATTTCTTATGATATTAACAACTTTAAATCGGGATTCCTTCTAACAGTGATTTTTCCCTTTCTAATGTACTTTGTTTCCTTTTCTGGTGGGATAAAACCATATTCTCCCGGTAACTGCTGTATACTTTTTAATTGTGATGAACAGTGTAAAGAGAGCATTTTAAAATTAACTCTCCGCTTGGAGATTTTGCAAACAGTAAACTGTTGAGATGCGTCGTTAAGCCGAAAAGATCTCCCCCAAGATAAGATGCCAGCATACGGGACCTTCCGTCGATCTGCTCAGCAAAGTGATTGGGCGCTACATTTCGCCATGATTGAAAGCGAATAATTATTTCACTTCGCCATTAGGGTTGAAAAGATCCTTGAGGAAGATAAAACTCACGGATAAAATTCTGATCTTGGGATGTTTCACTCCGAGTGACTCTTAGTTTGTAAAGACATTATTTTTTCTGTCACTTGTATCCAATGTACGCTCTATGTGAGAACATCGATTTTTTGTGGCATATTTATAGGTGCAGAATTCTTTTACTGAGGTCCGATCACAACATATATGTCAGAGCAAACGACTCCGTCTCTCACCAGCGCGAGCCATCGAGATGTCACTGAGGTTGTGAAAAGGCATTATTGGGGCGACTATGATAATTAAGCAGAAAATTCGCCGGCCTGTGAAGTAGTTGGCCCGCTGCACGTCCATGCTTGTGGATGCGGCAATCCATCGCTGATCCAACCGTTCGCGATAATAGGAAAAAAAACATCAGATCTCCATTAACATACACTTAAGTTAATGTTGTGTTTAGATGTAGAATTAAAGATAGATATATTTCACAACGCAAGCGAAAACGCAAAGGTACCTGCAACGTATGAATTATTTTCTACTTTTAGCATTGCTTACTTTCTATATAACTCAATCGTGTACCAAACCTATTTACAGAATTATTTTTTATCCGATGCAAGACAACTGAATACCCGACCTTGCAAACAGGAGTATCGAACACGCATGTACTAACGACAGGTCGCAACGCGAAATAAAATTTCATCAGCGTGAGGAAGCGTTGGTCTTGTGATCACACGTTATCCAGTAAATGGAGGAAAATACGATTTTTAAACTGTAAGAGTGTTTATAATTGCAGATTTTTAAAATAATATCTTACTACCAAATAATTTTTTATTAGATTTTTCTTCCGAAGAAGAAATAATATTTGATTATCGATGGTTACCGAGCAGAGTTACTTCCTGGGATAGAGTAATATTTTGCATAAGTGAATCACGTGCTGAATTCGGGATACAGCGAAAATAAGCATTAGGAATAAACGGTTTTAAACTTAACACCAAGTCGCGTAACCGATATACGGGAATTAAAAAAGTTAGTGTTATTGGTTATTCTTTTGATGATGCAATCGCGATTTCTTTCAGCCGGTTTAGTAATTAACTATTGAAATAAAAAACAAGAAGGTGAGTTTTATATTTTTATCTGTGACTTTTTTGTATTGTGGCGATCACGATGTCTTTGAAATGGCTTAGCATTAAAAAGGGAAAATAAGTTAATGGATTGGGAGAAGATTGAAATTTGTAAGGAAGAAGGAATTTTTTTGCCTCTGATTGGTGTGGTGATGTTTTTGAAACGCCTTAGTATTAATATGATATTAATATGAAAATACGGAAAGTAATAAATTGAGACATGGGAGAAATAGGAATTTAACATGAAATCACTTCATCGTTCAAAACAAGTCCTGACGTGCTAAGGGACGCGGAAAGTGTGGTGCAAAATATGTCTGAGCACAAATATCTGCTGACATCATCCTTCAACTAGATGGAGACTAATTTTAATAAGAGAAGCACAACACTTGGAGTTTTAGGCGGGCCATGGATAATTTCAAGATGGATTGTCTTCTTCCGATGCGGTAATTTGTTTATTTAAAAAATAGCTGATCTATCATAAAGGGGAGATGGGTTAATAATTTCGATAAGAGGATGAAGATTATTTCCAAGAAATAAATTGCCCGCCAAAGAGCAGGGGGTCAGAACCTTTGATAGGTGTTTAATAAAATGGGATGCATTTTAATAAGGGTTTTTTAATGGGTGGGTCGAAATTTTGATAAGCGTTTTAATTAAAGGGGCGCATATTAATAAAGGGACCATAATTTTTGATAAGTGTTTACTTAATAAGGAATTAAAAATCTAATTTATAAATATTCGCAAGTTAAATTACAAGAAATAAAATATTCGAAAGTGTACTTAAAAAGAAATAAAAAATTCGTAGGTTAATTAATAAGGAATAAAAAATTCATAGGTTAATTTACAAGGAATACAGAAATTCGCGAGTTATTAAAAAAAGTCGTAAGTAATAAAAAAAATAAATGCAAGAAATAAAAATATTCCACGTTATTATAATAAAAAATAAATTCCGGAAATACAAAATTCGTACATTAAATTGTAAAAAAATAAAAAATACCCCCTCAAGCAGCTGCTTACCACAGAGGTCTGACAGGAGCCTGTCAACATTCTAAGAATATACAACCCTTGGTGTAATGGATTAATGCGCCGTGTAATGCTCTGGTAGGTGTGAGGGTAACTAAAAATAATCTAAATTGAAGAGCATAATGAGAAATAATCACATAATTATGTACCATCTATTAAATAACAGTTAACAAAATTAAATTTTGAAATAGGAATTGACCAAAAACACACAAAGTAACATAAAGTATTATTAATTTCATTTAAAATTTTAGTAACTAATATCGTGCTTCATACCACCTAAATAATCTGTTACTTTAATATTATATTCAAAAGAGCTCACAAAATGCAACAATCTCAGAGCACAGTTGTTTTAATATTTTTTACTTCCAGTAGGAGGTTCCTGTCCCCTGAGATATTGTTCTATGCGAAGCATTTTGAAACTTTGCTCCCTCTTCATCTCCGTGATGAATCTTCGTGCGCAGTATTTGCATGCTGAGCGAATATTACAATTTACGAACAATATATTTGTAATAGGGATTTTAAACTTTGGTTTTGGAGAATAATGATCAAGAGCTTTATATTGGCACTAATCATTCCTCTTACCTCCTGAGAGTAGGGGAAAATAACACTTTTATTTTAAGAGATGAATAAAAAAAAAATTGTGCTAAACAGATACAATAAATTATTATTATTATTTGCATTTTCCCAATCATCTACTACAGTGGTTCTCGATTTTTTATGTTTCACATACCCCCTGGATGGAAATGTGTATGCAATTTAGCGTACCCCTTGTATAGTTATGGTTATTTTTACTTTGTTACTAGATCTAGCGAGTTTTGAGCTCAAACATTTTACCTCGTACCCCACGTTGAGAACCTCTAATCTATCAGTTCCAATTTCCACAGTTTGACACCGATAAATGCGGAAAACGATGAAAATTCCAATTGCAACCTCTAACGAAGGAAAAAGTAGGAAAATAGATAATTGAGGAATCATTTTATGTTTTATAGGTACAGAAAAAAATATTACAATTTGCATTTACGCAATCAGCGGTTAGTTTGAATTTCCAATATCAGATGATGCTAAAATTGGGAATCAAATTTCATTCCTTTTAAAACGAAGATCTGATGTTCACGAGAGGTTGTTTATTGTTCTTCTAGTTTCAAATTCTGATCACAGTACGACAAATGTTATTTGATTTCAGAACACCCTGAAATCATTCTGGTGACTCAATTCAAGATTTTGCGAACAATAATTTCCATAGCAACAGCTGTACGAAATCTGCAGATTCTTATTAGCAATTCATTCTTATGAAACATAATTTTCTTGCAGCCTGCAACAAGAGTTCCGTTCTAGAGACTTCTTTTCCCAGGTTCAGGGTGAAATAAAAATCCAACTTTCAATCAATTAACAATTATTGCCCCAAATATATTAAACGTATTAACCAATACCCTCTTGCATTTGTAATTTTGAACTTTGAAGTTGAAAAAGAAAATGACAAGTGAATTACCGTTTGGGTTCTCATTAAAGAAATATTTATAAATCCCACACTATATATTAGGACTTTAAAAGTTCGGTGTAAGAATCCGCGCTTTTTGCAAGCTTTTCTACATAAATGCAATTTAATTATTAGAAGTAAGAGTTATGAGACATTGAAAGAAATTACCCTTCAACTGGGTAGCACTAAAGACGAAGTTGGGTTGTTTATCTCTGAGCGGCACTTTTTTGCACACCATGGGCTAAATGGCCAGGTCACAAGGACCCCGAAGGCTCAGAGAAGGTTGGGGGAGGGGACCCACTGGGATAGCTGTTTGGAGACAGATGGTAGCCTCCCGTCAAGGCCATCCAGTGTGTTCTTTAACGTGCATAGGGTATGGCTCTCCCGCACATGGGGCTACGCCTTAACGTCCCCTCCGACGGGTAGCGGCCTTTCCAAGCCCATCGGTGTCCCATACTGACCGTGGGCAGGGAATTTTGCGGAGATATATCTCAACACTGACTCAGCTGGAACTCGAACCATGGAACTACAGCTTGTGAGCCTGGCGCGCTACCTACTGAGCCACACCCGCCCGTAAAGACGAAGGCATTGCTCTAGAGCAGTGGATCTCAACCTATTATGTTTCACGTACCCCCTGGAAATGTGTATGTAACTGGCGTACCCCTTGTACAGATAGATGAAACCATAGTTATAGTAAACAATGGGAATGAAATAAAACACTGACTTTGTTACTAGATCTAGCAACTTTTGAGCTCTCACGGCGTACCCACAAAAATTTTACCGCGTATCCCACGTTAAGAACCCCTATTCTAGAGTAACGCCTTGATTTTTTAATTACTTATTTAAGGTACTCATTATATTATTTTTCAATCATCTAATCGATAACGTTACATAAAGTAATGCGAAATTCATTATCCTTGAATTTATCATGATAGAGAAGGCTTCATTTACTACTTGGCTCCAGGGCCCCCAATTTATCGATCCAACTTTATCCTTTAAACAATTCCTTGAAAAGAGGTCTGACAGTAAGTATAATACAAGACATAAAGACAGTCTGGCAAGTCAATAACCTTTGAAATTTCTGTGTCCACGAGAGAAGAAATGTTGAATAAATATAAGAGACTTATAGATGATTACAAGATAACAGATATTAATAAGTGCGTTTTGCATTTTATTGAAATATTTCATAGTAACAGTAGCTACTATGAAATGTAGAAGGATAAACTAAGTAGTAAGTTGAAGGGTAAACATAGTAAATATGCATTTTTTTCTAACAAGTGTACCAAACTACTTAGGTGAGAAAGAGGACACCGGAGGTCTTGAGAAGGTTGCCGTCCGTTGGATGGGACATTAGCCGTGGCCTCGTATGTAGAATAGTCATACCCTGTGTACCTTAAAAAACAGACTGTGGCTTTGACAGGAGGTGCCCATGTCTCCTAAGAGCTGTACAGTGGCTCCCCTTCGGAACCTTCTGTGAGTCCTTGGGGCCTTTGTCATCTGGACATTTAGCCTATTAGGTGGAAATAAAAGTGCAGCTCAGTATGTCAGTTTATCAGAAATATTAGCAACCCGATATCTCCCACGTACACGATAGATAGATAGATACTTAGTGTTAAAACAATCTAAAATATATTTGTTTTCTATATTATGAATAATAAGCTATATTAATGACTTTTCTTATGGTTTAATTCAAAGCTTCAGTATTTTTTTAAGTTGCCAGATACAGAACAAAAGAATATTTTCTTAAAACAATTATTACGGGGCATTTGCTATTGACGTCATATCGCAATTGTTACTCTATAGATGATGACACATCAATGAATAACAATTAAATTCGTTTGATGAAACAATCCAAATTTGAACTGAAATATTTGTTTTTCTCTGTACTCTGATTAGAGTCGTCACTTCCAAGGAGATGAAGCAAGTCATCCCAGAACCTCAAGACATCCAACGGGGATCGACATCAAGCAGGTGAGAGGGTAAGGGATGAGGGAAGTAGAATAGGATTATTAGAAACTGAGCTCTCATGTAGTTTACTTCTAAGGAGCAGAAACGCTTTGCCAACTTGGGCTGCGTTCAAACTTGTAAAAATGACAACATTCGGATTTTAGAGTTATAAAAATGAAGAAATGTTTTAACCTTAAAATCACTTCTTTTTCTCCTCAAGGCGATGCATAGATTTCATTATGATTGACTGCTTTAAGCTTAAAAAACATAAATTGTGGAATTAAAATTAAAGAAATCGTTAGTATCAAAATCTTTCATTTTTAAATGTTAGTTTTTAAGCTTACATGTACCAGTTAGTTTTTAGTTGCTTTTCTTCTAGTAAAAATGAAGAGTCTTAACCTAATGGTTTACGAATAGAGTAGAATTCACAAATGTAACCTTATAGATCATTTAATCTCGAAACAGGAATAAATGCTCCCCACACTTGCACAAAGGAAGTTTTGTCATGCTTATTGAACGTGTCTTATTTATCAAGTAGGATCGAAATAAAAAGCTGCAGACTTTAATGCAACCGATAACTCATTACCTAATTGTGCATAACATTATAAATATTTGTAAATTCAAGTTTAAAGTTCGAGTGGAAAGGAGGGAAATCACTTAATTTTCGTTCACAAGAAATGTTTTCTAGCGTATCGTGATGTAAAAGCACCGAATACTTAAATTGTTACCAAAATAAGGCTGTAAAGTGTCTTCATTTAGATAAGCTACTTTAGGTGTTACAATGAGTTTGGGCCATTTCTTGGCCGATCTCATTGCCATCACAGTCACTAAGAATAACTACAGGCACATGGAATGGGCGGGCATTATTTCTCCATATGATGCTTAGAAACAGGACAAACGATATGTTGGTTGGGTTGATCATAGTATTGACCCTTGCGTTACCGTCATTTCATTCCTTCCACTTTTTATTTAATACGTAAAAAATAGGTAAAGTAACGACGTCGATTATATTAAATTACTATATTCTAAATAAACTGAACGTTTCCGTTATTTATGAAATTACGAGTGTAAAATAAGAGTTAAAATTTCAACAAATTTTTAACTCTGGAGACATTATATTAACTTCAAGTACTGAATGTATGAAAATATCTTTCATAACGTAATATAAAAAATAAAAATAAATAAAAAAATAAATACCCCCTCCCCCCCCCCCAAGCAGCTGCTTGCCACAGAAGTCTGACAGGAGCCTGTCAGTTTATATGCCACAGTAGAAGATCTGAGAGGATGGCAGGACCTCAGCAGAAAAACGACACATACATCCATGCCTTACCCAGGGCTCGAACCCAGGTCCCTTAGATTTGCAGCCAAGCGTACTAACCACTCGATCACCTAAAATGTTTGACGAATTGGTTGAATTTAAAATATTGCCATAGTAACCTACACAGCCGAATTAGACAGCATCTCGCTTGTCTCGGAAGGTGACGTCACGTAGTGCATGTTGCTTCCGAGAGCCTTCTCCGCCAAATCGCTCGCTCTATTCGAAAGTAAGTGTGCTCTTCGCTTAAATTAACGGCAGAAAGCGCTTTAAAATCGTCCATCGTCAGAAGTGCAGGAAGTGCCAGACGTGATGAAACATCAATCACTAAATTAATTTCTGGCCTAATCATGGAGTCCTGGGGGAATTGCATCCCCCCACTAACTGCACAGGAACGTGGATTATTTCAGCTATCTCGAAATCTCCAAATGCTGACCTCAGCTTGATCGTCGTCTTCGGTGTGAAAAACTGCTCTGGGACAACGTCTCTTCTACTCATGGAGATTTCAGCGCCAGAATCAATCAAAGCTGTGGAAGCATTCTGGCCACATCGCACATTCGCCGTCTGAAGATGGGTGAATCTAACCGTTGTTAATTGACCTTCGTCCTGAGCTTCAAACATATGCGTTGAAACGCGGGTACATCACACCTCTTCCGGCTCGTCTCATACAGTATACACTGTATTAATTCCAGCACTGGGCGATTTCCTCTTTTCTCGCCATTGAGGGCAATCTCTGCGAAGATGCTGCTTCGAGCCGCACCCAAAACAGCTATGCGCACTGATAGTGGTAGCAACCGATCGCTTCGCAAATTGCATGGGCGCTTTTTGTTCTAATTGCTCGCGCCTGGGAGGAGGAATGTACCTGGTCACCTGTCAATCAGAGTCCCGTGGACGCGCATTAATTCGACTGCTCGTTAAATGATGTAATATGTAATCTATGAGGTAAAATGGAGAGACTCTTGAATGAAACCAGTCCCAGCGCTCCTGCAATGCAATGCATTCATCAGTGCTACTCGGTACCTCTGATTTAATTCGATCGGCCACCAGCAGGTCGACCAATTCCTGAAATGTGGACACTTTTCTGCTTTCAATATACCTTTCCACATTTCCCTAATTTTTCCGAAAACGTGTTTCACTTTTCGTATGGAAGCTTCTATGCCCCATCCAACTGCCTCTTGTATTAAACTGCAGAGACTTTACACCTCGCCAAAATGTAAGCTTTGAGATTACGTAATCGCTAGCATCCTCGTCAGACAATAAAGTCAAAAGATCGTTCAGCTTCTCCCGAAAAATGGAGAGGACTACCTGGCCCCTAACCTTTTCAGACACGCCCTGATTAGCGAAAACGCTCTTGATCCTCTTGAAATACAAAGGAATGTAGAGGAGAGTTTCTGGGGGCGATCCCAACGTAGTGAGCAGAACCGAAATCCAATATTTCAGTTCTTCATGCTCCTTCCTTTTCGCACTGCTATGGGAATCGGACCCAGGCGAATCGTAACCATCACACGACGCACCGTGAGAGCTGACGCCACTTGCCTTTGCTGTCTCAAGCTCAAGATGCCTCATTTGCAGTTCGTGCTCGCGTTGTGCTTGCAATTCTTCGCGCTGCGCTTGCCTTTCTTTGATTCCATTCGCAAGCGTCATTCTTCGGCCTCGGCCTCGCTTTGCGCTTGTCTATCAACTAGTTCGAGTCGCGTTAATTCGAGTTTCCTCAATTCCAATTCGAGCTTTCTAGCATCATCGGATTGCTCTGCTATTTCTTGAGTCGGAGAATAATCACTGACAGCATCTACTGACAAATCAGACGCAATAGCCTCCATGTTTTGCGTTGATCTGTGTGGAGTAGTGTCCACGTAGTGCGATTTAGAACCGTTTCTCGCATTCTCTCGCGTATTTTATGGCATAGCACAGAATAACAAGAAGACAAAAAACTGGCTCTACATACTAGATCTTACCACACCTGATGTGAAGTTCTCAGAGCGATGATTTACTTTCCTGCCAGCACTCAACATTTGCTAAAATTGTCCCTTAATGTAACGCCACCTCGTACCCAACTCTCATAATACAGATCCCGCTGATGACGCCAATGTAGATAGGCTCCATCTCTGCCTGACTGGGCAGGAGAGTACCTGTACCTATCTCGTCAGGATGATTTCCTTAGGTGGCCGAATACACAAGCTCAGGTATTTCACACATATACATTATTTATTTACATTTTAACTATATACATACAGTGTATATAGTGAAAACCCGGTACAGTCACTGGTCAAATAAAACACAGTCTATAAAGAATCTCATGGTCCCACCGCTAGATAGAGAACAAACCTTAAGAGAGCCAAAGACAATCCGCCTGATATTCGGAAGGTCTCGTGGTCCGCGCACAAGTCCTAGTTCAAACAACCCCACCGGATGAGGTCACGTGTCCTTCGGGGGACGTTAGGGTATCTCGGACAATAGGATATGCACACGATTCCCAGTGCCAATCGATTCTTGTCATCTACTTCCCGAAACTGGATCCGCCGCCTACGCTCTGTCGTTAGGCGGGAAGGCCCTGCCGCCAAAATTGCGATTCTAACCCTCACTCCTTTCATCCTGGCTGACAAGTTCCTACAGAATGGATTTTTGCGCTGTTTTTCTGCTAAGGTCCCTTCATCCTCACAAACTTGTAGTATTGCAAAATAAAAGTTCCTGTCAGACCTCTGTGGAAAGATCTGCTTGAGGGTTTTTTAGGCATTATGATTCATAATAGTTTAAACCACATAATAAAATTTGAAAAATTGCCCATCGAAATGAATGGCATAGCTGCAGTGAGACCAAGCAACTTTTCTCTGTGAGTGTCTTGAACAAGGCAAAATTTTTTCATTAAAGTAAATATTATTGAATTGTTGGCATCACATAAAAATAATGAGCAAGAGGCTAAACATTAGAACGAGAAATTGTAATTGCGTCTGGCATTGGTAATATCAATTTCTGCTGTAGACAGAAATCATTTCCGGATATTATGAAAGAAGAAAACATCCTATTGTAAATTGAAGCGAATGCTATTTGTTTCAGAGAAGTCTTATAATCATTTGAGCGGTAGGTGTTAATTTACACTGAAGTAGTATGCAAACCTAAAATAAATGTAATACATGTTTGAATAAAAGTATACCGATTACTATATGTAATTACATAATTACTTTTCATATATTATTTTTATAATATTATTGCAATTTAAAATGGAAGAGCACTGAGCGTGGGTTCAAGTAAAAATTGGTCAACGAAAATTACGATACAATGCAATTTATTACAAAACTATGGATAAAATAATTTATAAACAAAGTGAACCGACACGAAACTCTATAATAATACTAAGATAAGCTTTCAGAAGATTTTATTAAATTCCTAAATAACTAAATAACTATACACAAAACTGCGACTAAGTGTACTAGTTTTTCAGAACTAATTCTTTTCATGCGTTAATCACCCTGCACAAAACCACAATATTTTTCCTTTTTATACAGCAGCTTACCAATATAATCCATACCAATAAAGTATTCAACCTCCAGCGCACACAATAAATAAAAACATTTATTCGTTAAACTATCTTTCATAGACTCTTAATTATGCCTCCTTTTGGATCTCACAACTTCAACAACACACTTCTATCTTTCTTATATTTCAGATCGGTTCAATGTTCTAATTCGTTGGTTAATTAATTCTCACGCAGAAGCACATACGAGCGTTCATGACAAGCCCATCGCAGCACGTTCATCTGTCGTAACAATATTATATATAATATATATTTGCAATGAATATAAATGTTATCTCCGATTTAAACATCAAAGTATTGATGTGTGAGCACCAAGTGATATATTTCAAAAACAGAACCCACGTAAAATAGATCCTCTTTACGTCTTTGAAGACATCACCCGTTACAAAGCAATATCACGATGCAAAGGCGTTCAACGTAAATATTCGTTTTACCCTAAAAGTACTATAACACCTATTCATTGTAGCTTTTCATTCTTTGATGAAAGTTTTTTAATGGTAATTCCTTTGTGGTTTTCTCCATAAGTATAAACTTCGCTTTCAATTTTATTGATAACGTCTATTACGCTTCCACATCAAACCATTTAACGTACTTCAACATATTCCAAAGTGAGGCATACGCGACATAACAGACTTTTCTTCGTTCCACTGTTGTTAGCACAAAACTTTTCTCATTTTTTGCTATCCAGGGATTTATGTAAAACCTGTAATAAGCAAAGTATTTCAATACCCTTTGTTTTTATAACCATAATAATAACTAACAGAGTTTAATAAATTATACGCATATAATCTTCCATTTCAATATTCTTTTCTGAGCATTGGAGCCTTGTGATCTGGACCTTTATTCCACCGGCAACAATGAATTCGCAATGAAGCTAGAAAATAAAGGGAGCGAAGCCTTTTCTACATCTTTGAAGAGATCCTTTCGTGTCCTGAAGCTAAAAAGGCAATTCAACGTTTCTGAATCCATCTCTCGACCAATCGCTACGTGCATTTGTTTCAACACTCAATTTCATGTGAATCATCTGCATTTTCCACATTTGAAGCAAGCGAAAACCTCATCGATCCAACATCGACGATTTATTAAGTGTAATAGTGTTGTACAATACGATATTTAAAATAAATGTATATTTCATTCATTAAAATGTAGCCTATTCACTTCCTCAATGTATCTCAGGGTTGGATACATACTAGGATCTCTTCCGTTGAAGTACAGCGTATTCTTTAATTGCAGAATTAAT
This sequence comes from Ryuthela nishihirai, assembly GCA_038380435.1. Lineage (NCBI taxonomy): Eukaryota > Metazoa > Arthropoda > Arachnida > Araneae > Heptathelidae > Ryuthela > Ryuthela nishihirai. Next base: position 52,484 of record JAWZYU010000010.1, read on the forward strand.
AGATCTCTTGAAATCCGGTTTTATGAGAGAAGGACAATTGTTATAACCCAATAATGGGGTGGCAGAGGGGACACTCAAAGAAGGAATTTGGGGGTGGCAGAGGGGACACTCAAAGAAGGAATTTGGGGGTGGCAGAGGCGACACTCAAAGGAGGAATTTGGGGGTGGCAGAGGGGACACTCAAAGGAGGAATTTGGGGGTGGCAGAGGGGACACTCAAAGAAGGAATTTGGGGGTGGCAGAGGGGGACACTCAAAGAAGGAATTTGGGGGGTGGCAGAGGGGACACTCAAAGAAGAAATTTGGGGGGTGGCAGAGGGGACACTCAAAGAAGGAATTTGGGGGTGGCAGAGAGGACATTCAAAGAAGGAATTTGAGGGTGGCAGAGGGAACACTCAAAGGAGGAATTTGGGGGTGGCAGAGGGGACACTCAAAGAAGGAATTTGGGGGTGGCAGAGGGGACACTCAAAGGAGGAATTTGGGGGTGGCAGAGGGGACACTCAAAGGAGGAATTTGGGGGTGGCAGAGGGGACACTCAAAGAAGGAATTTGGGGGTGGCAGAGGGGGACACTCAAAGAAGGAATTTGGGGGGTGGCAGAGGGGACACTCAAAGAAGAAATTTGGGGGGTGGCAGAGGGGACACTCAAAGAAGGAATTTGGGGGTGGCAGAGAGGACATTCAAAGAAGGAATTTGAGGGTGGCAGAGGGAACACTCAAAGGAGGAATTTGGGGGTGGCAGAGGGGACACTCAAAGAAGGAATTTGGGGGTGGCAGAGGGGACACTCAAAGGAGGAATTTGGGGGTGGCAGAGGGGACACTCAAAGGAGGAATTTGGGGGTGGCAGAGGGGACACTCAAAGAAGGAATTTGGGGGTGGCAGAGGGGGACACTCAAAGAAGGAATTTGGGGGGTGGCAGAGGGGACACTCAAAGAAGAAATTTGGGGGGTGGCAGAGGGGACACTCAAAGAAGGAATTTGGGGGTGGCAGAGAGGACATTCAAAGAAGGAATTTGAGGGTGGCAGAGGGAACACTCAAAGGAGGAATTTGGGGGTGGCAGAGGGGACACTCAAAGAAGGAATTTGGGGGTGGCAGAGGGGACACTCAAAGGAGGAATTTGGGGGTGGCAGAGGGGACACTCAAAGGAGGAATTTGGGGGTGGCAGAGGGGACACTCAAAGAAGGAATTTGGGGGTGGCAGAGGGGGACACTCAAAGAAGGAATTTGGGGGGTGGCAGAGGCGACACTCAAAGAAGAAATTTGGGGGGTGGCAGAGGGGACACTCAAAGAAGGAATTTGGGGGTGGCAGAGAGGACATTCAAAGAAGGAATTTGAGGGTGGCAGAGGGAACACTCAAAGGAGGAATTTGGGGGTGGCAGAGGGGACACTCAAAGGAAGAATTTGGGGGTGGCAGAGGGGACACTCAAAGGAGGAATTTGGGGGTGGCAGAGGGGACACTCAAAGGAGGAATTTGGGGGTGGCAGAGGGGACACTCAAAGAAGGAATTTGGGGGTGGCAGAGGGGGACACTCAAAGAAGGAATTTGGGGGGTGGCAGAGGGGACACTCAAAGAAGAAATTTGGGGGGTGGCAGAGGGGACACTCAAAGAAGGAATTTGGGGGTGGCAGAGAGGACATTCAAAGAAGGAATTTGAGGGTGGCAGAGGGAACACTCAAAGGAGGAATTTGGGGGTGGCAGAGGGGACACTCAAAGAAGGAATTTGGGGGTGGCAGAGGCGACACTCAAAGGAGGAATTTGGGGGTGGCAGAGGGGACACTCAAAGGAGGAATTTGGGGGTGGCAGAGGGGACACTCAAAGAAGGAATTTGGGGGTGGCAGAGGGGGACACTCAAAGAAGGAATTTGGGGGGTGGCAGAGGGGACACTCAAAGAAGAAATTTGGGGGGTGGCAGAGGGGACACTCAAAGAAGGAATTTGGGGGTGGCAGAGAGGACATTCAAAGAAGGAATTTGAGGGTGGCAGAGGGAACACTCAAAGGAGGAATTTGGGGGTGGCAGAGGGGACACTCAAAGAAGGAATTTGGGGGTGGCAGAGGGGACACTCAAAGGAGGAATTTGGGGGTGGCAGAGGGGACACTCAAAGGAGGAATTTGGGGGTGGCAGAGGGGACACTCAAAGAAGGAATTTGGGGGTGGCAGAGGGGGACACTCAAAGAAGGAATTTGGGGGGTGGCAGAGGGGACACTCAAAGAAGAAATTTGGGGGGTGGCAGAGGGGACACTCAAAGAAGGAATTTGGGGGTGGCAGAGAGGACATTCAAAGAAGGAATTTGAGGGTGGCAGAGGGAACACTCAAAGGAGGAATTTGGGGGTGGCAGAGGGGACACTCAAAGAAGGAATTTGGGGGTGGCAGAGGGGACACTCAAAGGAGGAATTTGGGGTTGGCAGAGGGGACACTCAAAGGAAGAATTTGTGGGTGGCAGAGGGGACACTCAAAGAAGGAATTTGTGGGTGGCAGAGGGGACACTCAAAGAAGGAATTTGGGGGTGGCAGAGGGGACACTCAAAGGAGGAATTTGGGGGTGGCAGAGGGGACACTCAAAGGAGGAATTTGGGGGTGGCAGAGGGGACACTCAAAGGAGGAATTTGGGGGTGGCAGAGGGGACACTCAAAGGAGGAATTTAGGGGTGGCAGAGGGGACACTCAAAGGAAGAATTTGGGGGTGGCAGAGGGGACACTCAAAGAAGGAATTTGGGGGCGGCAGAGGGGACACTCAAAGGAGGAATTTGGGGGTGGCAGAGGGGACACTCAAAGGAGGAATTTGGGGGTGGCAGAGGGGACACTCAAAGGAAGAATTTGGGGGTGGCAGAGGGGACACTCAAAGGAAGAATTTGGGGGTGGCAGAGGGGACACTCAAAGAAGGAATTTCAGGGTGGCAGAGGGGACACTCAAAGAAGGAATTTGGGGATGGCAGAGGGGACACTCAAAGAAGGAATTTGGGGGTGGCAGAGGGGACACTCAAAGAAGGAATTTGGGGGGTGGCAGAGGGAACACTCAAAGAAGGAATTTGGGGGTGGCAGAGGGGACACTCAAAGAAGGAATTGGGGGTGGCAGAGGGGACACTCAAAGAAGGAATTTGGGGGTGGCAGAGGGGACACTCAAAGGAGGAATTTGGGGGTGGCAGAGGGGACACTCAAAGGAGGAATTTGGGGGTGGCAGAGGGACACTCAAAGGAGGAATTTGGGGGTAGCAGAGGGGACACTCAAAGGAGGAATTTGGGGGTGGCAGAAGGGACACTCAAAGAAGGAATTTGGGGGGTGGCAGAGGGGACACTCAAAGGAGGAATTTGGGGGTGGCAGAGGGGACACTCAAAGGAGGAATTTGGGGGTGGCAGAGGGGAAACTCAAAGAAGGAACTTGAGGGTGGCAGAGGGGACACTCAAAGAAGGAATTTGGGGGTGGCAGAGGGGGACACTCAAAGAAGAAATTTGGGGGGTGGCAGAGGGGACACTCAAAGAAGGAATTTGGGGGTGGCAGAGAGGACATTCAAAGAAGGAATTTGAGGGTGGCAGAGGGGACACTCAAAGAAGGAATTTGGGGGTGGTAGAGGTTACACTCAAAGAAGGAATTTGGGGGTGGCAGAGGTTACACTCAAAGAAGGAATTTGGAGGTGGCAGAGGGGACACTCAAAGAAGGAATTTGGGGGGTGGCAGAGGGGACACTCAAAGAATAAATTTGGGGGGTGGCAGAGGGGACACTCAAAGAAGGAATTTGGGGGTGGCAGAGGGGACACTCAAAGAGGGAATTTGGGGTGGCAGAGGGGACACTCAAAAAAGGAATTTGGGGGTGGCAGAGGGGACACTCAAAGAAGGAATTTGGGGGTGGCACAGTCAAGTTTCTCTGTAGCTACAAGGTTAATAAAAGAGCGAATTAAAATGTTTAATCAAACAAATGTACAAACGGGATAAAAAAAAAGTATTATTGAATCTAAATCGCATACTGCTACAGATAAAGACACAGAATGTTAATTCAACACGGGATGGAATAAGAAAAAAATTGCGAAATTTCGGACTGCAGATTTTACAGTATTTTAGGTATTGGAAGGGCCGAATTCTGTTTACAAAAGGTAAATATATTTCGACAGTTTGTACAGTTATTGACCTCTCACCGATAATATTGGAAGCACTGCATGTTGAAAAACTTCCGAAAGTTACATCACCATGTGGGAAAAGAAAACCATGCACTGTTGGGCAGGCTACTTCAGGCCGCTGCCCATGCGCCCAACCACGAAAGAGGAAATAATATAACCATAACATCACCATGGCCATCGGGGGGGGGGATAGGTGAGCTAAATAATTTACATTATCGTCTGTTCTTTCTTTGTAGTGCGATTGGTTAACCTTAAATCTGCTTTAAACTAAAATACTTTTTAGATTAAATTTTATTGAAAGTAAATACTCGTGTACGATAAAAGTAGCACATTATTAGCATTATTATTAGCACATTTTTAGCATTATTATTAGCATTTACATACATCGTGATTTTTTTAAATGTACATTTGCGCTGATATTTAGAAAAAACAACATTAAAGCCAGTTTTTGAAATTTTTAATTATTATAGATCCACATTATTATTGCGTTGATTATTGAAGCACAACGCACAAAGGACTAAATGGTAAAATGTTAGTTATTGCTCAGATAATGCCTTTAGGAGTGCAGTGGCTAAGAAGGTTTAATACTATTACTGATAATTGCAAAACTTCAATTACTAAATTTAATACCCAAGTGACTTGCGTCTTTGAATGGTGTTATGAAACAGTTCCCTTGGTAATCCCCGTGTCTTCTATAGAAACTAATAAGGAGCAAAGATTAGAGGAAAAGTGACAAATTTGTTACTTCGGATTAAAATGCAACTGAAGTAGAATTTCCAGTATTTAAACTTTAAACTTTTTAATTCTCAAGTGCATCTTTCTGAAAAGATTGTTTCTTCACATAATTTGGATTGCAATGTCTTGAAGATATAATAAAAATTATGCAAAACTGGAAATTTGATTGCTTATACAGAAAAGCAGTTTCAGTCATTGCTTAGGAATATCAGTTCTATGCATAATGTTTATCTGTTTGATATTCGTCGAGTCTTGTGTCTTCCTTGTGATTGTAGAATATTGAACTGAATGGTTTGAGGAAAACAACTGACATTATGATCAATCAGAGTCGAATCTAGGGGGGCATGCCTCCCCTATTTTAAAATGCAGTAAGTCTGATAGAAGCAAAATATTACTAAACTCGTGCACATTTCACACATATTTCAAGAATGTTTTTGAAATTCTCTAATAAAATGGGGATGGAAAAGCGTTATCTGGCAATGGAAATCAACACTTTTGCTTGACTCCACCGCCCCTTTCTTCGAATCTGATCTTAAATGAGGGCGGGGGTGGCTCAGTCGGTAGCGCGCCAGGCTCGTAATCTGTAGTTCTCAGGTTCGAGTCCCAACTGGGTCAGTGTTGAGATTTATCTCCGCAAATTTCCCCACGGTCAGTAGGAGACACCGATGGCTTGGAAAGACCCCCGTCCGTCGGATGGGACGTTAAGCCGTGGCCCTATGTGCTGGAGAGCCATACCTTGTGCACGTTAAAGAACACGCTGGATAGCCTTGACGGGAGGCTACCATCTGTCTCCCAACAGCTGTTCCAGTGGGTCCCCTCCCCCAACCTTCTCTGAGCCTTCGGGGTCCATGTGACCTGGCCATTTAGCCCATGGTGTGCAAAAAAGTGCCGCTCAGAGGTAAAACAACCCAACCCTGATCTTAAATGTGAGTATTAATTTAATTAAATTTAATAAGATTTTTAAAAGACTGAAATTTTTCTGTAGAAAAATAGGTCTTACTCTGTTTAACCTTACTGCAGCTATGATCGTCAATTTGTATGTAAATTCGCCACCCCTAAAAAGTGCAGCCTGTGGAACAACGCCTCCCCTGCTGACAAGCTGCAACTTCTTTGTTGTTTTTCATACTCACTTTCAAATAACATAGAGTTTTTCCCAAAACAATGAACTGTGCCTATAAATAATTTTATCATTTTTCAATTCTGAGTTTTCAAAGATTTTTTTTTTTGTGGGAAATGCTTTAGCACCCTCCCCACGAATACTCACCTGTAACAGTCTGCAGAATGGTTAGCGCGCCTGCCTAGTGATCTAAGTGACCTGGGTTCTAGCCCCGGGTAAGACATGGATGCTTCTGTTGTCTTTCTGCAGAGGTCCTGCTATCCTCACAGACCCCCCCCCCCCGATAGGGGACCACCTTGTCGTGGTGGGGGGGCCTAGGGCCCAGCAACCCGGCTGAAGGCTGTGCCGACCGGGTTGGGCGCCGGTTGGACATGGCCAAGGCCAACCGAGGTTGAAGACGCTGCTGGCCGGCTTGATTGCCGGTCGGGTGGTGACGGCGTCGGAGACCTCACCTTTCAGGAACCTTGGGTGGTCAGTTCGACGGCTCTGCCGAAAGGCTTCCCTTGGCCTAGTAGGCACGAGCTGTCCAAAAAGTCTGGGTCTTACTAAGTCTCCACCCCGGGTGCCGATCGAGCTTGGATCTTTATATCCTTGCACATTTGCAAACCGGGGAATAGATTAAAGTTAGGTTTCTTCCGGTGGTCAGCTTTCCTTCTATAGGACTGCTGCCATGTGAGGCCGGGGTTGAGGTGCGCCTATAGGGCGTATTCCTTGCCCCCGGCTCTAGATAGTCATGGCTTTTCTTAAACCAGGTAGTGCTGTCAGGCGGAACCGGGAATTGCCGTGGTTGCACAAGATCGCAACATAGAGATCAATATCCTCACAGACCTTCTACTGTGGGGTACAAACTGACAGGCTCCTGTCAGACCACTGTGGCCTCAGCTGCTTGAAGGGGTATTTATTATTTTATAACTCTCTGCTACGTATTTGTTGAAGATGGTGCAAATGGAAAGAAACGTTTTTACGAAAATGCTATTTCTAATCACTTAATAATGATTCCACTAAAATATACTGTATATCTTAATCGATTATAACATGAGTAACAAACATTCAGTTATACCTAGGGTGTCCAGATTTCACTTAATAAAACCAGGATATTTAAGTAAATATTCGGGATATTTAAATAAAATACCACGATGTTTAAATAAAAAACCAGGATATTTAAGTAAATATCCAAACATTAAAAAGTTGAAACTAATACAGTTTAGTGATGATTCCTATTTAAGTTTACTGAATTAGGTCATTTCTCCTTGAAAGTTGGGGGCGGGGGTGGCTCAGTCGGTAGCGCGCCAGGCTCGTAATCTGTAGTTCCCAGGTTCGAATCCCAGCTGGGTCAGCATTGAGATTTATCTCCGCAAAATTCCCCGCCCTGCCCACGGTCAGTAGGGGACACCGATGGGCTTGGAAAGGGCGCCGTCCGTCGGATGGGACGTTAAATCTTGGCCCCGTGTGCGGGAGACCCATACCCTGTGCACGTTAAAGAACACGCTGGATGGCCTTGACGGGAGGCTACCATCTGTCTCCCAAAAGCTGTTCCAGTGGGTCCCCTCCCCCAACCTTCTCTGAGCCTTTGGGGTCCATGTGACCTGGCCATTTAGCCCATAGTGTGCAAAAAAGTGCCGCTCAGAGGTAAAACAACCAACTAACCAAGCAACCTTTGAAGTTGTAAACACATAGAAAAAAATTAACAAAGGCAGTTGTACAATCAGCAATAATCATAATGTATGGCATGGACCCATCAATGATTATTTTTAGGAGGTTGTTGAACCCAAATTTTTTTAGTGGAATGATGAATCAAAATTTTTTTAGCAGGTTTCTTAATCTAAGTTCTTTTATGGATGAGGGATGCTGAACCTAAGGTGTTTATGCTTAAATAACGCTAGTTGCGCAGGTGGCTCAAAAAACAAATATTGCACAAAATAACTGATATTTTATTTGGTTGCAGATTAATGTTTAGCTTCATGTTTATTCTTTCTCCTTGCGGATTAAAAATAAGAGGTAAACATTTCCAATTTCTTAACCCTCACAAACTGCAACTGTATTGATATCTTTTAACTCAATTTCAGTTACAGAGTTTTCCTCAAACCCTTGAACGCGTCTGTGAATATCTCATTTTCTAATTTATAGTTTTTGAACATTTCAGATTGCTCTGAATATGTGACTAAGGTATCCGTAGGCTTACCATAAGTCCCTGTTTTTAGCTGTTGTCCCGCCCGATGGTTCGCAAACCTGTCTCCGGCTTTTCTTTCCCTTCTCTCTACGATTTTCTTACCCAGGGACAGAAATATCGCAACCTTATTGTGTTTCATATTATTACACCTATCCCTTGATTTACACTGAAGATAGGTTCCGCACAAAACCGTGTAAATCGAAATCTTGGATTTTGCTATGTAAAACCGTGTGAAACGAAAAAATGTGCATTGAAAAACACTAAAATGTGCATAATTCAGTCATTTATTTACGTAAAACAAAAGCAAGACATCTTGAAAAACATAAAATTACACTTCATTCATAAAAAAACAAATATATGTAGGCAATATAAGTGCATATTTAATTCATTTTACATTAGGAACAAATAATATAAGATCCTTAAAAAATTAACAATAAGTTTAATTACTGTCATCACTTTCATGGACTATCAGTCTTTTCTTCCTGATTGGTATGACGTCACTTTCATCAGTCGATAATTCTTATGCGATTCTGGTTCAATGGTTGATGAATTAGGGACAATCTCAGATCGACGAGACTTTGTAATGAAATCCGTAATTAACAATTGTGTAGGTTTTTTTGTTAAATCTTTATAAACCTCCTCATATTGATTTAAGCACTTACTAATATCCCGCTGGAATCGGAGAGCTCGTTCAACATTCGGGTCATTTTGTAAAAAATGATTACCCAATTTTCTCCCCAATTCAAGTCCTACGCTGATGACTCTTGCTGTGAACGCAACTGGTTCAGATTGCTCTTAATCAGGATCATTGTCTTCATCACGTTTATTTGTTTCATGAGTCATGTTAACTAAATCATCCTCATCTAGTTCTTCATCAGCCATTATTTCTTCAATATCTGCCTCAGCTAAATCCTCAAAACCTTCTCCTATAGTATGCGCCAACTCAGTGATCTGAGAATATTCATGCTCTAATGGTAATCTATAATTCTCACCTTCAACAGCATCTGGCCATACTGCTTTCCAGCAGGCACTGAGCGTTGATTGTTTAATCTGGGTATATGACAGTCCAACATGCTTAACACAATCTAAGATTGTAAATTTCTTCCAAGCATCCATAAGAGTAAGAGATCCATCATTCTCCATTTGTTCTAAAATATACCTGAAGATTTGCTTGATATACAGTGCCTTGAAAGTCGAAATTATCCCTTGATCTAACGGCTGTAATAAGGAAGTTGTATTCTTTGGTAAAAAACAATTTGTACAGTCGCTCAAAAAAGTATCCGAACACTATGGTTGATTACAGAATTCAGAAAAATATCTGGCAACGATTTTTTTAGAAATTAGTGATCTGGCAGCCTCCGTATAGAGTACATGAAGTTTACCAGATCACTAAAAAAATCTTTGCCAGGTATTTTTTCTGAATTCTGCAATCAACCATAGTGTTCGGATACTTTTTTGAGTGACTGTACATTTTCGTGTTGTAAATCTTGAGGATGACCTGGTGCATTATCAATTAATAAAAGGGCCTTAAAAGGCCCTTTATTTAAGGCCTTAAATAAAAGGGCCTTAAAAAGCCCCTTTTACTTAAATAACTTTTGACATCTGGGACAAACAAGTTATGAAACCATTCATTGAAAACCATGGCAGTGACCCATGCTTTCTTATTAGCCATCCGATAAACGTGAAGGTTTTTGATGTTTATTCTTTTAAATGAGCGTGGTGTTTTCGATTTGTTAGTAACCAATGGTTTCATTATATGATCGCCTTAAGCGTTGCTACAGAAAAGAACTGTTATACGACTTTTCGCTGCCTTATGACCACTAGCTGATTTGTGAGCTTTAGCCAAATAGGTTCTTTCTGGCATTTTTTTCCAGAATAACCCGGACTCGTCAGCATTGAAGACCTGGTCAGGAGTGTAGGAGTTGGCGGCAATGATTTCAGCAAATTTTGCTGGATATTGTTGTGCTTCATCCGAATCAGCAGATGCTCTTTCACCTTTCAATCTTAGATTATGTAAAGAATGTCTTTGTTTAAATCTCTCGAACCAACCATGGCTTGCGGAAAAAGATACCTTCTTTTCATCTGGCGAAGTCGACGGTAACTGATTCTTAAGTGTTTCAAAAATCTTTAAAGCCTTATTTGTAATGGCACTGGTATCAATTGGAACCCGCTTTTGAATTTGGTCTTCTAGCCATATCACTAATGCCTTTTCCATATTTTCCATTGTAACATCTCTTACATATGAAATTGTGCTCATACTCGTGCAAGATCCAGCTGCTACACTTTTTCTAATGGAGTCTTCATTTTTTCTTATTGTCCTTATTGTGGCTTCATTCATGGAGTAAAATTTAGCAACGTCTATTACTCTTTCTCTATTACGTAGACGATCTAATATTTTAATTTTTGTTTCTAAAGAAATAACTTTTCTTTTCATTTGATTTTTTTTAAATCTTTTGGCATTATAAAACCTTAAAAAATTTACGTAAATTATAAAAATTCCAGAAAACTATAAATGTTGGAAACTTACCAGTAGATATTAAAATAATAAAATAAAAAAAACGCACAATGATGTAAAGCTTTGCTGCTAAAATGATACTGCACTTCACATGAACCAGATAGCTTTACTTTTGTGAATTATGTACTACGGGGATTCCCCGTGTTGTAAAATATAGGGGAATCCCCGTCCCCGTTGTTGCCAGTTTACCAAAGGAATGAGATTAAAAAATGACTTGAAATATATATGCAGCAGAATATACATTTTTACCAGTTTTTTGAAATCCGTTATTTTATCAACCGTGTTAAACCGAAATCGTGTAAAACAAGTACCGTGTAAATCGGGGGATAAGTGTACTTCCTTCCTCTGTGTTGCCTCAATTTCGACTTGCCATATGAAGAAACGGGAAACTTGAAAACCTTCTCGAAGAGAACAACATGGTTGCTGCAAATAGGGCTGACGACATTTTATTTGGCACATTATAGCCTAAGTTGCTGATGCTCCATAAAATCCAAAACAAACCCAAAAAACTTTTATTCTTCCAAAAAAAACGACATAGGTAATGTTTGCTTTCTAGTTTTCTTTTACTTACAACGCAAACATTTAAATATAGTTATATCCGAACAGGCAACTCAACGGATGAGAGGATAACCTTTAGGACATTGATATATGAGTGTTCTTTTAAGGCCTTGCTTGGTGACGCAACACATGGAAGCATTGAGAAGTTGCCATTGCCAAAATTCGGTGCCCTGTAAATCCACGGATACCTGACCAATTGGTCGCAAATTTCGTATCCGTGTGCCTTTGGTGTGACCCCATAGAGGTCAAAAAGTCAGTTCGCTATCTTTCATTGGACGCATTAATCGCTTGATAAATATCGCGTTTCTGGGGTGCAACGGTCGCCTTGGCTGCACTATGAAAGATAGGAATGAATACTTACCTACGAAACGTATGGCGCGAAAGGATATTGCTGAAACTCGAAGATAGCTCTTGGGCAAAATTTTGGCAGAATATAAGTAGTCATCGTATTATAGTAGTCACCGGACACGTGTGATTATATTAATAGTGAAAAGGGCTGATATTGCTTGGTCGTTACTATTTGAAGTGGACCTTTCCTCTTCTTGTGACCTTTCCTCTTCTGCTCCCTTCCTAAGTTTTGCTTAGTAAACCTGTTTTTCCTATTCTTTCTATTTTTTCTTCCTCTGTCTCATCTGAGTCTTCATCTGATTCATGATTGCAATGGCGTGTCTATTGTGTCATTTTTTGCGTTGTCTTCATCATTTTCTATATCTGGGAGTACGTTTTCTTGTTTCTTTGTATTTGTTCCGGTGTGTTGCTTTTGGTTGTCTTTTTTCCTCTATTTTTCATAAAATTTTGTTGAGTAAGAGTTGATGCTGTTGATGATTTTATTACCTCCATCCATAACTGTTCTTCAATTTGTAGGTTAATTGTTTGATGAGTGACTGAGATTTCGCTGCTTTTGGATTCGTTTGCCTGTAAATCTTTCGTAATAACGTCAGCAAAAGTGGTTGTTCAGAATGACCTTTTTCTATTTTTTACATCAAATGGACACTGAGCCAGAAAATGACCAGTTTTTCATGCATCGATTGCATAATCAGATTACCCCTTTATATTCAATTGTGGCTAAAAAGATTCCAATTTGGAGAAAATTTGGTATTTCTTGTTTGAGCGTCATTCTGCAAGTTCTTCTTCCTGTTTTTATTTCTTGTAGTTCAGGCATTTTGTGCAATTCATCCTCGACGTTGATGATTTTTCCCAAACCTTTGTAGCGTTGTACCAACTTCTTCTTTATTAATGAAAAATGATAGCTTCGATATATAAACCATCTTAATAGGGCGACGTACTGAACAATTTCGTATTTCCTGTGTTCTTTCGTATCGATTTCTTCTTTCCAATTTAGTAGCTTGTTTGAGGCTTCTTCATTTTTCATTAATATAATTTTGTAGTTGCAGTTTATAACCTAGGCGATCTCCACTGTTGCTATACCACAGGTACTAATTACTTCTTTCATGGTTTCAAGAAATTCCACGCCTTTTTGGAAGAACTTGAAGACGTTTTGTAGTTCGGCTTCTTGCATAGTTTTATAATAAACATTCCTAATCTAAAGTTTAGTTCTTAAAAGAACTGTTTTCAAAAGTTAGGTTAAAGACTAAATTCTAACCTAAGCTAAACAATATACGACTTCGTCGTTCCCCTGATTCTCTGTTCCCCGTCTTCTATAGTATGTACAAAGTCCAATGAAGCAACGAGGTTGATGAACATCCCATGAATGAGGCCAGTCTTTTACAACTTTTATCTTACTAGGATCACTCTCGATCTCTGATATAGTGATGACATGACTAAGGAAATGGACATCTTCTTTGAACAATTTACACCTTGTCGGTTCCAGTTTTAGCTTGGCTGCCCTGAGTTTCTCCAACAGTTGAATATTCTTCCAATGTTCCTCAAAAGTCTTTCCAAGGACGATGATGTCGTTGAAGTACACCAGGCAAACATTCTCCCAAGACAAACCTTTGAGCACTGACTCCACCGGTCGTTCAACTGTTGCAGGTGCATTGCAAACCCCAAATGGGGGGGTGGCAATTCCTGTAGCGAAATCAGTCTTCTCGCTATCTTCAGGTGTATAGAAACTTACCAATCACAGCTTTTCAACTCTAAGTTCAAGAACCATTCTGACCCAGATATTGTGTCAAGTTGCCATCAATTTATGCGCAAGGGAAAGCAGTCTTACGCTATATCGTTTAACCTTCGCAATTCACACAAAATCAAGTGAATCTGTCCTTTTTCCTAACAAGGACCACTGGCAATGTGCAGGAATTAGGTGATTGTTCTCTAATGTCTTAGGCTCATATTTTTGTCCCTTATTAGCTGTTCTGTCTCATCCCGTTTTATGAGTGGAATCCTTTTTTCTGGTAGATGTTTTTTTTTTCTCTTCAGAAATTCGAGAATGAAGTAGATCCAATGTTGCGAGTCATGTGATCGCAGTTCCTGCACCATATATGTATATCCTGCATGGGTACCATCGTATAAACCGTCAGAGCATAGTCCAACTGTAGTGACTGCTTTGGCACTGCTGACTAACTGTGCCACTTCCAGCATGTACTGTCATGGCAACTCTCACCTCGTCGACCACTTCACCTGAAATAGGCAGCCGTCCTATTCCTGGTGCCACTCCCAGATTATTGGTTGCCTCAAACTAACATCAGACATCACCACTGACATCAGGGGTCCTGTCCGTAGATTTTTAAGACAACGATACTCTTGCAGTGTGGTATTTCTTTGCTCTGAATTTGGTAGAATAACTAGATTAACAGCACCTGATCCTTCCCTGTGAGAGTCATATAGCCGTTTGCTTCAAGTGTATACATTCCCATTTGTATACGACGTCTTTTGAGTCTGAACGTTATATGGAAACAAACACGATTAGAATACATGAAGCGCCCATTATCCTCATGGTGACGACTGTTGGAAATATTTTTTTCTTCGTTAAAGTGCTTCCGCAAGCATTCATTTTCGCCTCGCTATCTCCGTTCATCACCGTTCCAGAGACTCCAGAATAGCGAAACTCATTTTATAACCATCTTTTATATGATACTAATTCACACTAAGAGCAGGGCGGGGGTGGCTCAGTCGGTAGCGCGCCAGGCTCGTAATCTGCAGTTCCCAGGTTCGAATCCCAGCTGGGTCAGCATTGAGATTTATCTCCGCAAAATTCCCCGCCCTGCCCACGGTCAGTAGGGGACACCGATGGGCTTGGAAAGGCCGCCGTCCTTCGGATGGGACGTTAAGCCGTGGCCCCATGTACGGGAGAGAGCCATACCCTGTGCACGTTAAAGAACACTCTGGATGGCCTTGACGGGAGGCTACCATCTGTCTCCCAACAGCTGTTCCAGTGGGTCCCCTTCCCCAACCTTCTCCGAGCCTTCGGGGTCCATGTGACCTGGCCATTTAGCCCATTGTGTGCAAAAAAGTTCCGCTCAGAGGTAAAACAACAACCCAACAACACACTAAGAGCATCCTAGTTTTTTTTTTCTTGGAAGCCAACCAAGAGTCTTTTATTAAATTTAAATGATCTTTCTACATTATTCAATATGAGCGCACATTAACGACAAAATCAGGTTTTTCTTGTGATTATGCAAATTATTATTATCAATATTATTCTAAAACACGAATTTAATGAAGTAGAGGATGGATACTATGTAAGGAAATTTGAATTGTGAAATCATTTGAATCAAATTCTAATTGCAGTCGGATTTTTTTTTGCTTCGAATTTATTTAAACAGTAACACTTTCAGTTGTCCGAATAGTTTTTGTTTTATTTCTGCTAGTTATGCTGGATAAATTTTGTTATCTGGTAGTAGTAGCAATAGTAGTAGTAGCAGTACAGTTGAGATACGTACCAGGGATGACATAATAAACTTCTAATTTTTCTGTACATCAGGTTGGACAGTTTTCTTCTACTCTACGAATTGAATTTCTAATTTGATATCGGTTAATCGAAGTTTCACCCGAAATAGCAACAGAAGAGATGAGAAACACTTCAATTTAGAATCACCTTTTGGTTAGCGTGCTTGGCTACTGATCTAAGGTACCTGGGTTCCAGCCCCGGATAAGACATGGACGTTTGTGTTGTTTTTCTGCTGAGGTCCTGCCATACTCACAGACCTACTGCTATGGTATATAAACTAATAGACTCCTGTCAGACCTCTGTGGCAAGCAGTTGCTTGAGGGAGTATTTTTATTTTTTTTCTCTTTTTAGAAAAATAAAATTCATATAACATAAAACAACTTTTGCAGCAAATTATGACATACAAAATATTTTCCTGTATTGCCTAAAACACACTTTAATATAGATAAATACATGATTTTTATATTAAAAAAAAATATATTTTTTTTTCTAACCGAAACGAATTGGTGTCCTTACACCTAATATCTTCCTTACTTCCAGGTCTTCCTAATTTCTAATCAGTTAACCAATAATTATAGTAGAGTTCATATCGATTTCGAATAAATATATTTGTTATGCGCAAAAGTTCCAAAAAGCTTATTTTACCGAGACTTATTTTTAGTTGAAAAAAACTCTGCCATTTGACATATTACCATGGAGGTTGAAACTTGGATTAATGTGCATTTTAACAGCTAAACTTCTGGAAGTAAATTTAACATGACCGAATGTATACAGATTTAATAACTTGGATACAGCTTTAAGAAGCAACAACAATAATGCAATTATGCAATCAGTGTGGAGGTACCCAATGAATACATGAGGATATCATTTGCGCATTTCGCAGCAAAAATTGCTTTTCTTAAAGGATGGACATATTTTTGATACACATCCGTGATATACCACTATAGACAGTAAAGACGACATTTTTAAATAAACGAGCTAAATATGATTTAAACCATTTATTTCATAAAACAGGTGATAGTTAATTTTCAAATTTCATTCCTCATTTTAACTTACTTTCTTATTGCCCTTTCCTCGTAATTGGTTGTGTAATTTGTTTCAATAATTCGTAATTTGTCCCGCTTTAACTTTATCACAGAATGAAACTCCCATATAATCCATGGTATTCATACCATAGGTATATGGGAGTTTCCATGGGGGGGGGGGGTATATATATATATATACCGTACCTCGTTCATAGAGCGATCGTAACGCCTATATGGTATATACGAGGTACTGAAAAAACAGATTATATTACGTAGCTTTATTTCCATTAGTGCATTTCCTACATATTTGAGCTTGCTACGTTTAGAATCAACTGACTTCATAAATAATCCGCCGTAGTATAAATTCGGAATAAAGAAGTTAGAAACAAACTGTTTATTAAAAAACGGATTAAAGAAAATACATATAAATACTGGTGCGTTAGTGTAATGTAGAATTGTTTCGGTCTATAGTAATAGGGTTGTTCAAATATTTCGCTGTATTCCATGTCGTATCAAGGAGAATAGACGTGATATCGAAACAAATTCGTTTTATCAAGTACCTGCCTGGTTCAAGAGACTTCCGAGGAGTGTTAAATTTGTTTTGTTCTAGGCAGATATTTTAGAATTAGTGTTAGTAATGCAAATTATATGACATCATTTCCTTTTTTCCACCCAATTGTCGTACCCTCCCAAATGTCTTCCATTCATTTGTCGTCCACCCAATTGTGGCACTCACACATAATACAACTTCACATATTAATAGTTTGTCATGTCAGTTCGGCACGCCGCTAATCATTCTGCAGAATCACACCTGTCAGAATAAGATTCTTAGACAAGCTGTAAATGTTCCATGGTTTGTAACCAACAGACAATACATAAGATTTAGGTTTGCAACCTATTTGCACTCATATAAAGCAGATATCTAAGAAATTCTTAGAACCAGATATTTGGGAAGTCTACATACCCGATGAAAGGATTTAGGATTGAGTACAAATGAACAATCCCCTTTCTTGGCATTCTTTTTAACATTGTATTGGTAATAAGGTAAGTCCAGGGGCCTTATTTCTTTTTAAAAATTTAATTGCATCTTCAATTTCCTGCGGTGTAATAAGTTGAATATTATCAACAGGAAGTTGTGATAATCCACAGATTCAATCCTTCATTTCATCACGCGTATTTTCATCTGGGTCTGTAAATGGTAGCTAGGTAGTCACTGGAAGGAGAGCTATGCACCAATCCCCTGTGATGATGCATAGAACCGGCCAGGCCTAGCACCTAATGTCCGATTCAGCCTTCTCGTGGTGCGGACCGTTAGTAACTTTCAAAAGAGATACTCTCTTGTGGAAGTGAACGGAAGGGGAGGGCTGCCAGATTAGTGTAGCCTACTGATCTGGACAACTATGGCTACTTTTCTTTTTTTTTCTACCCTGCTGAGGAGTGGTCAACCACACAGGGTCCTGGTGCTGACCATATAAACCTACTGGACTGGACAGATATATGGCTCTGAGCTTGATTATGGATCCTGATTTTGCTGCACTGGTGGGCTTCTGTGGAGGGAAAATCTTCCGCTGTGTTTTCTTTTTGTTTGTGGGTTGACAGCCCCAAGTGAATAGATCCACAGGATATGTTTATCAGCTGGTGGATAATCCTGAGCAGAAGTCATCGCAGGCACCTGAACTCTTTGCTTCTATTGGCATCGTCAAATTCTACATTGGAGGAAGTCTTCCAGTGTAGATGGCTTCAGCCTTTAGTAGTGGGGGAACGGGTCTTTGCCCCATGTCTGCGATTAGGGGGCTGTTTGATATTGTCGGCATTCCCTCTCTCAATAAACATAGTTTCTTTAAACATCCCACTAACCATTTTCTCTCCATAGGTAGTTGGAATGTGAGGACTCTGCACAGAGCTTTTTCTCTTGATGTCCTCACACAAGAATTCCACCGTTATAATTTAGATATTCTCGGCTTGCAAGAGACCAGATGGACAGATAAAGGTCAGATTCTTAAAAATAATCTTAAATTTCTCTTTTCAGGGAGGGACGACAAAAAGCATCACCAAGGCGTGGGTCTGCTTCTCAGCAGACACGCTAGTGATGCTCTTCTAGGATATGAGTAAAGAAATTAATGAAAGGTTTCTTACAGCAAAATTTCAGACAAGCGTTAAAGACTTGAATGTTATCTGCTGTTATGCCCCCACTGAGGATGCCGATGAGGATGAGAAGGATAGGTTTTATGAACAACTTCAGGATATTTTGAATTCTGTCAAGAAAGGAGATATTACCCTTGTTCTTGGTGACTTCAATGCCAAAGTTGGTACTGACTCTGACCTTTGGGGAGGAGTAATAGGCCCTTTTGGTATTGGTAGCTGCAATAGCAATGGGCAACGTCTCCTACAGGTAAGTAAACTCAATGGATTCAGAATAACTAACACTTATTACAAACACCGCGACATACATAAGTACACATGGGTTTCACCTGATGGGCTGCATAAGAATATGATTGATTACATATTAATTAACAGCAAATGGACTAGTTCTGTTAGGAATACCAGGGCATATAGGGGAGCTGAAATTGGATCTGACCATTACCTTGTTAAAAGTGTGTTGCAACTTAAACTTAAAAAGTGTTGTGCTAGGTTTAAAAAATTTACTTTTAATACTGAAGCTCTGAAAGATCCAGTTATAGCCAAAGCTTACCATGATAGGTTATTTAGCCATTATGACAGTCATGGTTTGCTTACTACTGAAGTTGAGGAAGAATGGGATCATTTTAAACAGGCTTTTTTGGACACTAACAGTACTCTTTTAGGAAAAAAGGAGCAGAAGAGGCAAAATTATCTGAGTGATAAGGCACTTGAGCTTATTTCGGAAAGAAAGAACTGCAGGAATGCCCTTAATCAATACCCTACTAGTCCTAATAGAAAGCATTACAGAGACCTTAATAAACTTGTAAAGGATCAGTTAGCTGCTGATAAGACTCTTTGGCTTGATGGTTTGGCTGACAAAGCCGAGGAAGCAGTTAGACAGCACAACAGCAGAGAGCTGTACCAGATAGTTAATGTTTTGTGTGGTAGAAAACGGACAGGCATACAAGGATTGAAGGATAAACAAGGTAAGGTTATAGAAGGGGAGGATTCTGTCATGGCTAGGTGGGCTGAGCATTTCAGTGATGTTCTAAACAATGTAGTTAGTTCTACTCCCATTGTTTGCAATGATGATAGATGCATTGGTGACTTTAATGTTGGCCCTATAACACAATCTGAAGTTATTTTGGCTGTTTCTAAACTTAAACTTCATAAATCCCCAGGGGTAGATGAAATTACTACGGAAATGCTTAGAGCTGGGAATGTTTCGGTTACCACTTGGATGACTGAAATTCTGAATCTCTTTTATGATAAAGGCATGGTTCCTAAGGATTTTACCAGAGCTATTGTTATCCCTATTTTCAAAAAAGGTGATCGCAGTTCTTGTGATAACTATAGGGGTATCAGCCTACTCTCTGTTCCAGGTAAAGTTCTTTCCATGATTGTGCTTAATAGAATTAAGAATCTGGTTGACAGGCAATTGCGTGATGAGCAATGTGGATTCAGAAGTGGTAGGGGATGTGTAGATCAGATATTTTAACTTAGGCAGATTCTTGAGAAATGTTTAGAGTTTCAGAAACCTTTGGTTGCTAGCTTTGTTGATTTCAAAAAGGCTTTCGACTCTGTTGATCGTCATAATTTGTGGTTGATTGTGAGATCATATGGTATACCAGACAAGTTAGTTAACATTATGAAAGCTCTCTATAATAACACTGAGTCGTGTGTGAGAGTTGGTAAGGCTTGTAGCAATTGGTTTAGCATTACTTCTGGTGTTCGACAAGGGTGCATTTTGTCTCCTTTTCTCTTTAGCTTGGTTATTGACTATGTTATGCGAAATTCACTTCAAGGGAAAGATTTTGGCCTTAAATGGGCTAGAGATAGGAAAATTTCTGATTTAGATTATGCTGATGATTTAGCCCTTTTGGCAAATGATGTTGATGAGATGAACTCTTTCATTCGAGCCGTTGATGAGACTGGTAGTAGAGTAGGTTTGGTTATAAACAGAGAGAAAACTAAAGTGATGAAAATTGGTCAGGCAGGCTGTGATTCAGTTAATCTGAATGGTTGCAGTCTTGAGCAGGTGTCATAGTTTAATTATCTTGGGAGCTATGTAACAGATAATGGTGATGTGCGGCATGAGATAAACAGACGAATAGGGATTGCTGCTGGGACTTTTAAGAATCTATGGAGAGTGTGGAGAAATAGGCGTATACACCTAAAGACTAAAATTAGACTGTATAATAGTTTGGTTCTTTCTAGGATTAGTTATGGTAGTGAAACTTGGACACTTTGTAAACAAGATAACAGGAAACTAGATGCTTTTGAATCCAGATGCTTACGCAGTATCTTGGGCATTAGGTGGTTCAACTTTGTAACTAATGATGAGATTAGGAAAAGGAGTTTGCAACCTACTTTAAGCAGCATATTGTGCAGAGAGAGACTCCGTTGGTTTGGCCATGTTGCCCGTATGAATAATTATAGATTGGCGAATAGGGTTATGAACAGTGTGCCTAAAGGCCTCAGAAAGAAGGGGAGACCTAGGATGCGGAGGGCAGACAATGTCAAACAGGACCTTGTTAGAATCGGTGTGCAGTGGCCAGATGCAGTAGATGTAGCTCAGGATAGACTTGCTTGGAGAACTAAATTGCACGGTCTGGTTGGACCTCCGTAGCCCATGGCTGCTTGAGGATGATGATGATGATGATGATTTTCATCTGAAAAAAAAAATCATGATTCTCATGAAATTGATCCTCTAGTGAGATGGCAAAAGCTCCTACCTTTTCCCCCTCACCGACGACCACTCCCTGGAGTCTATGAATAGGTGGAGGATTGTCTCTAGGATTTTGGAAGCTTTTTGTTGATCTCCATGTGAAGTTATCATTCACAGAATGATTACTGATTTTATTTTTCCAGCCATTTTTCTGAAATCCTTTATTTCATTTGTAACTTGATCTTTTAATTGATAATAGTGTTTTTTATCATCTTCATTTCTATTTCTCTGCCATTTATGCAGATGTCTCTTTTTATCTCTAATAAGCGTAAAATGGAGGCAGGAAGTGAGTAGTAAAACAGGAAGATTCTTTATAACCTTGCTTGCTTTTACTTTTGAATCAAGCAAGATATTAGTAAAAGTCTAAATATACTGTGTTTTTATAGCTTTATTTACATTTGCAATTTGAGGTTTGTCACATTTTTTGACCATATTTTCATATTTAGTATCTTTAGTAGTTTTAACAGGAATTTTTAGGTAATTTTTCCTTTTTCTGCTGTTGTTTTTATATGTAGTGGAGCACTTTTCTCCATATTTGTATCTCTCTCTCTCTGAAGCTTTTCCCTTAGCATTATCATTTGCATTTACTGGTGCATTCTTATGATAGAATGTACACTCCTTAAAGTTGGCAGTATGGCGAAGCCCACGGTTTGCGTACTTGGATGGACCATCGTTTTTGTTGCGTGTACAGATCTTAGTGAAAAAATCCCCAGCACATTTCACGCAACATGGCCCATTATAATACCAACTCGGAGCATGGCCATAGCGTTGACACCTATGGCAATGCGTAGGGATTTTCCTCTTTTTGTAGTTTTCCACTTTAATTTTCAAATAGAATAGATCAGTGACGTTGTAAATTTTCTTATTTAATGTATTTTTGGGCAGTTCAATCAGGTAAATTGGAATGAGCTTTCTTTCTCTGCTCTGTCTAAGTTGGGAAATTTTTATAACATTAAAACCCATATCTGTGATTTCACTTTTTATTTCTTCACAGGTGACATCAGTTGGTATATTCTTTATAATTACATTAAAGTTCTTCTCCGCTTTCAATTGGTAGGTGTGTAAAGCTAAGTTACTGTTCTGAAAATTTCTTGTAAATGCAAGAAAATCTGTAGCAAATTTAGCCTGAATTTTAATTGTGTCTCCTGAGGTTTTGGCGGTAAAGGCTAATTCCCCTGCAATCTCAGTGAGCTCTCTATGAATTTTAGTCCAATTTGCCGAGTTTCTCAGCACTATGGGGGGAATTTTATCTGTCTCCCCCATATTAATATGCTGCTGAATTAATGTCGAAGGTTGAGTATAAACAACCTCAACTTCAGAATCTATTTCTTTGTGAAAAACGGAAATTTGTTCCTAAGTGTAATATCAACATCCTCTGTTGGAGAAAGGGTTCTTTTTTTGACATTTTCTAAAAGTTTGGAAGCCTTTACTATCCATATCTATAAAACGATTCATGTGATTTTCAATTTGATTGAATTCTATGTTTTTCACAAAACCAAATAATTAAATTTCAGATTACAAATAAAGGTTAATATACACAATATACGTTATAAAAATATACAATTTCAAAATAATTGGAACTCACGTTGGTTGACGCGGATTCCACAATTCAAACGAATAATATTTTATTAGTAAAAACTTCATGGAAAGCAGGAAACTGAAAGTTAAAAGTAACAGTCGAAATCGAACAAGTGTTGCATTGTAAAACGTTTGAAAACAAAAACTTCAACGGAAGTTTAATAAAAATAAGATAACTGAGAAATAAATATTTGTCAGTTTAAACAGAAAGTAGAATTTATATAACAATTTATATATATATGTCAGTATAACAGAAAGTAATATTTACCTCAAAAAGAGATTAAATAAAGAAGAATCAGAATAGTAGTAAAAACACTACTATTCAGAAAATATGTAGAGCTTTCTACTTGTAATCTGTAAAATACTAAACATGTTCTAAAGTTTAAGTAAATTATTAAGCTATTTCTAACCTATCCTGCCGACCAAGGGCTGCACCGGAGTTGGATACCCGATTTCGCCCAAGGCTATTAGGCAATTTAAGTTAAAATCTAGCTAACTAAAGTTCACTTCTTGGATCTAGACAAAAATATGTTCGTTTCCTTCCGCGTCTGAGATCCAAGTCCGCCCCTTCTCAATAATTTCTCGTAGATCGTATATGGATAAGCGATGTTCGAGGTAAAACATTACCCATTACAATCACCATCTGAGAATATGCCCAGTTGGCATAAGTAAAAACATATTACAAGTAAACCGCCCGTGGGTGGGTCCCTAGAGGCTAACATAAAACACAAGCTAAAAATAGCATATATCATGCACAAGAGATCTAAAATGAGCAGCTTTCCTCAGATTAAGCCATCATATTAGGCATCTTGCACATTAATAATTTCTACAAAAAAAAAAGAAAAATTTATATTAATTTTTATCTAAAAATTCAGTAGTAGACCTAACGGCAGAAAAGCTGCAAAATGATTAATTAGGTAACTATACACATATATCACGAATTCATTTATTATCTACCGTTTGTTTAGTTTTGCCTGCGAAGCGTTACATATATACAACTCGGCCAATCGTTGTAACCTGTTACACTCACACGTGGTCAGAATATACGTTTTTACTTCTATATCTTTATGAAAGCAATTAATATTTAAAAATAATTTTCAAGAAATATAAAAAAATATTTATTATTCTAATCGAGGTCAGAATTTAACCTTCAAATTTCGAAAAGGAGGAAATGTCAAGTGAAGTGTTTTAAACTGACGATGTATAGTGAGTGATTACAATTAAACTATGTTACTTTGTAGATCTGCGGAAAAAACAATTAATGGCACAAAGCTGAAAAACAATAACAATGACACTGTTGCTTTAGCCGAATATCGCTTACTGAAGGGATTGAGACGTCTGTGAACAAAATGATTTACGAAACACGACTCAGAATTTTGAGAAACGGTTATTAAAATCATTATGCTATTGTAGAGGAAGTCTACGTATTTTTGAACACATTGTGGATGGCTAGTGCTCTTAGAGCCTGGCGGATGCAACACATCTGAATCTTGCGTGATCGACTGTCTTCAAGGTCCTACGAAGTGTGTTGCGCTGGTTACTGTACAAACTGGTATCTTCAAGGCTTAGGACTGCAGAGGATAGAGGTGGACAACAATTGGCGATGGGACATTTTACGGAGTGAGGAGTAGCATTTCCAGATGAATGGTAACGCAGCATTGTTGGGTAAGGGAATCGTCACATCCGCTGGAGATGATGAAATTTCTCAGCATTCACCACCTGTTACTGTGTGGTGTGCTTTTACTGCTACTATTGACCTTCCTTTTTCGAGAAGGTCCAAGCCATAATTTCCTAACACGTGCTATATCCAGAGTGCAATGCAATCCTAATCTAGCATTTTAACCCTATCCTTCAAGATAGAGACTGCTAAGGGGGAAACGATTTGGTTTTGGCGTTGTATAAGTTGAAAAAATATATTACTATCTGGATTTCCCTAGTCATCCATCATTTGGAATTACTAAGGGTTAAGGATACAAAAGTTGGAAAAAGAAAACTTCTTTCACTTTCAAAAAGTATTTGCCATAAGCGATATGTTTTTTTTTATTGTTTTTAGTAATCTTTACATCAGCTGTGTCGCTTTTTATTTTCAGTGTAATTGACTAATTGTCCACGTAACGAAACCCTCAATGTAAAGAACAGCATTCATTAAAATTAACCCATTGTCCACTTTTTTAGTAGATGTCGGTTTTCAAGTAAATAATATGTTAAAAATGCACTCAGCATCCACTTTATTAGGTACAGCAGTTTCATGTTTTCTCAGTAATAACTCAGATTCTTCTTAGTAACTTCTTAAATAAGCTTTTCACGAAAATCATCGCAATGAAATGTAATTCACTGTCCGATTTTCAACAATATTCGTTCAGTATTTTATGACTTACGGAAATTGTAATACTTAATAGCTAAAATGAGATTTAAATAATTGCTCTGCTAAGTTAATAAAAACAAGTTTAAAAGAATGAAATAACCGTTATGATAAACTCTACTAACACGTGTAAGAGTATTTGTAGTTATAATATATAATAATTATGTTAATTTCCGCTAATTAAAAATGACGTTTTGCAGAACAAGGTAACTTGCTAAATGTTTCAGCTTCCATAACTCTTTAAATACTGAACATATCATTTTAAGAAATTTGCTGTTTTTCAAAAATATTGTTTGGATTTAAATAGATATGATTGAGATCTTTAACCTTTCTTCGGCAACATTTTTCATAAAACTCTTATTTAGGAAATTACTGAATTCTGCACCTGAGTTACTATTGACATCACAAAGAACTGCGCTTAATCAGGTGGCCGCTTAGTGTACATGGACTCTGTAAATTCAGCAGCGATTTGTGGGAGGATGGGGTGTTATAATGTGACATTTCTCATTAAACAAACAACTGACCTACTAGACTACGATATGAAATTCCAATATTTGTTTTTGCGATTAGTACTTTGTAGCGTTTTTCGATTACAATCATCACATTTTTTGTACATGATCCCTTATAATTAACTACTACTATATTTAAAGCTCATTTGATATGTGGACACTCGTATAAAAGTAAATATTCCTACACAAACTACATTACGTAAAATGAAGTGGCGGTCCCTCTATGCACTGCCTCTAGGGTGAAATGTTAAATCCTTCTGATATATTAATAAATATAAATTATAGAGGACATGTTATAAAATAGTACGCTTTTGTTGATAGGTTTTAGCACCTTACACTGTAAGGCACTGAACGAGAATTCAGTCCATTGAAGCATTTCATCCCAGTCATTAAACGAATAAATAAGACTAGACTAAAAGATTCTAAAATTTATAGTGGTAGCTGTTTTCACTCTTCCTTTAATTACTTTAAATAGCTAAAACACATGATTAAAAAGTGAGCATTTAGTGTTCCGTTGATATCATATCTTCATTATAACACTGACTGCTCTCAGAACAATAAAATAAAGAATTCTACCTTTTCTAAGCCATGTATCAATCTTTAAATACGAGGTTACCCAAATTAAACTAACAATAATCTAGTAAACTTGTAGGCATAAATCAGTGGATATAAGTAATATTTGAAATTTGTTCATTTCAGATCATTGCTGAAACAATACATAAAACAGTAGCATCATGAATAACAAATGGAAGTAGTGTAATTTTCGGTATTAGAAAAGCTCAGAAAATGTGATTTAAACATGAAACTCATCGCAAGTAGCTCAGCTATTATATCTATAAATTGTTTTGTAGACTATCATCTTCAATTTTATTTAAGGCAACTTCCAATGACTTGAATCCGTGGTATCAAAAAACTACAAATAGAAGAGATCTCGATCGGTGGAATGGTAGCTGAGCGGTTAGAGCACCTGACAAGCCATCAGGAGGTCGTAGGGTTGTATCTCACCATGATGAAGTTGATTTATCCTCTATGATCACGATTGTTCAACGTAGAGATGCAAACCTGAGTTTGCTTATTTTTAAAGAAATTGGGTACATTCAGCTAAAGAAAAATATATGTTTAGTTACAAAGATATTTATTGTACTATTTAAAATATTTTTCAATAATATATATATTCATTTTGTATATTGTAAATAAAAATAATGGTGCTGGAGGGCTTTTTGATTTGACGTTGATTATGGTTTCCTCATTGACTTGTTTCTAGGTGTCAGATAAATGATCATTTGTCGACGTTACGTTTCATTGAGTTCTTAAGCATCAGACTGAAATTGAAACATGACTTATACTTGACATTGGAGAAATAGTCAGATCTTATACGTTGCGTTTTCCAAGTTCTTTGACATAAATTTCCCTTATATTAAGACAGGGGTCTCAGATATGTGGCATTTGAAATCATTTTGTGCATTTCACAACCAATACGTTTCATTATAATCATGGTAATGAACTGTGGCTTACTAACTTCGTTCGACTCAGATGATCTCATATGCAGAATGTGATCACATTCAGCCCAAGATGAAGCTACTATCAATGAAATTTAAGTTTATGTTTTCGTGTTGAAAGTAGGTAACTTACAAAAAAAGGAAATAACTCTTTTTTTTCTTATTATTAAAATAAAAATGCCATATAAGGAAAGGTTAATGATTCAGTCTCCCTAGAGGATTTTTTATTTTGGGACTCCTACCTTAAGGTCCTGGCACTGTCCATACAAGATAGGTGGGGGCGGGGGTGGCTCAGTCGGTAGCGCGCCAGGCTCGTAATCTGTAGTTCCCAGGTTCGAGTCCCAGCTGGGTCAGCGTTGAGATTTATCTCCGCAAAATTCCCCGCCCTGCCCACGATCAGTAGGGGACACTGATGGGCTTGGAAAGGCCGCCGTCCGTCGGATGGGACGTTAAGCCGTGGCCACGTGTGCGGGAGAGCCATACCCTGTGCAAGTTAAAGAACACGCTGGATGGCCTTGACGGGAGGCTACCATCTGTCTCCCAACAGCTGTTCCAGTGGGTCCCCTCCCCCCAACCTTCTCTGAGCCTTCGGGGTCCTTGTGACCTGGCCATTTAGCCCATGGTGTGCAAAAAAGTGCCGCTCAGAGGTAAAACAACCCAACCCAACAAGATAGGTCTGATCTAACCAATACAAGAGGAAAAGTTATCTCACGGTTTATACAACTAGCTCGACAGCACGCGCCAATTATATAAAGAATCTTAGCTCTGTTGAAGATAAACGGATAAAAAATAAGTGTGTTAAAATGAGTGGCAAATTCGGGAGCAAAAGGAAAGTGTGAGCATATATTATTATAAATACTTATGTGATTAATCTTTATACCGTAGAAGCCGGCTTCTATAATTTTCAGTGATCATAATACAATGACATACCGATGTCTTTCAAACAGCGAAGAATTGTCAGAATTGGTATGCATTCTAGTTCAATGAATTACAGTGTAAGTCGCTAAAAAAAACATCACAAGCCTATAACCATTCCTAATCAACCAATGAACAATGAGAACTTTTAAAGTGTCAAATGCGCAGTCTCATTGTCTCCCATTGATTCCCCAGATACCATTTATTCTTCGTCACTGATCTAGTGCAAAGCCTAATTTCGCCTTTTTTTCTACATTTTCCCTTTAGCTGTTTCTAGAAACGATAAATGGAGAAATGGAAATGGTTCGGTGGTCCATTGGCTATGGAAGAGATCCCAACTGGACAGAAAACATCTAGAAGCTTATTAGAATGACAACCGAAGACGGATGGAACTCCAAGAGAGAACTGATATCTACAGTTATTTGATTTCAGACTGACAACACTTATCCAAATGAATTCTGAACTTGTTTTCATGGTATCTGCTTACACCATATTCTGAAGGCTTCATATTATAAATTAATATTTTTCGTACCGCTAGCATAAGGACAGAGAAGGGAAGAGTCTGAATATCACAGTGGTGTCCAACCTATGCCCCTGGGGCGTATGTGGCCCACGAATAATTTTTTAATGGCACGCGCGGAAAATGAATTAAAACAGAATTTAAAATTCTGTTGATTATTTCATGAACCGTGTGCATTAGACGCTAAAATATGTAGAAATAAACGAATTTAAAAGATTGTTGCACTGGTTGTGGCGAATATGTGAGAGTGTTTGAAGTCACAAAGCCAAGTGTTGATGTCGCGAATTCTGTTTCTTTTGTCATGTTTTGTATCAAATATGCGCATGCCTGACTAGAAGCGTCTGTATATATGAGGTGCCTATCAAAATGTTCCGGACTCCAATTATGGCGCGTCTTCTGCTTGAACTTGGTGGCTGCGCAAAAATATATGCGCAGTACACAACCTAATTTTTATCGAATCACTCAGTACTGCCAGGGAAATAAGTTTGACTTTGAAAATGGCACTTCTAGAGGAAAGCAGCAAACTCCATTGTCAACTGGAATCAACATCCAGTCTATACTGTTTGCAAAACAATTCAGATTTTGGCATCCATTGAAACGTGAATTTATAGAAAACTAGGGTCAAAACATCATATTTCACCTAGCCTATAAAGGAATACTTCAGATGCTAACACTTTCGAGGAAACATTGGTGACCGCCACAAATATTTATGTGCTTCATACCCACCCCATAACTGCTCGGAGATATGGAATGAAATCCTTAGCCCTACGTAAGATTCTGTGTAGGTGCCATATAGAATGATTACGTACACAAAAAAAATGAAAGGATAAATGAATGATAAACAGGCATAGATCATGACGAGTAATAATTAAGGTATCACTTTCAACTTCTAGAAATAATGGTTTCAATATAATGAATCTAAAACCTTGAAACAACAGATATAACTAATTTACATTAGATGTTCTGGCAAAAGGTGAGGAACATTTTCCTTCTATTAGCTTAGAGCTCCGAGAAACCATTAAAAACAGTATGCATGAAACGTAAAGTGTGAATCAATCCAACGAATTGAAAATATCTTATTATTGAAAATATTGTATGTATATTGTTAACATTATTGTTATTGAAAATAAATACATTCAATTATTAAAATAATGACAGTTATTTGAAACTTGCCGATTATGATTTCTGATGTATAACTTTGGTAGGTATTCTAGAACTTCCTTCTACAGTAGTGATCGTTCAAATCTCAAAGTTTATTACTTACTAAATTTTACAAGTCAAAAGGTAAATACATGAAAAAGCTGCAAACTTTTTTTAATTCCTGAAAGTGCCACTGCACGCATTTAATGGATCGAATGTTTTGACATTAATTATCAACGGCCCACATTGCAAACCACAGACTTTGAACACTACGCGCTTTAAGACACGTGAATTCATGATTAAACGGATGTTCAAAGCTATCTTAAGAGATACTGAAATATAGAGTGGTCGTTAGTTTTATTCTCCGTTTAATTACCTTTATATAAAAATTTTTAGAGAATAATATCCATATATTTAAGAGAAATATCTTTTCGAATAAAGGGAACTTTGAAAACTCTTCACTACTTCTCACTACCTGCATTAAATCAGTAGCCAAGTGTGCTAACCACTCGGCCATGGGAGTAGGCATTGTAGTATATATGATAGAAATTTTGACGGGGCCTGAACCCTCTTGTATTTTAGAATAGTCTCCCCTATATCTTAGAATAGTTTCCAAATCACCTTTCCTTTACTAATGACTAGCCGCCAATCGATATAGCAAACAACCGTGCATGCAATCACGCACTTTTTAGGGAGGGTAGAAAGAACCTGTGCTAAATGGTAACCTGTGGTACCTTCACTGGAAAAATAGCACATTTCTCTCAGTACTGGAGTTAAGAAAATATTATAAAGGAATCGTTTTCATTTTTCGATGGTTCTTAGGGTAGAAGAAAAGATGTGGATAAAATGTTTATTGTTTATGGCACTCTACGTCACATGTTTTCATTTCACATCTTTTTTTTTTGTTTATGTTTAGCCTTGGCTTTCGAAAGTTATAGATATCAATCTTTTACAATTTTCGTCGTTTTTTCGGGGAAAGAAAGCATTGGAAATAAATATTTATAAAAATGCGACTCTCCCACTTCACAAGTTTCAATTTGAGAAATATCTCGTTCTCTCTGCAGTCGCGTTTGAAATATATAACTGTAAAACTGTTTCCCCATTCCCTTTTAGGAGGGAATGAAAGCATTTAAGAAGGTTTTACCTAACATTATGATACTCTCCACGACACATAGTTCATTGGTACATAACTCGTTGTGATTGATCAAGGGTTTAAATTACAAAGTGGAACAGCACCCATACAAACTGACATATGCAAAAAATGTCGTGGGAAAAGCATTTGGAAAGTGAATAGGAAATATGACAATCAATTACCACCAAATTAATAAATCATTTTAATCCAATTAAATATTGATCGTTAAATCCACGACAACAAAATGATTTCAATATGAGGGTACATCACAGATCAATGCAAAGATATGTCCAACATTATAAGAAAATTATATCTTTATGTATTCTTCGGGTGTCTTCATACCGAATATACAAATGTACCATCGCTATTATATGGGGTGCGTCTTATGCGCCGGTAATCAAAATTATGAGTTGAAATTTCAGTCTAAAACTTTTGGTTTATATCAATATACATATATAAGTAATCTTTTGCATTTTGTCCTTTTGTGAAAGAGTGGTTTCAAATAAATCGTTTCCATATTTTTTTTTGTTCTGTAAAAATAATAAGTTGCGTGATGTATTTTATGTTTCACTACTGATAGAGGGAGCATTCCAGTAAAATAGAGTTCAGATCCACTGACACCTCAAGGTTACGATTCATCCAATGTGCGCATGTGTGATCACATTTCACCGGCATATTTTTTCGAAAGGCGCGAGCATTGCGCGTCGTTACCGATTACAGCGCCTCAAGGCAACCAAAACGTAAACTTTTAGTACCGAAGAAGCTTTCTCATGTTTTTGCTGCGAAACATGGCTCAAAAACAACGCAGATTCTGTTATGATATTGCATTCAAGCTACGAGTGATTGAGTATGCTAAAGAACACGGAAACAGGGCAGCAGAGAAGAATTTCGGATCACCGCCAACAGAAAAGATGATAAGAACTTGGAGAAGACAGGAAAAAGACCTAAAAAAAGCTATGTGTAGTAAACATAATCTGCGACATGGAATTGCAAAATGGCCGGAACTAGAAGAAGAATTAAAAACTTTGTTATTAGTCCACCGAAGTTCGGGATTTTCAGTTTCCACAAAAAATGACTATTCAACAAGCAAGAGTGATAGCTACTAACAGAGGCATCGCTGATTTTGCAGGATCAACAACCATGATTTTACAGGATCATGGTGTTCTAGATTCATGAAGAGAAATGACGTACGTATGCGGACTGAAACAAAAATAGCACAAAAGATGCCAACAGAATATGAAGACAAGATTATCGAGTTTCATAAAATTGTCATTAATGCAAGAAAAGGTGGAAATTTTGAACTTTCACAAATAGGAAACATGGATGAGGTCCCACTGATGTTCGATGTACCCTCAAACAAAACAA
Source organism: Ryuthela nishihirai (assembly GCA_038380435.1). NCBI lineage: Eukaryota > Metazoa > Arthropoda > Arachnida > Araneae > Heptathelidae > Ryuthela > Ryuthela nishihirai. The sequence goes on from JAWZYU010000010.1 coordinate 84,419, forward strand.
TAGATTCCAAAGGGGCAAGAAGTGTTATTGTTAAAACTTGTGGACATGAGAAAACGCACTACACAGTCGTGTTGTCTTGTGTGCCAATGGAACAAAATTGCCGCCTCTTTTGATTTTCAAAAAGAAAACCTTGCCCAAGGAAAAACTGCCTAAAGGTGTGTTTGTGCACGTTCATCCTAAGGGCTGGATGGATGAAGGGGAGATATATTATACCTTATGTTCTGACGTGGGATGGTATTGTAACTCATCCTCATGCAGCCATCATCATCCTCAAGCAGCCATGGGCTACGGAGGTCCAACCAGACCGTGCAATTTAGTTCTCCAAGCAAGTCTATCCTGAGCTACATCTACTGCATCTGGCCACTGCACACCAATTCTAACAAGGTCCTGTTTGACATTGTCTGCCCACAGCATCCTAGGTCTCCCCCTTTTTCTGAGGCCTTTAGGCACACTGTTCATAACCCTATTCGCCAATCTATAATTATTCATACGGGCAACATGGCCAAACCAACGGAGTCTCTCTCTGCACAATATACTGCTTAAAGGAGGTTGCAAACTCCTTTGCCTAACCTCATCATTAGTTACAAAGTTGAACCACCTAATGCCTTGGGGCGGGGGTGGCTCAGTCGGTAGCGCGCCAGGCTCGTAATCTGTAGTTCCCAGGTTCGAATCCCAGCTGGGTCAGCTTTGAGATTTATCTCCGCAAAATTCCCCGCCCTGCCCACGGTCAATAGGGGACACCGATGGGCTTGGAAAGGCAGCCGTCCGTCGGTTGGAACGTTAAGCCGTGGCCCCGTGTGCGGGAGAGCCATACCCTGTGCACGTTAAAGAACACGCTGGATGGCCTTGACGGGAGGCTACCATCTGTCTCCCAACAGCTATTCCAGTGGGTCCTCTCCCCCAACCTTCTCTGAGCCTTCGGGGTCCATGTGACCTGGCCATTTAGCCCATGGTGTGCAAAAAAGTGCCGCTCAGAGGTAAAACAACCCAACCTAATGCCCAAGATACTGCGTAAGCATCTGGAATCAAAAGCATCTAGTTTCCTGTTATCTTGTTTACAAAGTGTCCAGGTTTCACTACCATAATTAAGCCTAGAAAGAACCAAACTATTATACAGTCTAATTTTAGTCTTTAGGTGTATACGCCTATTCCTCCACACTCTCCCTTGATTCTTAAAAGTCCCGGCAGCAATCCCTATTCGTCTGTTAATCTCATGCCGCACATCACCATTATCTGTTACGTAGCTCCCAAGATAATTAAACTGTGACACCTGCTCAAGACTGCAACCATTCAGATTAACTGAATCACAGCCTGCCTGACCAATTTTCATCACTTTAGTTTTCTCTCTGTTTATAACCAAACCTACTCTACTACCAGTCTCATCAACAGCTCGAATGAAAGAGTTCATCTCATCAACATCATTTGCCAAAAGGGCTAAATCATCAGCATAATCTAAATCAGAAATGTTCGTATCTCTAGTCCATTTAAGGCCAAAATCTTTCCCTTGAAGTGAATTTCGCATAACATAATCAACAACCAAACTAAAGAGAAAAGGAGACAAAATGCACCCTTGTCGAACACCAGAAGTAATGCTAAACCAATTGCTACAAGCCTTACCAACTCTCACACATGACTCAGTGTTATTATAGAGAGCTTTCATTATGTTAACTAACTTGTCTAGTATACCATATGATCTCACAATCAACCACAAATTATGTCGATCAACAGAGTCGAAAGCCTTTTTGAAATCAACAAAGCTAGCAACCAAAGGTTTCTGAAATTCTAAACATTTCACAAGAATCTGCCTAAATGAAAATATCTGATCCACACATCCCTTACCAGTTCTGAATCCACATTGCTCATCACGCAATTGACTCTCAACCAGATTCTTAATTCTATTAAGCACAATCATGGAAAGCACTTTACCTGGAAGAAAGAGTAGGCTGATACCCCTATAGTTATCACAAGAACTCCGATCACCTTTTTTGAAAATAGGGATAACAATAGCTGTGGTAAAATCCTTAGAAATCGTGCCTTTATCATAAAAGATATTCAGAATTTCAGTCATCCAAGTGGTAACCGAAACATTTCCAGCTCTAAGCATTTCTGTAGTAATTTCATCTACCCCTGGGGATTTATGAAGTTTAAGTTTAGAAACAGCCAAAATAACTTCAGATTGTGTTATAGGGCCAACATTAAAGCCAACAATGCATCTATCATCATTGAAAACAATGGGAATAGAACTAACCGCATTGTTTAGAACAGTGATTCCCAACCATTTCTGGACCATCGCCCCCTTTAGAAGAGAACAAAAATTTCAATACCCCCTAGTCCATAACAGTTAATTTTATATGAAATATTAAAATATTGTTGCATATTATCTGTACCTAATTTATCTCTTTATTTATCTATTAAAAATCACAAAGCAGAAATTAACAAAACGACAACCAAATGAACAATAAAATTGTTTATTAAAATTTTAAAAATAAACACAGAATCAATAAGAAATAAAAAATAATGAGATAAACACATTTTCAAATACAAATTAACTTCTCAACAGATTTATGGATAGTTATAAAAATAATGTTTATAATGACTTCTAACACTTATCACTCACGACTATTTATCACGGCGAAGCACATAAAAATAATAAAACATTCCTAGAGCTATCGCTTTTATAGATTTGATTTTGTGCACGCATTAACTTGTACGTTTGCGATGCCGGCGCACTTGCTCCGTAAACAAGTCATTTCAAGCTCCCATATTCTTGTCGAAACATGTTAAATTGCATGAACCGCGTGTTTGCCTACCAACTTGCAAGGACTTGTCACCGTCAATCTATTCTAAACTAAAACAAATTAGGTATAGGTATACCTAATGCTAATTTAAAAATGCTTATTAACGCGATAACAATAAGATAATTTACATAGCTAGATAAAATATTTATTCATGAAAACAGGTATTTTCTAAGTATTTTATTATATTAAAAAAATAATTATAAAAAAATATTAAATATAATAAATTTATTATTATTATATTATTATTGCATCAACGTTGATTTGCCTATCAGGACGGACACACATGTCCAACATAATAAGCCTGATATAGTATAAGCCTAATATAGCCATGATAAGGTATGGAATGAGATTACAATTATTGAACTAGGAATAACATCTCAGGATAACCTGCAGACATTAGAGGTTGAAAAGAAGAGGAAGTGTGATCTGCTGGCTAATGAGTTGAGCCTAATTCACAAGTGTAATGTTAATATTATACCTTATGTTCTGACGTGGGATGGTATTGTAACTACGTACCATAAAGCATACTCAAAGCGACTTGGAGTGGGAAAACATATTGAAGCTGATATCCAATCTGTGATCTTGAAGAGAACTTTTGAGAGCATCTCAGTCGACTTCAGACGTACCAGTACGCTAGTAGGCGGTAGCAGGGAACTTATTGTCCAAGCTGCAGTTGAAAAGCTGTACATGACGGATGAGGTAGTGGATGACCAGAATCACCAGGAAGGCACCACAGAATGGAAGAGATAAAAAGGTTGTCACAGAAAATTCCATTAAATTTATTTATTTATTTGACCACCCCTCTTGACTGCCTCAACGCCCTCCATTTGCCTCTGGATCCGCTACCGCCCCCATGGAAGGCTCCAGCGCCCACTGGGGGGCGGTATCGCCCCCGTTGGGAATCTATGGTTTAGAATATCACTGAAATGCTCAGCCCACCTAGCCATGACAGAATCCTCACCTTCTATAACCTTCACCATACATCAGATAACTCTGAATGTATGGTGAAATATCAACATTCTGGAGATACTATTGTATATTTAGAAAGATATTTCGTATTAATGTAATTTCAGCGATTTGCTAAAAGCTTTTATTTTAAAATGTATACATTTAGTAAAAGAAAAGAAATACAAACAGAAAGAAAACATTTTTAGTTGTTCTTCCATCAGCTCCATCTTTTCTTAAAAATGACTTTCACTTCTCAAAGCATCACTCGTCTAATTTCAGAATTTTTGATCGTTCCCTTTGATGGTAGAATTCAGGTTTTCGCTTTATACCTGTTTTTAACATCGTCTGCTCTCCATCGATATCTATCAGGCGTTCCACTATCATCATCTTAAATCTTGTCATCGCAAACTTCTGGTAAGTCATATTCTGATGACGTTGTTCAAAATGATGTTTAAACTCCAGCACTGCCTCTCTATCTGTTAAATACCATCTGAGAAACAGTTGAATTGCCCTGAACCTACCACCATATTTACGGTATTTTTCACTTCCTTTTGTAAGAAATATTAAGTCATCGAACATTTTCCTGGCTGGCTGGTATTTGAAAAGCGTTTCTTTCTTCAGTTCTCTTATTTCTAATGCAGACAAACCTAACCAATCAAAAAAGATTTCCGCTTCTTCCCATTTATTGTCTTCGATTAAATTAAAATGAAAACTTGCTCTTAATTTCTTAGGTAAGACAGCATTCTTAAATTCTGTTATCGTTTCTTCCGAATGAAAACACCATTTTAAAAAGATTTCTGCTTCTTCCCATCTACTATCACAAATTAGGATTTTGCAAATCGAAATTCCTCTCATGTAAACGAGATTATCTTCAAACTCTCTAATGTCATCTTCATAAGTGATATTACCCCATTCAATAATTTTTCAATACATTCTATGCCTTTGAAAGTATTGTGTTCTATCAGTCGTGCGCATTCATATATTACCTTTTCCGAAAATATTAGCTGATTCTTAAAATCATTAATCTTTTCTTCTGATGAAAGGTACCATCTCACAGTTTTTTCGGCAAGTTCTTCCCTGTCTTCTACCAACAGCAACCTTATCAGATATTCTTTCATTGGCTCACAGAAAAAAGCATTTTGCTTCAGCTGAATTATCTCTTTATCAGATAAATCACTCCATTTCAAAAACATCTCGGCTGAATCATATTTCTGTTCTTGTACAAAACATCTGCAAACACACATTCCTTGTGGCGAAAAGCTCAGAAATTTTTTGAATATTTTCTTCAACTTCTCCGATTGCATACATTTCGTTAGAAATTCTTCTAACATTTGCCACCTTTTCCTAGCTGCTAATTTAAGGTAAATATCACGTCCGATATCAGAATGAACAATACCTAATTTTTCCTCCTCTGTAGCAGCTGATAGAATTAATTCGATATTTTTCTTATCTAGGCAAGTGAAGTTATTGAGAAGAAATAAATGACGTAAAAGTTTTCCACCAAAATTTGAATCGTCTTTATTATACTCTCTATACGTGCCACTGTAGCTAAAGAAAAATCTTTTAATGCGCTCAGGGCTTTGAGACCAAAATTCTGTGAGGAGTGTTTTATAATCGTAACATTTATTTTCACCCTGTTTTTTATAAATATCATTTTCGTCTATTTCAATCGTATCAGAAATCATCATCAAAAGATCACAATAAACATCCTCTGGCAAAATATCCCAAATTGCATTTGCTATTTTCATAAAATTGTCTTGGTAGGGCCATTTTAAACAATGTTGTAATATACAAACACCATCTAAGTTTTCGATATGCATTCTCAAAAAATTGACTTGCTGATCCTCTTCCATTTCAGAAAACAGAAAAAATAAGATATCGACAAGATATCTTTTCGGAATGTACAGTTTTGATTCATTAATACTTCCCAATATTTTTAATGCAACAGGTACAGCAAAATCCTTTTCAGTGCTATCACCCATTTTTTCCCAAAAGTGTTTTACTGCCACAATCAATAGAACTATTCAATCCATACCAATTAACATCATCTTCCCCTTTCAAAATATTTATTTCACCATCAATAAAATATGACCAAAACTTGACCAATGCAGACTGATTTACCTTCTATGGAGTTTTACAAGCATAATAATTATTTTTTATCTTTTTCTGGTATCTGTCGATATAAAACAACAATATCTTCTGTGCAACAATAATGGCAGGCTATTTTGAAACGAGTTTCAACTGGTAATGTTTCGTCTTTTACGAGTATATCTGCTGCTTTTACATCATCGATTAATCCATTGGATGGGTAAAGAGAAATGTTGGAGAATTTCGTTAGGTAATTACTTGACAAATTGAATGTTTCCTCCAGATGCTTAGCCCAAATTACCATTCGTTTTGCAACTGGCATTAAAAAATTCAATGTTTGTTCTCGAATCAATCTCGGAAAATTTGAGTTGATCATTATATCTGATGCCATATTCTGCACTCTCTCATTTCCACTTAATTTCCGAATCCCAAAAAGAAAATATTTTCGATTTGTCTTTTTCAAAAACTGACCAAGGAACATTTAATATTGTTTCCTTAATGTCAGGATGATTGCATATCTCCATAGCAACTTTGATTGAGGCAAGATCTTTCAGAGGTCGAATTATTGTCATATTTGTTGATAACAATTTCTACTGTGAGGTATATGTTGGGACAGAAAATCCTTCTCTTCAACTGGCCGATATCCTGAAAAAAAAAAAAAAAATGAAAATCTGTTATAACGATGGATTCGTATAACTATTTGGTAAAACAAAAATCAAAACAAATTATACAGTTTGCCTTTTAAATTACCCCTCCCAAAGGGAGTGCTCACCTTCAACTCTAAACTCTTTAGAGAAGAAATGCGCAATCAAAGCGCTATGAATCAAATGCTATTTTGATTCATAGTAAGTAATTTATTTTAATTTATTTTAATTTAATTTTAACTATTTTAATTCATAAGTCAGTCTTCTTGCCGATCTGACTGTGCTTCCTATCAAAGACTCTCTCTGCATGTTCCGATTAAACGAATTAAACAGGTTATATTTTCCTAGCATAAAAAGGTTTTTTCAAACTTGGAAATCTAGGCGATTGACTGTATTACATTGCAAAAACGGGAATAATGAAAATAAAATACTCCCTGAAGCAGCTGCTTGTCCCAGAGGTGGCATCAGCAGAAAGTTCCTTTAAAGTAATTCAAATCCGTACTTTTATTATCATTATCCGTTAAATTTAAGTTATTATTATACTAGTCGTTGTTATTATTATTTTACTTAGTTTCTAGTTTAGCAGCCAATATGGCGAAAAGTCTTCGCCGTTTCGTTTCGTAATGAAGTGTAAAGATATTTCGGACAATGTGTTCGACATTTCGAAATCATTTAAGAAATCACAAAGAAAGCTTGTTTGATCAGACAGTTAAAGAAATTTCCGACTTTTTTAAGAAAACTCTAATAGGAAAGATAAAATTCTTTCGTGCTGATTATTTTGTAGTATGTAACTATCATAGCATGTTACTTTATTACATTTCAGTATACTGAATGCATTTTGGTCACGTGCTCGATTTCAATGCGGAATGATATTTCACTGCATATATAGAGTATTGCGAGTAGAACACCAACTAACAAAAAAGCCTACACAGAAGACACCCTCTCAAAATAGAATATTTGGCACATAACTATAAATATAGAAAAAACAATGTAAGCAAGAAATCTTTTCCAAATTTCCTTCAATGAGGTGATCTTATGCCTTGCCGATTTTAAAAGAAAATATATTGAAACGAGTTCTTACGGAACTCCTTATTCAACATACTATTGAAAGAAAAACAAGCAAAAATTACAAGAGTGATTGCGGGAAATATAAATATAATAAATATCCCATCAAGCAGATGCTTGCCACAGTAGCCTAAGAGTTTAATATGCCATAGAGAAAATCAGCAAGGAGGCCGAGACCAGAGCAGAAAGACAACACACACATCCATGCCTTGTCCGGAGTTCAAACCTAGGTCCCTTTGATCAGTAGCCAAGCACGCTAATTTTTCATCCACAGTCATATGCGAACAGGAAGCATTTTGAAAAATGGTTGCTAACATACATAAGGAGGTGACCATTCGTGCTATATATTAAAAGACAGTATCGTCCTAAATCTTTATAAATAAATTCAGAAAGATGTTGTGTTTGATAACTAAGTTTGGAACGTTTCCCAATGTCTCCGAAGCTAATTGCTCCCTCTAACGGTGGAAAAAATTGAAAATTGGGAAATTTTAAATAAATATTGCAAACGATATATTTATGCTAGGAATTCGAAATTACAATAGAAGAATGTGAAGGTTAGGAGGTTTTATTGGCAACAATGAGTTGGATGCTTAATCCCCGCGTGTGTGGGGACGCACATCTGCTTTGTTTTAAGATATAATTGGGAAACTATTTTTTAATTTGATTGGCACTGATGAAGTATTATAATTCGCATTTTCCAAATAATAAGAGAGTTTTAATTTATATTTATACCATTTTGCATATTTATATTTATACTATTTTGCTCCGTTAAAGTCGGCGCCTCTGATTAAATATTTGCATGTCGGTAGACCGCCAGACTCCTGATCCTCAGTTCCAAGGTTCGAGTCTCATCTGGTTCAACGTTGAGATTTATTTCCACAAAACTTCCGTCCCTGTCCTCGGTCAGTAGGGGACACCAATAGACTTGCAAAGGCTGCCGTCCGTCTGAGAAGACGTTAAGCCATGACCCATACCCTCCTGCAGGTTAAAGAATACACTGGCTGGTCTTGACGGGAGGCTACCATCTGTCTCCTAACAGCTATCCAGTGAATTCCCTTTCTCCCAACCTTTTCTGACCCCTCAGGGTGCTTGTGATCTGGTCGTTTAGTTCATTGTGAGCAAAAATGTGCTGCTCATTGGTAAAACAGATCAACCCAAATCCATATCAGTTTCAAAAACATATTTATCGTTATTGACTATTATCTTCTGTGGCTTATAAAAATATTAGCAACTTAAATATTAAAAAATTCTGATAAGTCGCAGAATTTTAGAAAAAACTCTCAAATTCGCGGATTCGCGAAAAAACATGTAAATTCGGTGAAACTCTAACCAAGCCTTGAAATTCTCGGAAGTAGTCGCGGAAATTCGAGCCACATAAAATCTAATTAACCAGACATTGCTTTGCCTGAGGTCAAGGTTCACCAGTCCAGAAACACACAGGTAGGATTGGGGTAGAACAACTTTTCAACGAAAGCCAAAAATATTAATAATGAGGCCACCTTGACGGCCATTTTTTGCACACAGTGGGATATATAAACATGCCACAAGGGTACAGAGGAAGTCGGGCGAAGGGAATCCACTGAACCGATGTTAGGAGACAGATGCGGTTACTTGCCATCAATGCTATCCAGCGTGTTCTTCAATGTGCGCAGGCTATATTTCTCGAACACTTCGGAGGACAGCGTCATTTCCAAGCCATCGTTGTCCGCTTTCTGACCGAGGATATGGTGGATATCCAGAGGAGATAAATGTCAACTCTGACAGAGGTGGGTCTCGTACCTCGGAACTAGAGATTACGAGCCTGGCAGGCTACGATTGAGCAAATCCAACCCCAACTGGTAATGCGCAAAGGTTTAAGTGATTAATTAAAAGTTTTCGTTTTTGAACCATGTGATGTAAAATTTGATGAGAACTATATTATTACGTAATTTAATAATTTAAAACAAATTTATTCTGTTTTTAAAAATAAATAGCTAAATGCTGAATTTCAATATAACACGTAAATGTTGAGTTTACATATTATTTTTATTATTCGAATTACCGTAGAAAAAGAAAAGTGGTCAATGAGAGGATGGAATGAGAGGGGTGTACCTTGCATTAGGTAGGAGCGGGGGATTTCGAAAAATCAGTTCAATCAAGAACTTTACGCTATTTATGGACGACCCCATTACTTTTGGGTTTTTCAAGCGCATTTCATTTCAGCAAAGAAAAACAATAAAAAATAAGTCATGAAAAACATATTTTTTGATCAGATTAACCGATTCAGATAATCAGTTAAGAGACTTATCTCAAATAAAATTAATTTGGTAAGAAATATGCAAAAAAAATCTGAATTTTTATATGGATTTGAAAACGTTGATCACTTTTCACTGTTAAGTTCCGATCCTCCTTACAAATTCGTTAATTACGGATATATGTATAATTATCAATAGATATATAAATATCTATCAAAATTCTATAATTAAATTTGATATATACATATATCAAAATTTTATAATAAAATTTTTGCTTCATTTAGAAGGAATTTCTTTCGCAATGATCAAAAATCTCTTCTAAGTTAACATTTAGTTGACAACGAAAGCATGAATTATGGTCGACCTCAGTTTCGACACTTGTGGAATGTCACTAGCCAACTGCTCCATGGAAATGCCCTCAACTTTGTATTCCAGGAAACAGCCCTCTTCTGTACCTGGACGAGGTGTGATCCGTCTTTCCCTTGGCCGGACCGGATGTCATCAAAGCAGCAACCTTTTGACCATTAGCTGCCAAGTGAGATAGAAGCCTCAGCTCATTTGTATCACTTGGAAGTTATTACGAAAATGAGGAAAGTTAGAGAAATCCCGCCAAAAGTATAAAACCGACATTTCGTTCAAGAACAAAGATAGGTAATTCAGCAATAAAGTATCGCAGGAAATGTCCTGTTGACAAGAAACAGATGAAATGATTAGCTGAAAGATCTTACTAATAAAATTTGATGTAGAGAAACGTCAGTTTATACGTTTTGAAAAGGATCCCAAAAATAAAAAATATTATAAGTAAAGCCTCCACAAGTACGACTGCAATTTGATTGAAAATTAAATACCAACCACAGCCAGGGTTTGTCATTCGAGAGGTTAAGGTTGGTGAATTCTGTTAAGTCGCTTTCGAGGGGGAAAAGTCAGAGGTAGAGTTATGGAATAATTAAATTATACTATTTATTTCTTAAATTATAATGATAACTCGTTTAATATATTGCACTTTCACTTATAAGTATTTATCACTACCTTCAGTCACTTGGTATATTAATTACTGTACAAAGAGTGAATAGTCTTAAAAAGAGAATAGACTGCGTGAAAAGATGTGGACCCGGAGTGGCGTTACGTAACTCCCTGATCTTCCCGTAACGACACCTTCTCACATTTAGTAGTTTCGAAAAATGAGCGAAATATGACTTTTTTTTCTTGCCTTAGTTCCGTTACTAGGATTTTACAAAGACGAAGGAGTAAGACCCCTTGTTACTCATTGAAAAGGCTCTTGAAATTTGATTGAAACAGCATTTCGTTCTCTTTAGACTCCTTTTCTTTTGGTGGCTTAAAATTGCTCCTCAGGCCAGGACCGGATCTAGGAGGGGAGGAGAAATGGGTCTTTTTTCGTCCCTTTTGAGAATGATAGTAATCGAAACGGAGGTCAAAAAATATTATAAATGTATTTTTAGAAGAAATTTTTAAATATCCTTTTCCAAAAACAACTGCAAAATTCTTTTGTATGGTAATTGCACTTGATAATCTCTTGTTAGACCATTGAGGCACGGGGAGGTTCCGAATTTACTGCCCCTCCTTTCATTCGGAGAGTTTCCTTCTCTCCTCTCTGTTTTTCTTTTTTCTATGGCTGTGCCTGACCCATTCGATGATTTTGCTTTTCTTGTGTTACATTTCAATAACAAAATTGATTAATAAACTATAATAAGACAACTGGTTAATACGTAATTAAAATATGATTATATTCATATAGAGGGCGGATTTAGGAAGGGGGACAAAGCGGCCATCCACACCCCTTCCTCCTTTAGGAATGCTAGTAAGGGTTAAAAGAGCAAAAATTATTAAATGTTTATATTTGATGCATTTTCAATAAGTTTCTTCAAACACCTCTAACATAGAGGGATATTGATTCCGATTGGTACTCTTATATTGAGAACATCTGAGAAGCAATGGAGTGCTTATAAATCTTATAATTACTGAACGACTTAAATACTTTTATTTTCAAAACTACTTACTGATTGGTATCTGCATTTAGAGTGTATCTATCAATCAGTCTTCATTGCGGGGTGTGTTACATCGGGTTTAATCATGCTCCAGCAGCCCATTGTTAAAACGAAAAGTAATATGATTTAATTAAACTTACTATTTTTTTTATAAATATGTTTGGTATGTCATGGATATTTGTTTTTGTTTTTTTGCTGAGGTTCCGCCATCCTCACAGACTTTCTACTATGGCGTATAAACTGACCGCCTCCTGTCAGACCTCTGTGGCAAGCAGCTACTTGAGGAGGTATTTAACCTTTAATTTTATCTTATCAAATGAAGAATAAAAATATCCTCAAACTGTTGATTGTGACAGAGGTCTGACAGGAGCTTGTCAATTTAATTCGCACATAGTAGGTCTGTGAGGATGGCGGGACCTCAGCAGAAAGACAAACACAAACATCCATGTCTTATCCAGTGCTCGATCCCAGTACCTTTTGGCTAGTTGCCAAGCGTGCTAACCACTCGGCCACACTGTCGTTTATTTTAATTTTCACCCTTTATGAATTTTTGACTTAAACGTAAGATTTTCTTAGCATTATTTACACTTCTTTGAGATTCAACTGTTTCGGATTATACTATTGTTCTTTTATCTTGAATAAAAGTAATTTATTTTTTAAGTAAAAGTACATTTCTCGTGTTGTAAATGCTGTGACATTTTTGCTATAAAGAGCAATAATTTATTTTCATAACTGATCAAAGTGACCTGAGTTCGAGTCCTGGGTAAGGCATGGATGCTTTTGTTGTCTTTCTGCTAAGGTCTGGACTTCCACACATACCTTCCACTACGACGTATAATAAGACATGTTCCTCTCAGACTTTTGTGGCAAGCAGCTGTTATTAATGGGCATTTATTTTTTTATTTATTAATGTATTTAAGAGTGCATTAAATTGATAATTTTCGTATTAATGAATTAGTTACTGTAACTAATTTCTTAATAACCAATTTGTAATAAATAATCGTGTTTTAAACATTTAACATTACTTAAAAATTTGCATGTGGTTTTTCAAAGCATTCCCAAAGTAACTTTAAAAGTGGGCATATTTGTTGCATACCGATTGTTAATAACTAAAATATAATTTCCAAATTATTAAAGTATTCCACCGAACACGAAACGCTAAAATGTTATTCTATACGGAATGAGATTCTACAAGTGCTTTTTAAATCTATTTCTAGTAGTGCGCTTGGCTACTGATCTAAGGGACCTGGGTTCGAGCCCCGGGTAAGGCATGGATGTCGTGTTGTTTTTCTGCTGAGGTCCTGCCATCCTCTCAGATCTTCTACTGTGGCATATAAACTGACAGGCTCCTGTCAGACCTCTGTGGCAAGCATCTGCTTGAGGGGGTACTTACTTACTTAGTATCGTACATATAATACGAGGTTATATAAAATTATACGAAGGCAACTGTTTTGGATTTCAAAGCAGGTAGAGAAATTGGAGATTTCGTATAAGATGACTGGTTGTTAGGGTGGGGGGAGTCCGAATACCTTGCCCCCCTTCAGTACGCATCTTCAATCAAACTCTTTTCAAGGTAGAACAAAGTTTCTTGTTAGCTATCTTAGAATTGAATAGGTTTTGATTTTTATATTTTGTCTATGCAGAGCTCCAAACATGCAAATCATGTAGAAAGACGTGCTGTTAACCTTTGGAAGACGGCTTGTAGAGCGGTTGTACCAGTGAGAAACCTTCGCAAAAAGACGGCTCTGGTTGCTCTGGTACAGCAGTGGTACCAGCTACTTCCTTCCCCCCATGCAGGGTTGGAAGGCAGCTAAACCAATCATGCAGGGAGTGGTGGGTCTGCCGCGAAGAGAGAGGGAGTGTGGCTCGGAACAGAGCAGAGGGGGAAAGTCACACTAATTGCTTTTCTCCGTGTCAATTACTTATTCGACTACAAAAAACAAATTTTCCTTTCTATTTGTATAAATTTATAGTTTTCGCAATGGCGAAACGTAAGAAAGTTCTGATCAATGAAGAAATCCTAAGGCACTTGTTACAAGGTGTTCCATCACCTTGAAAGTGTCACCTCCAAGGTGTTCCCTCACCTTGAAAGTGTCACCTCCAAGGTGTTCCATCACCTTCAAGGTCCAAGAGATTTCAAGGGGATGAAATATTTGTTGATTCCGATTCTGATTGCGAATTTGACGACATTTTACAGTTGAATGTGTAACAATTTCTATAATATAATTATTTTAGTTACAAACGTCATTGTTTATTTTCTTTTAAAAAAATTCGCAATCAGTCAAATTAATAGCGTTTAAAATTTGCTTTTGATAATTAAAATAATGCGCATCGCTATTTTAATAAAATAACTAAAATTATTTATTCTGAACTATATTTCTATACTCAACGTTTCATGGGTCGTCTAATACGGATCACTTGATTTATAGTATTTACAAGCATATGATCAGGACCGTATCTAAGGGTTTTAAAAAGGGCGGACGGAATGAGCGTCATGCCTCCCCGCCCACTTTGCGAGTATTACTAAGGGTAATGGAGGCTAAAAATTATTAAAGTTGTGTGTATTTCGTGCATTTGAAAGAAAAAAAGGTTTTAAAGACCTAAAATGGGGGAACTGTTATACTCTAATGGAAATCCAGTCTCTTGACCTCCCCCCCCCCCCGCTACTTTTTTATGGCCCTTTTATTTTTTCCTATATCCAGCTGGGCCAGATAAATTATAAATGTAATATCTAAGCATATCTGCTATCATATAATTCTCAGATGAAAATCTTTTCCCCTATAATTCCCAGAGAGTCATTTTAGCAAAGATTTATCTAGAAGGATGGAGGCCAAAAAATTTTATATATATATATTATGTACACATATTTGTGAGAAAATATCTTAAAGATAGAGAGAAACTATGGTAAACTGAAAAACATGGAAAATGATATGCCAGAATGTATTCTCGTCTTCCCCGTCGCGACTCGATAACAGACACACAAACACACACACTAACGTATTTTTACCAAATTAAAAGTTGCATCTTATTTCATTGACGTGATTAGCTTTGAAAGTCATAAAAGGACCTGGGTTCGAGCCCCAGATATGGTATGGATGTTCGTTTCGTTTCTTTGCTTAGGTCCCGCATCCTCACAGACCTTCTACTATGGCGTATAAACTGACAGCAGTGGCGGTCATAAGCAAGGGACCACGGGGGCTATGCCCCCTCCAAGAGAGCTGCAAGTGTTTAATTTTTTCATTTCAACAGCTAGCCAATTTAGTTTCAAAGAAAACAAACCCCTGACTCCTTCAGTAATCCATATGAGACCAAATTTAAGGACATATAAAGGATTTTGTACTCCAGAAATCACACTTTTCACTACAAAATCCTTCGTATGTCTATAAATGGCCCCCTCCAGGATTGAGACCTATGACCGCCCCTGACTAACAAACTCCTGTCAAAACAATGTGGCAAGCAGCTGCTTGAGGAGATATTTTTAATACAGTAAACATTATTTTAGATGGATGAAATAATCGAAAATTTCAGTGTTATACCAACAGTAATGTATGTTCATCAGAAGCAAGGGGGTATATAGCGGAATTGGGGGGGGGGGGGGGGGGCGATGGAGCAATACCCCTTTCAGAATGCTAATAATGGTAAAAAAGGCGAAAAAGGATGAAACTTGTTCATTTTTCATTCATTTTTCAAGAATTTTTTAAAGACCTGTAAATGCTATACTACATTGAAAATCCAGTCTCTTTTGCATTTTTTCTTCTTGTTTGTGTTTCTTTCCCCTCCCCCTCTATTATTTCTAGATCCAGGGTTGTTCAGAATTGAGAAGTTTAATTAATTAACCTTTAATTTTATAAGCTCTTTATGTACAATATTATGGAAATTAAAGATCTCTAAACTTTCTAACATCTTTTTTTTTAGATGATCCACTATAAATTTCATGGACTTAAAACAAATTATGAAAATTATTTGTCCCAAACTGTTTAATTTATTTTTAACACCTACGAGACTTTGAACTTTCGCACATTCGAAATCTTATTCAGAAACATTCGAATTCTTAAGCTATTTCGACCAACCTCTGTACATAACTGGCTATTAGGAAGTTAGTTGGAGGAAGGGACAGAAAGCGTCTCAGGCCTTTCGGTTCTTACCAGCTTGCCACCCGTGGTGAGTGGAGAGGGCTATCAACCATTTATCTGCAAGACAATAGTGTTGGTGGGGGTGGAATTCTACCGGAATCCCACGTCCTTTTAGGTTACAAACATGCCAAGACAGCCGTCTCCAAAAGTTTAACTAAATAAATTACCTGGCTCCCAAAATTCTAGGACAGTAAGGAGAATTTCTGAAACATATGTATTTCACGCATTTTTTCAAGAATTTTTTAAACACCTGTAAAACGGAGTGGAAAATGTTATACTACATTGTCTCCTGCTCCCCCCCCAACTTTGCATTTTTTTTTTGTTCTATTGTGTTTATGCCCCCTCTTCCCTTCAATTTTTTCCTATATCCGGGCCTGTATAGTTATATGTTTTATCAGGGTTAAATTAAACGTATATATCGAATTTTCCTTGCATATATCATTTTCCTTTGCACATCCTCTTCCCTCGGAATATATTTTCTGGCTATGTGGGTCATTTATAATTAATTTCTAATTTTATCCGTCTTCAAAAAGTCAAAAGGAGTGCCAATACAATTGCCACTTCAAAATTTAAATTACATTCATTAAACAGAAGTTTGAATTGTGAGCTTCAAAATAATTCTACCATCCAATACGGTACACTAATATATCGAAAATCGAGAGAAGCAAGGATTTTTTTTTTCTTAGCATGCAAAGCTAGGGATGAAAGAGACTTGGGTTTGAGTTCTGGAATACATATGGACGTTTATTTCCTTGTGTTGCCTTCCTGATAATGTCTTGCCCTCCTCCAGATCTTTTCAATGGCATATAACACTGATAAGTTTCTGTGAGACACCTCTGTGGTAAACAGCTACTTGACGGATAATTCATATTATTTTATTAAATTATTTCTCTAAGAAACCGAGTTCATTTAGGAAATATAAATATGACTCTTGTTCTCAGTTTAGTATTCGAATTTCGATAAGCCATTTATTGAAGTGAATCGTGTCTGTACAAACGCCTGAGATGTTTATTCCTGGGAGTCAAATGTTGCCACGGCAAATATCCTTTGTCCATGGGAGTCTGACCTTCAACCCCGGAGGAGATTTAGGTGCTTCTTCCGTTAGCTCTCTCATTCACTCCTTCCGAATGCCTGTGGTTTGAAAGTAATAAACCGACTGCAGCCTGCAGGGCACTGTTGAAGAGAAAGTGGTGACTGCTGCCTGCAGCTCCTAATTAGCCCCTCTAGCGTGCCAATGAAAGAGTACAAAAGGTTATCTCCCGTGTTTCCCAAAGGGCATACTATTTGCCTCTGGTTTGGCAAGAATCACAGCAAATGAAAGAAATTTAAAAATAAATATATTTAATAAATCTGGAATTAATTCAAGCAGAACTGAAAAATACATTATTAGAAACTAAAAATAGTAAGTGAAACTCATGCAAAATATTAGACTATTAAGTTTTCGGAAGGAACTCTTTCTAGTAGACTCATGCATTACTTCTCCAGGAGTGATGTGTCTTGAAATAGTTCCGGAAGCAAAGTGAAGAGTCAGTAATATACTGAAATATTTTCCTAAATTAATAACTCCATTTCAAAACAAAGTACGATTATGAAGTAGAAAGCAGCATAACAGATAATCTCATACCTATCAATAAGATTTTTTTTTTGAAAATCTGGGACAACTGAAAGTTTTTTTTTTACATGTTAGGCTTAACTAAGAACAAAAAGCTGCCTGTGGGAGCCATCGCAGACCAGAAAACTCAGCACTGAACAGATATAATAGCCCTCCACACACACTTTTTCCTATACGCCTTCCATAAGCGGCTCATACCAACTGTGTCTATTCCCCTCTATAATGAGGTTATTACTGCGAACGGCGTGGCGTGTTGCGGGAAATATGGCATTCTGTGCCTGTTGGAATTCCAACCACAGTCTACTCCCATCCACCCTCTCTGCCCATCCCTTCCATAACCTTTAGGTGTGTTTGAATTTTGGAGCTTAACCACGTGGTGTCTTTGATCGATAAGCACATGCGCAATGAGGAGATACTGGAATGGCGAAAAGACTGTTAGTGGGGAGGCAAACCAATTTGTGAAATACAGATAAGAATAACAAAAGACAAATACCAACAGAAATGCAATGTATTTCCTGAACCAAAACGTTTTGACAACGTAATTCACTGGTCGTTGGTTCGAGATTCAAAATATGGAAACTGCTTGTAGATTTTTCCACTGAGATGTAAATAAATATTTTACCAATGCACAGCTTTATTTCTGATTTAAACATCTTCTGAATAAAAGCATAAATTAATATTTGGTATTTTCTTCTAAAACAATAAAATCTGATTCTCTAATATTAACAATTTTATATAACAATCCTTCAAACCATCCCGTGGCCGAGTGGTTAATGCGCTTGGCTACTGATCTAATGGAGCTGGGTTCGAGCCCCTTGTAACACGTGGCTATGATCTAAGGGAGCTGGGTTCGAGCCCCTGGTAACACGTGGCTATTTTTCTCCTGAGGTCCTGCTCAATCCCAAGATTTCTACTGTGTTATATAAACTGAAAAGGCTCCTGTTAGCCCTCTGTAGCAAGCAGCTGCTTGAGGGAGTATTTATATAACTACGCAACAAAACTATAATTGTGCATGAATTCTTTCACAAATATTGTATTAATTTCGAAACATGGATAGGGCTAAAAGCTATCCTATTTTCAATGGACAATTATTGGGAACAACAGACAAAGAAAGGGATTGTATTAAAAATATGGCAGAATTTCTAATGCTTTGCATGGAAGAAACCAACACCAAACACATCCACCAACCAGCCTTGCTTTCGGGAGAGCAGGAAACTTTCTTCCGTCCAATACACCGTGGTCTTATGCAAAATCTCAAACTCGTC
The DNA here is from genome assembly GCA_038380435.1 of Ryuthela nishihirai. Taxonomy (NCBI): domain Eukaryota; kingdom Metazoa; phylum Arthropoda; class Arachnida; order Araneae; family Heptathelidae; genus Ryuthela; species Ryuthela nishihirai. The sequence continues at coordinate 103,212 of JAWZYU010000010.1, forward strand.
AACGTGACTGAAATCAAATACAACTGTTTTGGATCATATTATTTTAACTCCATATTATGTCTCCGACATTAAAAAATGGTTAAAAAGAAAAAGCAAATTAGAAAATTTTATCCGTTTCTAGCTTTTGTGTTTAGTGGAATATTTTGGTAATTCGGAAACTTACTCAAGTCTTATTAGTCTTATTCTCAGATCCTCCATCCGGAATCCAAAATCATGGGGTTTAATAATTTTAAGAAGTATTCCTTTAATATTTAAAGAGTTATCAAACTGAAATAGTTTATAGCAGATGCTGCTAAATGTTACTCCTAAACACTCCTAAAAAGTTCATGCGGAAAGAGAAAATCAATATTCAAACTTCTAAAATTTTATTTAATTTAATCGGTTGTTTGGGGCTTTATGACTCAAAGGCAAAGGAAGTGAAGCTGAGCCAAACACGATAATTTATTTCAGGGAATGATTTGTTAAAATTTGAAGTTAAATTCTTGTGACAGTCTTAAATTTCAGTTAAAATTTCAGTTTCCAGAACTCTGTAAATAATAACTAAACATTGCTCAAAATCTAAATTTTGGGAAACATTTTATATTTTTCATTTCTTGTAAGGTTTTCATACAGGAAGCTTAATTCAAATTTATTTATATTAGCTTTGAATACAGGTTTTCATTTAGGTGACATGGAAATATTCCAATACTTTCGAAAATTGGGTTCAATTTTTCATTCCTAGAGCAAAAAAACGAGAAAAAAAATATTTAAATTTGAAATGAATAGTTTGCTATTTTAAGTGTTACTGCAATTTCAGTATTACAAAATATAATATTAATTTTACTACGTGATTATAAAAGTGTATTGTTTATCATTAAAATTCCCACAACTCTCTCGATTATATTATTTGCTGCCTTCATAATTGTGAAAACAAAAAATGAATAATTTTATAAAACAGAAAAAATATTGTTCATGTGAGCTCACTGACACTTCGTGTACCTAGGGGCGCTTGAGGGGTAAATACGTCGCTGCTAAATATATAAATTGAAGCACTTTGCATTTCATAAAGCTATGAATAGCAGCATTTCAAAGGAGGAAACTTTCTAATTTGAATACAATTCATCATCAACCTAACCTAATGTAAATCTAAATACAGTCCATTTCAACAACGTTTCCTGTTCAAAAAATTATTTTTGTGGAAAACATTCATTCATCACTGATCGTATTAGAGTAAGGATATAAATTTAATACTATTATTAAACAAAACATAATAGTATTTAACAACAATTTTGTAAGTTGCTAAGAAAAAATGCTAAAATAAACACTTACCTCTATATTTAAGAAGCTGAAGGTAATCCTCAGAATTTGCTGCCTTGTACAAGATGAATTTGTTCTGCGGAAGTCAAAGTCGCGAGGTGTTTAAACAACACAAAGACAAAGAGCTATTGAATCTTTCTTCAGGGTTATAAGATCTTCCTCACGGTTCTCTAACCAGTCGCTATTACAGTAAGTAGTAGTTATGTTAATTTTCACCGCAATCCCTTTTTCGTTGAACTCTGTAGATGAACATGTAAGTCAGATAGATGTGATCAAATGTAATATATACCATGGTGGCAAAAAGTCATGAATACCTGTTTTTTCATGTTTCTCTTGTTCGCACTGATTTCGAGCCATGCGATTATTAAAGAATGTTTAAGTTTTACCATTCACTCTGTTGCAATTAATTTTTGGGGCTTGAATCGGTTTCTATATCGTTTTCATCGATATAATACTTTCGTTTTGTCGTCTGTCTGCTTGTCTGACTGTCTGTCCATCTGTAGACATCGAACTTTTTTGTTGACAGAGATAAATTAAAAAATCTTCGTGTGTTGGGTAAGTATTCATGAAATACAACGATATGCACTTTCCGAATTTCTCTGAAGCTATAATTACGCCCTCTAGTGGTGGAAAAGTTTGAAAATTCCGAAATTTCAAACGAATATTGCACGATATATTTAGGTTGGAAATTTAAAATTTTGGTGGTGGAAAGTGAAGGTCACGAAGTTCCCATTTCCAACTATGAGTTGACCCCTTAGATCAAGAGGTGGTGTGAAAATGCACGTTTTAATTTTAACAGTAATTGTTTGTTTTTAGCGATAAATGAAAATTTGTTTTTGTGTTTGATAGAAATTAATAAAATATTATGATTCACATTTTTATATCGTCCGAAAATTATAATTGCGCCCTCTAACGGTAGAAAAATTTGCAAATTCCAAAATTTCAAACAAATACTGAAAAACGACATATTTGATCTGGAAATTTAAATTTTGGTGGTGGAATGCGAACGCCGTAGTGTTGCCACTGGCAACAATGAATTGACTTGTTAGACACAAGGGTGGTAGGAAAAGACAATTATTTTGTTTTAGAAGATAATTTGCTTCTATTTAGAGAAAAATGGAAAAGTCCTTTTAGGGTTAGATAAGAATTAATAAAATATTATAATTCGTACTTTCGGAATCTTTCGAACTTTATAATTGTCCTCCCGTGGCCGAGTGGTTAGCACGCTTGGCTACTGATCTAAGGGACCTGGGTTCAAGCCCCGGAATTAGGCATGGATGTGTGTGTCGTTTTTCTGCTGAGGTCTTGCCATCCTCTCAGATCTCCTACTGCGGCATATAAACTGACAGGCTCCTGTCAGACCTCTGTGGCAAGCAGCTGCTTGAGGGGGTATTTATTATTTATTTATTATATTGTGATAAAGTTTGAAAATTCCAAAATTTCAAACGAATATTGCAGCGATGTATTTATGCTAGAAATATGAAATTTTCATTGTCGAATATAAACGTCATGAAGTTTCGATTGGAAACAATTAAAATGATAATTAGAATACTTTTTTTAATCTGACTGGTTTTAACGAAAAAAATTATAATTCGTATTTTTTAAATGCTTAGTAGTTTTAATATATATCTTCACAAATCGCTGAAATGAAGAAACGGCAGTGCCGGTGTCAGGTTTTACAATAATATATATTTGAAAGTTGTTTCAAATATCAGTGGTAGATTTTAAGAAATATTCCACTGACAGAAGTAATTTCCCTAGTTTTCTGCAACTTTTAGATTTAAGAATTAAAAAACTAATACTTTTATGTTGTATAATTACTAATGAAATACTGTTTGCATTTTTCCCATCATCTGCTGGCTCAAATTAAATTTTTAAGGAATGAAGCAGTAGGTAAATGAAAAACTTTCCCTTTGAAAACGAGATTCTCATAATGCGCCAGTGGCGATATGAGTCCTTCTAGTTGAGATGTTATTACTGGAACGCAATCAACTAGAAATTCTAATATCGCATGCATATTAATTAACTGAAAGTAAATATTTTGTAAATGTTGATTTTTTCTCGATATTTTAATAAGTATATAACAGCTGTTACACGTGATAAAGACAATAGTAAACATTTGAAAAATCAATTGTTTTTAGGCCAGTTGTGTGCTTTAATGACCGCCTTACATCTCTCTAATTTCAGAGGCAGTTCTCTTCTAACAATACGATTAAAGTAATATATCACACCCTCAGTTAACCAAAGCTTCCTTGAAGTCTCTTTGAAATTTCTCAACTTATTTTGTGTCAGGCTTCAAAAAAGTGGAGATAATGTTTCCCCTTTGTGGTCTGTCTGTCGGTTTTCAGATATCCAACATTTTTGATATTAAAGATAAATTTAAACTTTTTTTTGTTTGTGTAGATCAGAGGTTCCCAAACCTATTTGTCCTATCGCCCCCTTTTCAGAAAAAAATTACTCAGCCCCCCCCCCCCCCCACTCCCTGGAAATCTACCTTCTTAAAGCGAACAAACAGAAAGATGTAGTGACAAATTTGTCTTCTTATATGTATCTATATTTCTACTTACGTCCTACAACATAGTAAAGAAGATGTTGTTATAAATAAGACACCCTAATAAAATCAACTATAGTAACATTCGTATTACACACAGAAAATTAAGATAACGAAGGATAATTTTTATGTGTTTATTTGGAAAATAAGGTAATTACTACGACTTTATGTCACACAACAGATGAAACATGTACGAAGGTTTTTCAAAATTTTCTTATTTTCCCTTTTTTCTTTATGCTTCCAACGCCCCCCAATTGCACCCGAGGCTACTACCGACCCCTGGATCGTTTCAGCCCTCCCCATGGGGCGGTATCGCCCACTTTGGGGAACATTGGTATAAATAATAATGAAATATTATATTTCACACTTCCTGAATCATTCAAAAGGTTTAAATTGCACCCACTAACGGTGAGATAATTTTAAACGAATATTTTAAATGATACATTTATGCTAGAAATTTTAACTTTTTATTCTGGAATGTGAAAGCCATGCAGGAGTTTGCACTGTATCTCTTGCCCCAGGAGTCGTGGAAAAATGCAGCTGTGTTGTTTTAGGGAAAAAGTTGAAATGATGGAAAGTGGCCAGTCAGGCTGCTCTACAGTTGTTTTGAATGTTTCCACCCTTTAGCATGTCTCAGTTTAATTATCTTGGGAGATACGTAAGATAATTTGACGATGTTAGGTAGGAAATTAATAGAAAAATCGGGATTGCAGCTGCGACGTTTAAGAATATTTTATAGAGTGTGGAAAAATAAGCTTAGAGACTTGGCAAACAGCTGCTTACTGTGGTTCCTAACCAATTGAACTTGAAATATAAACTAAAAGACATCAATCAAGAGATTCAAGATTACTCAAGTATAACAAGCGAAGAAAATTTCACAATCATATCCAATGCCCTGAAGACAATTTTAGAGAATTTTTATTGAAGATATTTTTCCGAAGATTTCTCTCAAGAGGTAATCACATAAAACTATCTCACTCACAATGGCAGGCAAGTCTCTGGCAATAGAGTAAGGCATTTCGAAGGTAGGTCGGGGCCTCAGACCAAGTCCTCGAATTATCCTCCTATCTCTCTCTCTCTCTCAATTTAAAAATAAAAAAAAATTAAAAAAGTTAAAATTATTTAAAGAAAAGAAAAATATAGATTGATTCTATGTCTGTGTTTTCCATTATAAAAAAAAAACTAAAAAGTTCACAAAATAACAAAAAACTCTTTGTGTTTTGTGGACATTTAATAAAAAAATAACAAAAGAAAAAATTTTAAAAAGCTTACTGAAATAACAAAAATATCTCTTGGTGCTTATGTATGTTTGTAAATCTGTGCAGTGTCAGTATATATGTTTTGTTTGTCTGAAATAATTATTTCCTTTTAGTACATAATAATATTTTCAACTGTTTAGTCACAGTTATTTTATTTTCACCTTTAATTTACTCTGTATGTTCTCTTCTTTCCTCTCATTTCCTCAGTTTGTCCATTCTCTGCCATTTTCCTTAACAGATTTGAACCCTGGATCCTCATTCCGTTACCAGGTTCTGTCATACACTAACCTTCGTCCTTTCCTCTCCTTTGCATTCCTCCTTCTGTCTCCTTTGTTATTCTGCTTCTTCCCCCGCCAAACTCACTGCTAATTTTCCGACACCCGTCAACGATCCAAACGATATACGTTTGTCTCCGACCGTAAACTTTGACCTTTAGTCAGTGCTATGCACTCTCCCTACATTCCAGGCAGGAGCCAAAGCCCTCTCTTCAGGCAGGGTCGTGAATTTTTTTCCTCCTTTCTTGTTCGTTGAATTTTGCACATATCAGAACGGGTATTTCTTTTAATGATGCCATGAATATTTATTAAGCAGCTCTTCCCTGAAGGAATTTTCCTATTTTATAGGTGAGTCCAATTAGCTGGAATTTCTCCTGACTTCCTTAATTAGGCACTGTTTACATTTACAGATTACATTTCTTTTTTTACATGTTGCTTACTATGTGTACTTCTGATTAAGTGCTTTAAAATTATACTCATTTCTCTTCTTATTTCTTTTATTGGTTATCTTACTATTATGCTGTACATGTTACTTTATACGTGTACCTCTGTTTAAGTATTTTAAATTACTACATTTTTCCGTCTTTTTTTTCATTTATTTATTATCTCATTATTTATTCTGTCTCCTTTCTTTTATCTTCACGTATTTTGTTATCATCTCTGTTTCTTTCCCTTTATTCTTTTCTGATATTTATACTTGTTTTATTTTTTATTATGGGGTAGGGGAGGCTCAGTCGGGAGCACGCCAGGCTTGTAACCTACAATTCTGAGGTTCAGGTTCCAGCTCGGCAAGTGTAGAGACTGCCACATTCGACGCCTTTAGCACTGTGAATAGGGTCACTGTTGGACTTACAAAGGCCACCATCCGTCAGACCGTACGTTAAGCCGTGGCCTCATGTGTGGGAGAGTCATACTCTGCACGCATTAGAGAACACACTGGATGGCCTTGACAGGAGGCTGGCATCCTTTTCCCAACAGCTGTTCAGTGGGTCCCCTCACCCAAACTTCCACGAAACCACGAGGGCTTGGAACTTGGACATTTGTCCCAACTATATATTTAAATAGTGAAAATCATTCTTAAAAAAAAAGCTCCAAATTCCATTCTAAAAAACCGTCGACTATCGTCATAATTTATTTACTTAGTTACAGTATTAGACCAAATGATACCAAGGTTTCACCCAATGGTCTGTAAATGGTAACTAGGTAGTCACTGGAAGGCGAGCTATGCACCAATCCCCTGTGATGATGCATAGAACCGGCCAGGCCTAGCACCTAATGTCCGACCCCGCCTTCTCGTGGTGCGGACGGTTAGTAACTTTCAAAAGAGATACTCTCTTGTGGAAGTGAACGGAAGGGGAGGGCTGCCAGATTAGTGTAGCCTACTGATCTGGACAACTGTGGCTACTTTTCTTTTTTTTTCTACCCTGCTGAGGAGTGGTCAACCACACAGGGTCCTGGTGCTGACCATATAAACCTACTGGACTGGACAGATATATGGCTCTGAGCTTGATTATGGATCCTGATTTTGCTGCACTGGTGGGCTTCTGTGGAGGGAAAATCTTCCGCTGTGTTTTCTGTTTGTTTGTGGGTTGACAGCCCCAAGTGAAGAGATTCACAGGATATGTTTATCAGCTGGTGGATAATCCTGAGCAGAAGTCATCGCAGGCACCTGAACTCTTTGCTTCTATTGGCATCGTCAAATTCTACATTGGAGGAAGTCTTCCAGTGTAGATGGCTTCAGCCTTTAGTGGTGGGGGAACGGATCTTTGCCCCATGTCTGCGATTAGGGGGCTGTTTGATATTGTCGGCATTCTCTCTCTCAATAAACATAGTTTCTTTAAACATCCCACTAACCATTTTCTCTGCATAGATAGTTGGAATGTGAGGACTCTGCACAGAGCTTTTTCTCTTGATGTCCTCACACAAGAATTCCACAGTTATAATTTAGATATTCTCGGCTTGCAAGAGACCAGATGGACAGATAAAGGTCAGATTCTTAAAAATAATCTTAAATTTCTCTTTTCAGGGAGGAACGACAATAAGCATCACCAAGGCGTGGGTCTGCTTCTCAGCAGACACGCTAGCGATGTTCTTCTAGGATATGAGTGCATTAATGAAAGGTTTCTTACAGCAAAATTTCAGACAAGCGTTAAAGACTTGAATGTTATCTGCTGTTATGCCCCCACTGAGGATGCCGATGAGGATGAGAAGGATAGGTTTTATGAACAACTTCAGGATATTTTGAATTCTGTCAAGAAAGGAGATATTACCCTTGTTCTTGGTGACTTCAATACCAAAGTTGGTACTGACTCTGACCTTTGGGGAGGAGTAATAGGCCCTTTTGGTATTGGTAGCTACAATGGCAATGGGCAACGTCTCCTACAGGTAAGTAAACTCAATGGATTCAGAATAACTAACACTTATTACAAACACCGCGACATACATAAGTACACATGGGTTTCACCTGATGGGCTGCATAGGAATATGATTGATTACATATTAATTAACAGCAAATGGGCTAGTTCTGTTAGGAATACCAGGGAATATAGGGGAGCTGAAATTGGATCTGACCATTACCTTGTTAAAAGTGTGTTGCAACTTAAACTTAAAAAGTGTTGTGCTAGAGTTAAAAAATTTACTTTTAATACTGAAGCTCTGAAAGATCCAGTTATAGCCAAAGCTTACCATGATAGGTTACTTAGTCATTATGACAGTCATGGTTTGCTTACTACTGAAGTTGAGGAAGAATGGGATCATTTTAAACAGGCTTTTTTGGACACTAACAGTACTCTTTTAGGAAAAAAGGAGCAGAAGAGGCAGAATTATCTGATAAGCCACTTGAGCTTATTTCGGAAAGAAAGAACTGCAGGAATGCCCTTAATCAATACCCTACTAGTCCATATAGAAAGCATTACAGAGACCATAATAAACTTGTAAAGGATCAGTTAGCTGCTGATAAGAATCTTTGGCTTGATGGTTTGGCTGACAAAGCCGAGGAAGCAGTTAGACAGCACAACAGCAGAGAGCTGTACCAGATAGTTAATGTTTTGTGTGGTAGAAAACGGACAGGCATACACGGATTGAAGGATAAACAAGGTAAGGTTATAGAAGGGGGGGGATTCTGTCATGGCTAGGTGGGCTGAGCATTTCAGTGATGTTCTAAACAATGTAGTTAGTTCTACTCCCATTGTTTACAATGATGATAGATGCATTGGTGGCTTTAATGTTGGCCCTATAACACAATCTGAAGTTATTTTGGCTGTTTCTAAATTAAACTTCATAAATCCCCAAGGGGTAGATGAAATTACTACGGAAATGCTTAGCGCTGGGAATGTTTCGGTTACCACTTGGATGACTAAAATTCTGAATATCTTTTATGATAAAGGCATGGTTCCTAAGGATTTTACCAGAGCTATTGTTATCCCTATTTTCAAAAAAGGTGATCGCAGTTCTTGTGATAACTATAGGGGTATCAGCCTACTCTCTGTTCCAGGTAAAGTTCTTTCCATGATTGTGCTTAATAGAATTAAGAAACTGGTTGACAGTCAATTGCGTGATGAGCAATGTGGATTCAGAAGTGGTAGGGGATGTGTGGATCAGATATTTTCACTTAGGCAGATTCGTGAGAAATGTTTAGAGTTTCAGAAACCTTTGGTTGCTAGCTTTGTTGATTTCAAAAAGGCTTTCGACTCTGTTGATCGTCATAATTTGTGGTTGATTGTGAGATCGTATGGTATACCTGACAAGTTAGTTAACATAATGAAAGCTCTCTATAATAACACTGAGTCGTGTGTGAGAGTTGGTAAGGCTTGTAGCAATTGGTTTAGCATTACTTCTGGTGTTCGACAAGGGTGCATTTTGTCTCCTTTTCTCTTTAGCTTGGTTATTGATTATGTTATGCGAAATTCACTTCAAGGTAAAGATTTTGGCCTTAAATGGGCTGGAGATACGAAAATTTCTGATTTAGATTATGCTGATGATTTAGCCCTTTTGGCAAATGATGTTGATGAGATGAACTCTTTCATTCGAGCTGTTGATGAGACTGGTAGTAGAGTAGGTTTGGTTATAAACAGAGAGAAAACTAAAGTGATGAAAATTGGTCAGGCAGGCTGTGATTCAGTTAATCTGAATGGTTGCAGTCTTGAGCAGGTGTCACAGTTTAATTATCTTGGGAGCTATGTAACAGATAATGGTGATGTGCGGCATGAGATTAACAGACGAATAGGGATTGCTGCCGGGACTTTTAAGAACCTATGGAGAGTGTGGAGAAATAGGCGTATACACTTAAAGACTAAAATTAGACTGTAAAATAGTTTGGTTCTTTCTAGGGTTAGTTATGGTAGTGAAACTTGGACATTTTGTACACAAGATAACAGGAAACTAGATGCTTTTGATTCCAGATGCTTACGCAGTATCTTGGGCATTAGGTGGTTCAACTTTGTAACTAATGATGAGATTAGGCAAAGGAGTTTGCAACCTCCTTTAAGCAGCATATTGTGCAGAGAGAGACTCCGTTGGTTTGGCCATGTTGCCCGTATGAATAATTATAGATTGGCGAATAGGGTTATGAACAGTGTGCCTAAAGGCCTCAGAAAGAAGGGGAGACCTAGGATGCGGTGGGCAGACAATGTCAAACAGGACCTTGTTAGAATTGGTGTGCAGTGGCCAGATGCAGTAGATGTAGCTCAGGATAGACTTGCTTAGAGAACTAAATTGCACGGTCTGGTTGGACCTCCGTAGCCCATGGCTGCTTGAGGATGATGATGATGATGATGATGATACCAAGTCATATCAGCAATAAATCCTTGGTACGGCTCAAAATTCGAAATATTTCCACATTCCTGATATGAATAAACTGACAGAATTAGATAACATTAGAGTAATGCAGATTATTTTAACAGGTTCCTTCTCTGCTTCTTTGCAGCATTAATGTCAGTTTTCGTTTAGCTCTCAATCAGCAAACGAAAGTGCCATCTTTCTGATTCAGTACTGTCCTGTATAGTGGAACATCGGATGGCATCACTCAAATAAGTTTACCCTGCAATGCCACGAGTGTTGAAGCAGTAGGTAAAGAATTAGAATAGGAACCTGCACATTCTCTCTACTTAACATCTGCAATCCTGGCCAAAATACTGAAAAAGACATATGCTTAATAAAGGACGTGAGTGTGTTTCTTAAGTTTGTGTATAGTAATATAAAATTTTTGTTTCTCTTGTTATTTTTGTAATCAATCCAAGCCGAGTCTCTTTTTCGTATTAAGTTTATTATTTCCTGATTTATCCAGTCTTAGCTACAATTGCGTTGTTTAATTTTTGAGTCATCCGATACTTTATTAATTTTGTTATTTTTAACAATCGCCCTTTTTTTTTATGAATGCTTCATAAAGTGCGTCTATTGGTTGTGAATTTGGGGTTTCCTTTCCAGTGCCTCTGTCCAGCCAGTTTGTTAGGCTTATTTCTTTGCATATGTTTTTATGATCTAAGATAGTTTTTGTGTTGAAATTGCTGTCTTTGCTTTTTAGTGTGATTGTACGGATTCCCCAGTTTTTTTCTCTCGGGTTGACGCAAAAAGTAGGGTCTGCTATCCTACTGCAAAAAATCATTAAATTTGTGCCGAGTGTAATGTCAAGTCGGACGTTAATGTGATCAATGCATGTCTGAGAGAGAGTCACCAATGTCGACTTCCATGGTGATACCAGTAATGATAGGTGAGAAACCAAACTCGGTTAGCAACTCTGCGTATTTGGTAACTCCGTGTTTTTTGATATTTTTGATATCTAAATTGAAGTCTCCAACTAGAATTTGATTGAAATAAACTAAAAAAAACTAAACTAGGAGTTTAGTCAGAAAAAGTCATAAAACTTATTAAATATATTTTAAGAAATATGTTATTGACGATTTTTATTTCTACTTGATAAGCAATCAAGGGTTTTTAAGTGTTATAATGTTACTAATTATCTGCTGTAGAATATAGTTATTCTTTCAAGAAATTTATAAAAGAAAATTCCATAAAAAAGAGTGCTTTAATTTTAGTTTGGATCATGTTATGAATTTCTGCAAAAAAAAAAGGATTTTTTCATGTTTTTTCAAATTCTGGGAGGACATGTTCTCCTCTTGGGGGACGAATGGTAACCCTATACATGATGCACTCTATTTAGGAAAGAACTCCCGGACTGATTGAAAATGAACACTTACCGTTAAATATGTTATTTCCAAATCAAAATCAAACAACTCTTACCATTCGGAAAGAGCTGATTTCAAATAGAAACGAAGATTTCATTTGTTCAAAAAAAAATATCCGCTAATAGCTGTTGCTGCTCTGTTTCTTTCATTTGGGGTAACAACTAAAACGAAATGTGGGCCAATGCTTTGATCTAATCAGGTCAAAAGTCGAATACGGGACGCGTGGACCTGCTTTACTGCTCGGAGACAATGGACAACTGACCGCGCATGGGCAGAAGACAGGTGTGTTCAAAGGAATAATCCTTCCATTGGAAGTTGAGAGATGGAGCATAGAGACTCTCCCATTTTAAAAGAGGTGCGTTAATTGCCTTGTAATTTGTCACTGGTTAATCCTCTGAGCAGGAGTGGTTTACGATAATGACCGTTTAGTTAGCAGACATGAACAGTGTTTACACAATAGATTAATTTGAATGTAAAATTTCGTGACACAGTAAACTTAAACTGAAATCGTCCTAAGCTGTAAGTTTGTTACGTTATGCGTAAGTGATCTGAAGTTCCGAAGTTCGAGTCTCAGCTGGGTGAGCTTTGAGATATTTCTCCGCAAAACTCCCCGCCGTACCACGATCAGTAGGGGACACCAATGGGCTTCGAGAGGCCGACGTCCTTCGCATGAGACGTACCCTGCCCACGTTAAAGAACAAGCTGGATGGTCTTTGACAATCTGTGGGGCAACAGCTGTTCAAGTGGGTCCCCTCCCCAAAGGTTTCCTGAGCCTCGGGGTCATACTGACCTGGCCATTTAGGCCATTGTGTTTAAACATTGTGCCGCTTAGACTTAAAAACAAACGAACCTTGTTCCACACAAATTTACAACTCTTTTTTTTTATCTTTCATGCCTCATTATTCTTTTCAGCTATAGGCAAAGGTTTGAAGAACACGAATTATATTAAAAATTTAAAATTGGAATATTTTCCAAAACTCTGTGTTCTTTTTATTAATATTGATACTAAGGTGTATAAAAAAACCGATCTGAATAAAAACTTTCTGCGCAGTTGGGTTTCTTGTGACCCGGCAATTTAGATTAGTGCTTGAAAGAAAAAAAAATGCGGTTAACAGTTAAAACAACACCCTTCTTTGGCATGAAAACTTTTTATTATACACACAATTGAGTCCAAAAATGTAAAAAGGACTGAAATTCCAATGAAGTGTATTACATTTGTCTCCATTTTACAGTCCTTGAAAAAAATTCTTGAAAATCGCATGAATTATAATTAAGATTAATATTTTTTTTTTTTCATCTCCGGTGGAGTGGTTCATTTGGTACATACAGTTTCCAGGTTCGGGTAACAGCTGGGTCAGCATTGAGATTTATTTCCGCAAAATTCCCTGCCCTGCCCAGTCAGTAGGGGACACCGATGGACTTGAAAATGCCGCAGCCGTATGGGAAGTTAAGCCGTGGCCACTTGTGCGGAAGAGCCATACTCTGTGCACGTTACAGAACACGATGGATGGTCTTGACGCTTGACGGGAGTCTGCCATCTGTGTCCCAACAGCTGTTCCAGTGGGTCCCCTCTCCCAACGTTCTCTGAGCCTTTGGGGCCATTGTGACGTGGCCATTTAGCCCATTGTGTGCAAAAATTATCGTAAAGCAATCCAACCCTCTCCTAGTAAGGAAGCAGTAGTCATTACGTGTAGACATAAAATACAAGAAATAATTTAGCAGAAAAGATGAGTCAGTCCTACCCATGGAGAAACCATTTTTTTCTGTGAAATTAACAGAGTCGTGGAAACAAGTTGTGTTTTTTGTTTCCACGACTCTGGTTTTTCTCTTTCGAATTTGCGGATTCAAGTACTTGAAAAGTAATGTTTAAAAAGTCACATCCTGTATTGTTTTAAGCAACTGCAATATTGGTGGGAAATGATAACACCTACAATAGGTGATATATTTGTGCAATGCGTATTTATAATCCGCAATTTTATAGGTTTATTTTTTTATAAAGGTGTTTAATTTCTCATGTTTGGGTTTTAATTATTTTTTTTTTTCCTTTTTGTTGCTGTTTTATTTCCTGTTTTTCATTATGTGTTTATTTTCCATTATATATGTCTTATTCTTTAATTAACCTGCCATGAGATTTAATCCTGCTGACAAGAAATAAGCTTAGCGAAATTCAGTTGTTTTATTTTTGAGTGGCATTTTTTGCACACACTGGGCTAAATGACCAGGTCACAAGGACCCCAAAAGCTCAGAGAATGTAGCCGGTGCGGGAACCACTGTTGGGAGTATATGGTATCTAACCATCAAGGCCATCCCACGTATTCTTTATTTGCACAGGGTATGACTCTCTCGCACACGGAACCACGGCTTAAAGCCCCATTAGACGGACTGCTTTCCCCATATGCCCCGGTGGTTGGCTTAAAAATCAAATTCCTGCTTAGGCTGTGATTTCATAACTACACAAATTGTGACAGTTCAGCTCTCATTTTCAAACTGCATATTGTTTTACTGCATTAAACGCTAGTTTTGACCCCCCCCCCCCCCCCCGATAATTTAGCACAGATTGAACACGAAAAATTTCCCTCTGTTGAAAAGGTCATTGGTGACTCAACACTCACTCTCACTGCGCATGGTTTCGTCGCAAGCTATCGAGAATTTTATTTCCACAGATTCTGAGAGTCTGTGATTTCCTACCTACGTGTCTCGAAATTCATAGGCAATTTACTCCTATTTGACCACTTCAAGTGTTTCAAAAAATCAGGTCCCCTAGCTGCAGTGGAACGCCTCAGAAAATTATAATGCCTTTGGAATCCACCGAAATTGGCAATGGCAACAGATTTAAATGTTATTTTAACTCTTACGTTCACAATTAGGGAGCAGTAAATGGTAACGATCAATAATCAGCGATTATCCTTTCCCGTAGTAATAGACTGGTTAACTATTTCGCTTCTAGCAAGCTCCCTTTCAGACTTTCGACTCGAAATTTCGTATTGCAACCCGCACCACAATCAGAAAGAGACTCTGCTTATTATAAGTTTATACCATGATTTTTTTTACCATGACCTCTGCCACAGGCACCTTTTATTATATAGATATAGCATATCTAGTTTTTATACCATATTGAGAATTTATCATCAATTTCCTACATCCGTTATTTCAAAAACCATACTTCGCCCACTATTATCAATTTTTAATCAGTAAGCTCTACCTGTTTGAACGCTGCACCAAAGAAAAGTCCCATTTTGCAAACTGATTTTTCAGTAGTAAAAGAAATATTCTAATGGCAATAATTTTTACGAAAAAAAAAACAGCCTGACAAAATGTACGAATAATTTACGTGCTTTTATTCAAGAAATTCACAAATGGTAATTACATTGAATTATGAAACAAACCAATGGTAATTACATTACATTGAATCATGAACATTTATTGATACGGTGATTTCCTAACACCCAACTGCTGGAAACGGAAATCGACCATAACCTGCAATTCAAAACATAAAACATGTATTTTAATAGAAATTTGTTTTTCTGTTTCCATTTTTCATTCATTTTTGTTTTCATTTTTTGTTTTATTAATTTTTTTGACATTAATTTTTTTTCTTTGGGCATAGGAAAACCACAGAACAACCGAATAAAAATATTGAAAGTCATATATGAGCATTAGGTAAAGGTAAAATAGTCATTGTGTTAGGTAACATCTATAAAATTTTCAAGTATTTTTGCATGTATATAAATTTCAGAGAAACATCTTGTTTTTAAATATTTTCAAAACCATGTAAGATGACGTTGGTAGATTTGATAATAATTATTTCAAATTAATTCATTTGCAACTGGAGACGTTAATTGTTTCATATATGACCAATTTCTTCTTACCTAACTGTTATTCCAGGATTCATTAAGAAACATCTACCTCTTAACTCTGACTCTTAATTCACTATTTTCTCTTCACATAAAACTTTAAAACGTTTTTATCACAAAATGATTTGTTTTAATTTCCTTTTTTATCTACATCTTCAAAACACCATTTAAAACAGAATTTATGCTAATATACCTCTTTGCGTATTAGAAAACGTTTGTTTTAAACATCTCTTTTATCCATATGATGTAAAACGTTTCTTTAACATCAGTTCATTGGGCAGTAATGTAACAAATCTCTTTGCTTTGATAAACCTAACCATTTAATAACTATGCAAACTTCTCTCAAATTGGTTCTTCGTAACTATAATAGTTATCAGCATCTACGTTTTCTTGCAAACTTCTCTTAAATTCATCAATCATTTCCTCAGAAAGAAAGCTCCAAGTCAAATATCTTTCTAAAGTTTCCCACTTTCCTTCGTTAAACAGAAATGTGCAAATTCCGCCTTGTAGCTGATTAGCCAATTGCATTTTAGCCTCTATGATATTATCTTCAGAATTGGAACAACACCATTCGACAAGTTTCTGGATATGTTCCAACTTACCATTTGCTATTAAATCTCCGTATCTGATTTCCGAATAGTTGTAAAATAGGAGTTGCTTTTTAAATTCGCAGATTGTCTTACTTGATAAATCAAACCACTTAAGAAATCTATCTGCAAGTTCCAAGTTGCCTTTAAGTAAGACTAAATCTACAAAAGATTGTTTTATATAATCAGAAGAAGGCATATTTCTCTTCAATTGACTTATCTCCTCCTCTAGCAAAGCACTCCATCTGATAAAGTATTCAGCTGCATCGTAATTCTCACATCTTACAAAATATCCATACACAGAATCGCCTTTTGAAAAACAGAAATCTCTCTTGAATTTTATCGTCTGTTCTTCACATGACAGACACTTTAATAACACCTGATCTAATGTTTTCCATTTCTGTCCTTTTGCTAATACAGTGCAAACGTCATTTCCTCGACTGGGAAGGATAATATTTTTTCTTTCTTTATCGGTAGAGGTAGAAAATATTAACTCCATGATTTCAATATCTTCCAAAGTAAATTCGTTCAGTGAAAATAAATTTAGAAAGAAATCTGCGATGTAGCAGTATTCCTGCTGTTCAATTAAATCATCTGGGTCCGATGAAAAATGTCTGGTTGAGACATAGTTTTTAAAGTGTTCTGGACTCTGAGACCAATAATCCTTTAAAAGTTTTCGATAATTAGAAGTCTGTTCATTACCTTCGAAAACGTCAAAATTTTCTTCCTTAAGCAGAAGTTTATCACTAATGTGGACTAAAAGCTCTGCATATTCTCTTTCTGGCAGTATATCCCACACCAACTGGACTGTTTTCATGAAATTGGCTTGGTAAGGCCAGTCAAGAAAATATTTTAATATTCTAAGACATGAGGCATTTTCAATGGCTTGTGCTAAGAATTCTATTTGTTGATTCTGTCTCATTTGAGAAAACAAAAAATTGAATAGGTCAATATAATACTGATTTGGATACCAGAGTTCATCACCTTCTACCCAAATTGCGATATACTGTTCTAAATGAACGGCGCTACGTGCAACATCTATAATAATTTCATCTTTTTTCCTTGAACTCAGCTTATTCCAGAAATATTTTACAGCAGTTGCATTTCCACTCACCGTAGCTCTTTTCAACCCATACACAAAAGTTTCTTCATTCCCTCTCAATTTATCTATCTCACCATCTAGAAAATACGACCAAAACGTTACCAAATCAATTAGATGAACCGTGTCTGGATCCCCCGAATCATAAAAATCATTCAAATCATTTTCCGACATTTCTCTGAATAAAGAAGCAATATCCTCTGTGTGGCAGTAGAAGCAAGCAAGTTCATAGCGTTGATTCAAGTCCAATATATTGTCTTTAATTAGCTCTCCAGCTACTTTACTCTCATCAATCAATCCCTTGGAGTTAAAATGTGAAATATTTAAATAATTCTTAATGCAATGTTGGGAGGCACCACAAATTTTTTCGGTGTATTTTGCCCAATTTAATATTCTTGTTGCAATTGGTAATATGTAACTTACTACTCTTTCATGTAACGTTACTGGTATTTTCAGTTCCTCTATTATATTTTCTGCTTTTCTCTTTACGATATAATTCCAATAACTCTTAAGACCCATATATGTTAGGAAAACACGTGATTTAAGTTCATGAATATCTGAACCAGACTCAAGAATTATTTCCTTTCTTACATCAGGGCAGTTACAAATCTGTACTGCTAATTTTATAGCTGTGATATCTCGAAGGGTTGACATAGTAACGATTGTCTCTTAGTGGCTTGAAAGAAACTCTATTCACGAAGATTTTAGGAACCTGATATTAAACTACTTAAATGAAATATTTGTTCTCATGCCTTTTCAGTTCTGTCTGTACAGAAAATTAATTTGCTTTTTGTATCATTTCAATAATTCTCCAGATAAACTTTTTCTTTTCGCAAAATCTTTCCTGAAACTATCAGCAGCACTCTGAAATAGAAAATGTCATCTAAGATTAACATTTGGATGGGGAATTCTATTTTCACAGCCGATAAAAAAATATGGATTTGCAAGTAAGCATAACATTTGGATGGGAAACTTTATTTTAGGACATTGATGAAAGGAAACAAATATTGATCTGGAAATAAAACTAACATTTGGATGGAAATTTTATTTTACAAAATCGATAACGGTAAACAAATATTGATTTGGAAATAATAGTAATATTTGTGTGGGAAGCTCTATTTTACATCTTTGATTAAGTAAATCAAACTCTGATTTGTAAATATGAATAACATTTTGCTCGTAAGCTTTGTTCTACCACATTGACAAAATAAAACAAATATTGATTTGGTAATAAGGATAACATTTGGATGAGAAGCTCTACTACAGATCTTTGATAAAAGAAAAAAATATTGATTTGAAAACAAGAATAGCGTTTGGATGGGAAGCTCTGTTTTACAGCATTGATAAAAAAAACAAATATTGATTTGGAAATAGAACAGCATTTGGATGGGAAGCTCTATTTCCCAGTCTTGATCAAAGAAAACAAATATTGGTTTGAAAATAAGAATAACATTTGGATAGTGTGTTAGATGGATAAATCTTTAATAAAATTTCTAGTACTTCAAAATGACAAAAATATATTCGATATTTTTGAAATAATTAACATATGAAATTAAAGTTCAAATGCTACTGGAAAAGAAATTTTAAAAGGAGAGCTTTCTGAAAGGAGTAATTAAAAGAGAATTAATCAAATTGAAATGAACATTCGGAACATTAATTCCTGTTGTACCAATGTGTAAAGTGTTAAGAAATTATTTGAATGATTTTTTTTCCTTTTAATCAAATTGTTATTTTAATCTCATTCAATAACGATTCTGAGGGAAAATACGCATGGAAATAATATCAAAACGATTAGCAAAAAAAATATAAATCTGCACTGAAATGCTTAACGATAAAGAGCTTATCATTCTATAACTTTTACACAATGGAAAACAAATCAATATTACAGTAATTGCTATAGAATTGAGATTTCAAATAGAAGGGTTACTGGCATCTCACGCTATTTGGTTTTCGAAAAAACTTAATGGCACACCATTTTAAGGTGGAATACTAGATATTAGATGGGGGTCATTTAAACTGCTATTATCTAATAAACCTTTGGAAAGCTGATGAAAGCTGATAATTATTTACATTACCTTTCAAAGTATTCTTTGAAATGTTTATAAATAATGAAATCTTCCTAATAACCACTAAACGTAAATAAAAATAATCTCTATGTCAAGACAGCTGGCTTCTGGCCAAATTGTTAGCATGCTTCGCCCAGGAAAGTTGGTTTGAGTTGTTTTACCGCTCAGCGTCACGTTTTGGAGAACATGACTCAATGGCTACGTCAAAAGGTCTCCGAAGGGTCAGAGAAGTTTGTGAGAGGTGGACCGACTGGAACAGCTGTTGGGGAAACAGATGGTAGCCTCCCGTCGATTCCCTCCAGCATGTTCTTTAACGCACACAGAGTATGGCTCTCCCGCATAAGGAGCCACGGCTTAACGTCCCATCCAACTGATGGCAGCCTTTCCAAGCCCATCAGTGTACCCTACTGATAGTGGGTAGGGAGAGGAATTTTGCCGAGACAAATCTTAACCCAGCTGGCACTCGAACCTGGGAACTGCAGATTACAAGACTGGTGCGGTATCGACTGAGCCACCCCTCCAGTAACCTGGGTAAGACAGAACTGTTCCTTTTGATATATAAAGATTTATAAAATCAAAACTATTGAGCAGTCTCTATAACGCTCGTTCAAATGTTCAGAATTTATGAAAATTCAAACTCTTTCAGAAAAGGGGCTCACTCTGAAAAGCGCCTAGCTCGTATTCTATAGTCCCCAGTCCCAACTATGCATTCATAGAGATTTTATCCGCAAACACCTGTTCTGCACTCAGTAAGAGATATTGATTGCCTTGCAAAGGCTGCCATCCATCAGATGGGATATTTCCTCAATATTTTCTAAGCCCCTAAGCGATTTAGAAAATTACCTGCCAAAGAAGAAAAGTGCTCAGAGAAAAAGTAAAGTGCTTTTCTGCACTACGAGGAAAAGTGCTCAATCCAACTGTTTGCAAAAACTTGTAAGATTAAACTTATTTTCTGCTGGGCGACTGGTAGCGCACTTGGCTACTGACCAAAGGGGACTGAGTTCGAACCCCTGGTAAGGTGCGGATGTTAGTTTTGTTTTTCTGCTGAGGGCCCGCCATCCTAGCAGCCCTTTTACTATGGCATAATAAACTGACAGGCTCCTTTCTGACCTTTGTGCAAGCAGCTGCTGGATGGAATATTCATTTTAATTTTACAAGAAATTTGTTTTGATTTTGAGTAAAATTTTTACGACTAACAATATTGTTGTTAATTAATTTTTCAGTCACATAATGCCTCATAGACTACGAAGGATCATCAAACTGGTGCCCATCAAAAAATTCAAATTAGACTGCGATTCATGATTTTAGTGGAACATAAGGTCCTTAAAGTTTATTCAACCTTAGGTCCTCCAGTGTTTCTCATTCTCCGGGACCCAAGTCTCTATATGTCAAATAAATTATTTCGAAAATTCATAAGTACGATAGAGTAAAAATTCCAACATCATTTTGTGATGGATTTTGTATATTTATATTTAAGTAATAATCTGAAAAAAATAGAGCTGAGTGCAGGCTTTGGAGTTTGTCGAGCTCAAAATAGCACAGGCAACTTCAGGCTGATAATAATTTGAATTTTAAATCATGCTTTAATCAGAGACTAAAAAATTAATAAAAACAATTTTTTGATAATTTCAACCTTTTAATCAGTCTTTAGTAACTAAAACTAAATACATTATACTATTGATTCTCTTTTATGTCTCTATATATTTAAATAAATGCCTATATGAATGAATTACCCAATTTATTTGAATATTAATGATTTATATATTAATATTGAAATTTTACCCATGAATGTTTCTACTACGATTCCTATCATTTTCCGTTCTAAGAAGCATTGATATTTAAATTTTGTCATAAAAGTAATTACAACTGATAGCATAATAAATAATAAAAAATAATCAGCGACTTTGATTTCTGTGTATAATTCTTATTACTTGTCACAGAACGTATTTTCCTAAATACGTTCTGTGACAAGTAATAAGCCTGCAGAAAATAAGTGTAATCTTACAAGTTTTTGCAAACAGTTGGATTGAGCACTTTTCCTCTTAGTGCAGAAAAGCACTTTACTTTTTCTCTGAGCACTTTCCTAATATGAGGCTCGAAAAATTGAGTCCTAACTCATGTCTACTAGATAGAATCCATGTTTCGCGGAACGCAACCTCTAAATTTGGAAATAATCGTTGTAAATCAGCAAATTATTCGACGCCTGGATTTATACATAGCTGCAATCATACAATGGATTTCTATACTGAGATTTTGCTGGTGCTCAAGGACAGTAATTGTTGAAAAACTCTGCCAAACAACAAAAGATTTATATTTAACTAAGATATATTTGCAAATTAAAATCAAACTTTTCTTGTCTATCATAAAGCTATTCAGGTTTGCATAGTGTCAAAATAATCTTGTTTTTACAAAATAGTCACTTTTTATAAAAGCTCCGGTGATTTCTTCCAACTTTTCACTAGGTACTAAAGTGAAAGCATAAAAGGAATAGTCAAAGTTTCCCCTCTTCGTTTTAGTCATGTGACTCCTGACATTGTAATCAATGATCATGGGATTGATAACGAACAAAAAAACGGAAATGCGAAAAGTGAGGAGAAACCGTCCGTTCTTTTGTCGTGGTGGGTTGTAGATAAGAAAAAATGGGTTGGCCTACTACTTATCCATAAGTTGGGTCTGGACATTTATTCTGGGCCAACCCAGCAAATGGCTTGCCTGTTGACGTCACTAACACATATATAGATTTGAAAAGAGGAATAACATTTGGATGGGAAGCTTTCTTTTACAACCTTGACAAAAAGGAACATCAAGTATTGATTTCGAAATGAAAATAACATTTCGATTGGAAACTCTCTTTGCTACCTTGATTAAAAAACTACAACAAATATGCATTTGAAAATAAGAATAACATATGGATGGGAAGCTCTATTTTAGAACCTTAATAATAAAATGCAAATACAGATTTTTTTAATTAAAAATAAAATAAAATTAGTAAACACTAATGTTATTTTTTTAATTTCAACCTTTGAATGAGTCTTTGGTGATTAAAACTAAATGCAATATAATATTGATTCCCTTTTATATGCTCTTTTTCTTTTAAAAAAAGGAAGATTTACTTTATTGACAAATATATTTGAATATTATAGATTTATATATTACATATTGAAATGTAACCAACGAACTTCTATTGTCCACTATGATTCCTAACATTTCCCGTTCCAAGGAGCATTAATATTTCATTTTATCATAAAGATAATTATAATTAATAGAATATGAATGAATAAAAAAAAATTAGCGGGATATATTTTGCTATAAAAGTTATATAAACATTTTGTTTCCTAAATGAGGCTAAAAAATGACACCTAACTGATCTCTGGTAATTAAGAATCTATATTATTTGTAATGTAAACTCTAAATTTAGAAAGTAATCGTTATAAATCCGAAAATTATTTACTCATCGGTTTATACATAATTACAATCAGAGAACGAATTTGTATGTTGAAAGTTTACACTCACTCAATAACAATACATTTATACTTAAATAATAGATATATTCAAATTGAAAACAAAGTCTTTTTACCTATCCTAAAGCTTTTCAAATTTGAATAGAGACAAAACACCTATACATTATTACCAAAAGTATCCACAGGATTTTCAAAATATTCACTTTTTATAAGTGGCTCCGATGATTTGTTCTTTGTTCTTCAATCTCTTTACTAGCAACGAGGATGAAAGTATAAAAGGAATAGCCAGAGTTCCCTCTCTCCGTTTTAATCATATGACTCCTGACATTGTGGTCAATAATCATGGTTTTCAAGCTGTTGTAAGTTCATGCTGAATTGTGGTTGAACAAAGAAACGGAGAAACGAAAACTGAGACATAACAGTCGGTGGTTTTGTTCTAGTGAGTTTTAGAAAAGAAATAATGGATTTGGCAATGGTTTGGCAGACTACTTATCCATAGGATTTATGGATAATTTTTATGATATATTTTATGTTGTAACATTATATATTATTATGTTGTAACAGTATATACTGGACATTCAGTCTAGGCTAATCAAGCTAATTGCCTGCCTGTTGACGTCACTACCGTGGGCTCACAAGATTCACACCGAGAGCGTGAATCGGAATAATTCATCAACACCTATCCAGCCTAAAAAAGACATTTTAATTTATATATGGAAAAGAAAGCTAATTCTCTACACAACGGTAGCCGCGCGACAAAATAAAAGTGTTAGGTTCTTTCCCGAAACCTTTCAGCTATTCAATATTCTGTTATTTTAGCTATTTTCTTTATTCCTTATACCAGCCTTTCCTAAAGATTTCGCCTTTCACCGAATATCAAGAAATTTTATGTTGTAACATTTCTAGGAAAATATGAACACTACTAGAATAATAGGAATTAATACTGAGAATAAAAAAAAGGTTTTTTTCAAACAATGAATGTGAATAAAATACAATACATGCTACCGCAAAATGTTAAATTTTTCTTGCATTTGTCATAGAAAATATTGTGCAAATCTTTCTGTAAATGCTAACATTAACCTTGTCTGCCACTGGAAGAAGTTTCACATACCACTAATGATACACTCTGCATTTTGGAAATAGCTGCTCTATAGTATATTATTATTATTATTTATTTCATGCTGGGGTTAGAGTAAAGCCAAGGCACAGGTAATTTTAGATATTAATCTAAACGTTCAAATAACTTTGCCTTCGGTCACTGCAGCTGAAATGCACTGACCAATAGGTAATTTACAGTAGTAGACAAAGAATGCCCGAAATGAATGCTAAATTAGCTGAAAATATCTATTGTCTATGTATCCATTTTCGAATACATACACTAGGACTTACTCATACTGAATCAATCGGAATAGCCACAAAGGAACATATTTAAGTTTAACTTTACCACATTTAAAAGAAAAACCAAAAAACCTTACCTCTCATAAAAAAGCTTCCGTATTTCCAGTCAAGAATGATGTTCACGCTCTTTACGCATTCACGAACCACGTGTTTCTTTGTCTTCAGTCGCTTTGACTCAGAGTGGAGTCAAATTAGGATCTGAGAAACCACTAACCAGATTAAAGCAGACCCCTACCGCAGCGCCTCTAGCGGCATAAAGACCGAATTACTCAGTTGCATAGACCAAAGCAGTGGGGTAGCGCAGAAGGCCAGCACCACTTAATAGGAAGGTCAAACCGCTCATTTTTGACGTCATCACTAGTTGACTTAACTGCGAAAAAAATAGAACGATGAGCAACTCGTCATTGCTAATAAATCTTTAATCTTTTTTAACTTTCTGAAAGTTTGCTCTAAATGGTTCACATCAGATGGGAATAAAATATTTTGAACTCCTTTTTATATAAAAGAGCTTTGATTTTACCTCTTTCTTTACAGATTTTTAAAATTTTTAGAGCTACACTAAACATTACTTTTGGCTTTCGATAAGCACTGATAAACTATTACGATTCGCTCTTTCCGATTCTCCAAATAGCTTTAATAGCGCCCTCTGACAGTGAAAATGCGAAAACTTTCGACTGATAGTGCCAACCATCTATTTGAGATAAAAAATAATAATTTTTTCTGTGGAATGTGATGGTTTACATTTGCCACAAAAATTAGCCCCCTCCCCCGCAGACCTAGAGAGAACATTGGTGTTTCTGACAACAAAGACATATATTTAAGAGATATGTGAAAAAATCTTTTTACATTTTATAGGTACTAATAAAATCATCCTATTTACATTTTCGCAATTATCGAAAAGTTTGACATTCCACTATTAGAGGATGGCAGAGGTGTGAAATAAATAACTGCCTACTTTTCAAGCATCGCTCATCCATTAGAATTAATATCATTCTTTCAGAGTTTTGGTCATGTATTATTATTTATTAGAAGAAAATTGTGCCTCTAATATTAATTAAAATATTAAAAAATTGTTAAAAACTTTAAATGTAGAAAAACGTTTTAAAAAGTAAGACAATCAAGAAATTCCACAGTAAATTAGAAGAGCTTTTATTTCCGATTTGAATCCACATCTTTATTCTCGCAGAAATATGTATTAGATGTACATTATAATGAAATTAACAGTGCTATACAGTTGTTTATTCTAATTTTTAA
Source organism: Ryuthela nishihirai (assembly GCA_038380435.1). Lineage (NCBI taxonomy): Eukaryota > Metazoa > Arthropoda > Arachnida > Araneae > Heptathelidae > Ryuthela > Ryuthela nishihirai. The sequence continues at coordinate 128,494 of JAWZYU010000010.1, forward strand.
ATTAATCAGAGTTGGTTTTGAATGGGAAAATGTAAATGATAATATTTCATTAGTACCTGTACAAAAAATAAAAGGGATTTTTCATTTATCTCTTAATATGACATTGTGTTCAGGAAAATATTCAATGTTCTCTGTTGCAATAGGGAGCTAATTATTGCTGCTAATGTAAATTTCTTAACCATTACATTCCAGAACAAAAATTGTAAATATTTATCCTAAATAGTTCGTTTGAAATATTAGATTAACTTTTGGCATTTTACACCATTAGAGGGCGTTATTGACGCTATCTGGATAATCCGAAACTTCAAATCTTAAAAGTTTATTAGAAGTTATCAAAGCCAAATATAATGTTCAATTTCTTTGTAAAATATTGTATTTGTAAAGTAGGAAGTGAAAGCAACCTTTAATTTTATGAAAAGAAGTAAAAATATATGATTATTAGCTAATGTTAACGATTTATGAGGGAAAGTTCAGAAATTTAAAGAAATGAATAGTTTTATTAGCTACGATTTAGCTGCTTCTCATTCTATTCTGCTGGAAGTTGGGTCCAGAAGTAGTGACATCACAAATGAAGGTATAGCCTTCCTCTGTATTTCGTTGTGGCCAGACTCGTAATCTGCATTTCGCACGTTCGAGTCCCAGCTGGGTCAGCGTTGAGATTTATCTCCGCAAAATTCTCCTCCGTGCCCACGGTCAGTAGGGGACACTGATGGGCTTGGGAATGCCGTCATCTATCGGATTGAACGTTAATCCGTGGCCCCGTGTGCTCCAGAGCCATTCCTTATGCACGTTAAAGAAAACGCTGAATGGCCTTGACGGGAGGCTACCACCTGTCTCCCAACAGTTGTTCCATTGGGTCCCTAACCTTCTCTGAGCCATCATTTCATTGTGACATGGTCATTTAACCCATTGTGTGCAAAAAAAAAGTGCCGATCGAAGGTAAATATACGACCTGGCTGATTTCTGTTTTCAGCATAAAAATTCAGACGCCTCTGATCATAAAGAAATCGTTTTAAAAGAAAATGAAATCTTTCCTTTACCTCCTTTTGCACTCTTTAAAAGTTTTAATTTGAGCTAAGGACGATGGGAAAAAATGCAAATATTATTTTGTTAGTAATTGAAAAGCATAACAAATAAGTCTTTTATTTCTTCAATTAAGAAAATTGAGTTTCTCACACTCCTCTGAGAAAAGGGGAATATTATTATTGTCAGTGGAATATCTCTTGAAGATTATTATTATCAGTGGAATATCTCTTGACAGTCAAGAAGAGAAGTTTCAAATTTCTACCATCACTTGCAACAAGTTTTAATGGTTTTCCCGTTGCCGTATTTAGTAATCTATTGCTTATAAATTGAAACTGCTTTAAATATTTGTAAAATGCAAATTATGATGTGTTATTACCAATCCAAAACAAGAAAAGTTTTCCTATTATCTCTTATAGGAAAACAGTTATGTTTCACACTCCGCCTTCAGCATAAGTGCTCAAATCATTGCTGCCAACGGAAACTTCATAATCTTGTCATTCGACCTCCAAAATTTCAAATTTCTAGCATAAATGCATCGTTTGCAATATTCGTTTAAAATATTGGAAATTTCAAACTTTTCCAAATTTAGAGGGCACAGTTATAGCTTTTCGAGTGATTCATAAAGTGAGAATTTTAATAATTAATCAATACTTCTCCAACCAACAACAATGTTGCTTTATTTTTCTCCAAAAAATAAACAATTATCTCTTAAGACAAAATACTTTTTTTCCCATGAACGCCTTCACCTAAGGGAAAATGGTCAACTCATTGTTGCTAATGAAATCTTCACACCTACCCATTCCATCATGGAAATTTAAACTTTCTAACAAAATATCTGGTCTCTAATATAAATTTTCATTTTTGTAATTTTTAACTATTCCGCCGTTAGAGGGCGCATTGAGAACATACAGGGGATTCGAAATGTTCCAATAGTAATATTTCATCACTACATACCCAAAACAAAAGAATTTTTTTCTCCAAAATCATTTATTTTTTGGGGGTGAAAATTGCATTTTTCCGCCTAATCTGGTTGTAAGGTATCAATCCATTGTTGCCTATGAAAACTTCCGTGACCTTCACATTCACCAACAAAGTTTCAAATTCTTTGCATAAATACATCGTTCGCAATATTATTTTGAAATTTTGAAATTTCTAAGTTTTTCCACCGTTAGGGGGCGGAATTGCAGTTTTTGAAGTTTAAAGTAAATATCGTTGTATTACATCAGTGCCTATCTAGCACAAATATTTTTTCTATTAATTGCATAAACAAACAATTTTCTTTTAAAAGTAAAAAAAATGCATTTTACCACTACCCCTTGGGTTTAAGAGGGTTGTTGCTTATGGAAACGTCAGGTGAAACGCCGGTGGTGGGGGGGGGGGGGGGGGGGGGGAGAAAATAAACCATTCGTGACTTTTCACAGAAATACATCGTTGGTAATATTCATTTGAAATTTTTTAATTTCTTCATAATGGTTCCAAAGTGCAAATCGTAATATTTCTTCAACACCTGTACAGACAGAAAAATAATTTTTAATTTTTTTCTATAAATAAAAAATTGATATCTATAGACGGGCAGACACTTGACAAAGTGAAAATATCAACATTTTTAATATTGATATAAAAATAGTGATGTCAGTTATAGCTTTTTGACATAATTCCATGTCTATATAGTAAACTAATCACGCAAAAGTACTATAGTACGGAAATAAACCATAGTTTCTTGGCTACTGATCAAAAACACCTGGGTTTGAGCCCCGGGTTTCTGTTGTCTTTCTGCTGAGGTCCCGACATCATCACAGACCTTCTATTATGGTGTATAAATTAACAGATTCCAGTTAGACCTCTGTAGCAAGCAGCTGCTTGAGAGCATATTTATATCTATTTCATTTATATGTAATATATTTGACTAGTGCTAACTGAAAGTTTAGTCTTAATTTCTTTATAGGAGATTAATTGATTTATAGGTGGTGAGTGAGCTTCTTCTGGTCTACTGAAACTTGAAAAACAGAAGATGCGGTTATACGGTGAAATTTTTGTGAACTTCGTCGAGATTTAGGTTTTTAAATTTGACGTCAGAAAATCAAGTGGAAAAGATAAAACCTAAATAAAATTGCATATATGCATCTCTTCAAAAAAGCAAAAGTTATTTTGCAGATTATTTATTCCACTATCCTTTAGATAATACTGGAAAGAATTTGAAGGAGGAATCGATTGCCCACAGGATCGTTGAAATTCGGTTGTTTTACCATTGAGAAGCACATTTTTGCACACAATGAGCTAAATGGCCAGGTCTGACACACCACAGTGGCTTAAAGAAGGTTGGGGATTCACTGGAACAGCTGTTGGGAGACAGATAGTTGCCTCCTGTCAAGGCCATCCAGTGTGATCTTTAACGTGCACAGGGTATGGCTCATCCACAGACGGAAACACTGCTTAATGCCTCTTCCGACGAATGTCATCCATCGGTGTCCCCTACTGACCGGTGTCCTCCTACTGACTCCGGAGTATTGCGGAGATAAATCTCAACACTGAGCCAGCTGGGACTCGAACAGGGAACTGAAGATTGCGAGAATTGAACAATACCGACTTCATCGCCAAGATACTGAGAGCAATTCTGCCTTTGCTTCACCCGTCCTGAAATTAGTTTCAGGGAGTGGCAAAACATTTCCACCGGCGGGTTATATAAATTATTGTTACTGAAAGATAAATATTTCAAGATAGTATAAATAAAAATCCCATTAAGCAGCTGATTGCTACAGAGGTCTAACAGGAGACAGTCTATACGCCATAAAAGTTCTATAAAGATGACGGCACATCAGCAGAAAAACAACACATAGGTCCATGCCTTACCTGGGGCTCGAACCCAGGTCCCTTAGATCCGCAGCCAAGCTGGCTAAACACTTGGCCTGGGGTCGACGTCATTAATAAATTAATTGAATTAATCATCGAAATATCAAACTAGGATCTATCTACTGAATGGAGGAGATGACCATGACCCGCCTCCCGTTCCTTTTAGATTGCTACTAATGGTTATAAGGCAAAAGTGTACTAAACTTTCTTATATTTCATGCTTTTTTCAAGGAATTTTTTAAGACTTCTATAAAACGGAGAAGGAAATGTTTTACTGAGTTCGAAATCCAGTCTCTTGACCCCTCCCCCCTTACACTATCCAGGCTCGATCTGGTAGGTTCTTCGTGGTAAAGAGTTAAAATTCAATATACCAGTTCCAGAGAGCTAAAAAAAACGTGCCTAGGGATATTTCAGGTTTTAGATCTTAGAAAAGTTATAAAATTTTGAATCCCGTGTGTCCTTTGGGTCAAACGGAAAATTTCGACGTACCTATGGTGTATAGATCTCTGTGGTAAGCAACAGCTTGAAAAAAAGGGTTTTTTTTGTTGTATAACACAAATATGTTTTATCTCTTAAAAAATTTGGGGCAAATTATACAACAGATAGTAAAAAAATAAAATAACAATGGGAATAGAAAAAATAACAACAAAACACGAAGGAATTATAACAGATGTATGATTAACGTTCCATGTTAGGCCTAACTTGATTTGATCTGGATCATTAGATGAAGTAAACAAAACAATCTTGGCTGATGATCTGAGCAACACTATGGACACATTTTTTTTTATTTGTACAATACGTAAAATATAAAATCATACTAAAATATGCATAAAAATATAACCTAATGCAAAACCAGTAAGGAAGAAAAAAAAAGCACTACAAGACGATTTAAAAAAATAGTGGAAAAAAATCAATAATATGCTTAATATATATATATGCAACTTATTAAAAGTTAACCGTAATGGATCTAGATTTACTTAGTGACCTGTTGTTGTTGTTATTCTACGTTACGGTTTATTGAGAGATCCTTCTGCAGGCTTTCTCACTAGATATGTTAGTAAGAGTGACCTGATGAACAATTGTTGTGTCAGTACGACTTTAACAAAATAAAGAAATTCTAAGTTAAACCAATGGTAATCTACTTATAAGGTCTGCAACTTATAACATATACACTTCATGGAAAAATGTTACTGAAGATATTTTAAAAATCACAATGAGATCTGCTTACATCACGATTTTCCAAAACTAATCGTTATGCATTTAAAGAATTATACAACCGGAATATTCATGATAGTTATATGTGATAAGAATTTGACTCAAGAAATAATTAAAACTGAAAAAATATCTTTTGAAACCATTTGATAAAATATATATTTTAGAATTTCAATATTAGACAATGAATGATTTTTATAAAATATTTATTATTAAGTATTCCAACTTTCCTCTTTCAATACTGAACGTATATTCTTGAAAATCGAGATTTAGATTTGATTATAATATTTATGAGGGCTTGCATTTATAACAATATATTAGTTATATGGTATAACATACGTTGGTTTCCATAAATTAAGGTAAAAGGAGAGAAGTCGCGATAATTCGCCAAAACATTGTACGATCCTCACCAAACTAGTTCATGTAACCAAAAAACTAACGCCGAGAGAGCATATCGTATGCAAAGCAATTTAGGTTGCATCAATTTCGGTAATCGGATAACGGCATAAAAATGGGTGTTATGTAATGGATCGTTATTTAGTGTTGTAAATGTGATTAAAAAAATCGAAATATCCGATTTTTAGGAATGACCTCGAGACATCATTTGCCAAATGAAATGCGGTGGAGAGCTATTGGCCGGCTCGGAGCAGTCAGTCAGACGTGGCACGATGAGTGAATGCGAATCCTTCTCCTGTTCATAGACTGTGGAATCAATTTCTTAGTAGGGATTCCGTCTCGGAGGTTTAGCCGAGTAAGGGCTAGAATTTCGACCTCCGTAGAAGACCGATATCTGCAATTAACAGCACGAAGGATCAGGACGTCTACTCTCTCTCAGTTACGATCTCCTCTTGCAGCTGCCAATGGGAGGGTTGTATCAGCTTCTACTCTGCGTAGGTTTCATCAGTGAGGTGTGTACGCTAGAAGGTCAGTAATTTGTATACCCCTCACGTCACGTCAAAGGAGAGAGCTGTTGAATTGGGCACGCACGCATGCTAACTGGACAGAAAGGCAATGGAGGTCTGTGCTCTTCACAAATGAGTCCACATATTGCTTGCAGACCGATTCCGGACATTTTTTGATATGGAGAGAACGAGGTACTCGCTATCATCCGTCAAAGAGACAATTACGGTAGAGGTAGCGTGTGTGTTTGCGGTGGCATTTCATTACGTGGATACACAGACCTCTACGTATTGAGGAGTAGGATCCTCAATGCTCAAAGGTATAGAGATAACATCGTAGATCTTTATGTACGTCTATACGCTGGTGCAATATGTGAATCATTGATCTTAAAAGATGATAACGCTCGTCTACACAGATCTCGACTGGTGGTTCAAGACAAGACCATTATGCGCATGGAGAGCCCAGCTCGACCTCCCGACCTAAATCCGATTGAGCATGTGTGGGATGCTCTATGGATACGTGTTGCTGCCCTCAACCAACACCACCTAGAGGAGAAGGCCGTAGCAGTAATTTGTGATGTCAGCATTACTGGACGCGAGGCCGACGAGAAAGACAGGCCACGACACTGGGTTGTTTTGGTTGTTTAACCTCTGAGCGACACTTTTTTGCACCCCATGGGCTAAATGGCCAGGTCACATGGACCCCGAAGGCTCAGAGAAGGTTGGGGGAGGGGACCCACTGGAACAGTTGTTGGGAGACAGATGGTAGCCTCTCGTCAAGGCCATCCAGCGTGTTCTTTAACGTGCACAGCGTATGGCTCTCCCGCACACGGGGCCACGGCTTAACGTCCCATCCGACAGATGGCGGCCTTTCCAAGCCCATCGGTGCCCCCTACTGACCGTGGGCAGGGCGGGGAATTTTTGCGGAGATAAATTTCAACGCTGACCCAGCTGGGACTCGAACCTGGGAACTACAGATTACGAGCCTGGCGCGTTACCGACTGAGCCCCCCCCGCCCCCCACGACACTGGAATATCACGTGATCAACTTAGTCTGAGGTTACAATCCGATTGTCATAGAAACGAAGTGCTTATTCTTCAATCGCTTGCTTTGGTCATCGTATAAATTAACGTTTTTGTCTTCAAACTATCTTTGGATTACCCCAAAGAGGTGAGCATTTCTCCTTATTATTATTAGTTGTAGCATTAAATATTTCCTGTAGTTAGTGGTTTGATAAAGGTAATTATTCAGTGCTTGAAAAGAGTTTTGAGTGCATTGCTCTCTTAGGCCTAGTTTCAACGTGTTGAATGATGGTGTGATCTAAAACAAAATTATTATAGATTTCTTTCTTTAAGTTAGAAACTTTTTTGGCTGCCCTTATATAACTTATCGCTGTTTCGATTGAAAATTTGAAGGAATTAAATTGTTAATAATATATGTAATTTTTTATAGAGTGAGAAATTGAAAATGCCTTACCTGGGACTTAACCCTTGTCCCTTTGATCACAAACACGATACAATTTGTTTGGCATAGTTTTGAAGTTGAGAGCATGAATTATTTGATATTTTAACTACTCATATTTAATATTTTTGAAAATTGCTATAAATGTGTGGATGAACAGGTTAATTACTTAATGCTAGCATTTTTCATTTCATAAGGGGCAAACCAGATATTTGTCGTTGCCCACAAAAATTGTCGAGTCCGTGTTTAATATTCTTTGCACAAACAATTCTCTTGTCAATTTTTTTTGTTTTTGAGCTAATAAGTTTTATACGTTGAAGGGAAAAGTAGTTTAGACATAAATATGCTATCAGCACTTGTTTGAACTGCAACATTTGTACTTGTATTCTTATTCATAATATATATTTCATATATCTAGATAGAGTAATTATGTATCCATAGGAACAGGTTTTATCAGTCTTTAGAGTATATCATGTCGATCACAATTTTTAAAATTGAAAATGTCAATAAAGGATGATTATTTATTCTTTTATGTAGGTCAGATAATGGATGCTACTAATTAATGGCTTAGTCAGATTGAAAACCAATATCCAAAAGATATTGTTGAACCCAAAACCATTTATTTTTCTTTTTAATTTAATCAATTTCTTCTAAATTTAAAATCCTTTAATTTTTGGTTATTTTATAGAAAAAAAAATATTTTCATGTTGTTTTTATGTCCATGAAATAGCAGATAATATCATTAAAGCTTAAATTCAAAAATAATATGGTAACATTAAAATTTAATTAATGAGATATTAATTTATATTGCTGAATACTTGTACTGAGAGTGGACTTTCAGTTTATAACCATTACCTAATGAAAATCACGTTTTATTTACAAAATCATTCTAAAGGTTATAAAAAAAACTACAATGCAACACATACACCACTTTTTAATTTTCAATAAAGTAACATGCTATGTATATATTTGAATACTGGAGTTTTACTTCTGCTATGTGTCTACCGGTTGTTTTTTATTAACCTCTGAATGGCACGTCCTTTCATACAATGGGCAAAATGGCCAGTTCACAAGGGCTGATAGGTTAGGGGAGGCTGCACACTGGACAGGTATGGGGCCCATGGCTTAATGTCTCATTCTACAGATGGTGTCTTTTCCAAACCCATCGGTGTCCCCTATTGACAGATAAAATCCCAGATGGGATTCAAACCTGGGAACAGCAGATTATGAATCTGGTGTTCTACCGACTGAGCCACCACTGCCACTGTGTCAGCAAGAGTTTTACTGGATTTTCACATGACAATACAGCTCTATGAGGTTGAGACAGTATTTATGGACTGTATTTTAACAGTATTATATATATATAAATATATAATGCTTGCTTTTTCTGGCTATGATTGCTAGCTAGAGATTTTCGAAAAGAAATACATGTTGATATATTTGAGCACATAATACATTTCTGTAATTAATATTAAGTATACCGCAACTGGTAAGTAAATGAAAACCAGTGATGTATTCTGAATCAATGCCTTGCAGTTGTTAAATGTTTAAAAAAAAACATAAAAGAATTTAAATATACATATATTTGCAATATACATATCCCAAACCACCCGTTTAAATACACCTCTGGGTTTATGCCTTTAATTTTTTTAAGGAAACGGCTGATTTCTTAAGAATTATCACAAATTAGATTGAATGGGATATGAAGAAAGAAAAAAAAAATTAGGTTTCTTGTGCATTTCAGCTAGTTTTAGATTAACTATCAAATTTAAATTCGCTTATAATAAAAGGCTAAACAAAAAAGTGGAAAAAGAATACAGCCGTTATTTATTCTACACAAGGAATTTTTCATGTGATTTAATGTCGATACGAAAAAACTTAAAGCGAAATAAAATTGCGAAAACGAGGTACAATGTTCTGTGCGAACGAATCGAGTGGCATTTGCAGCTACCGGACAAAGTTGATCACGTGACGGCTGAGGATCGCCTCAGTGTCTATCATCCTTCTTTAAAACCTGGACCATTTTCTAAAAGGGATCTTGGCTCCTTCATCATCACCACGAGAAAAAGTTTTTTTGTGTGCGTCAAAAAGTACGCACCAGTACAGTGAAGTGCTAGCGACCCTACATGTTGGCGATAGCCTTTTGGCCGCAGGCCGCCTAATAATGAAGGAGGTGGTTGAAGTTCCCCTAAGTGTCGTGGCCTGTCTTTCTCGTCGGCCTCGTACTGGACCGGACTGCCGGCAGAATAGATTGAGAGATAGCTTATCCTTGTTAATAGAACTTCCCATTTAGATTTTGAATATTCACTAATAAATCGTCATCATTAAAATAATTTTTTTCATGTAATCAAAAAAAAAATTCCTTCCCACTTTTTTTTCTAATTTTTTTTTAGAGATACCTTTTTTTTGCTTTGATTAGTATTGATAAACCATTAATTACCGTTTCCGATTATACAGATAGCTTTAAATTATTATTTAGATAATAACACTCTTTAAACGTTCGGAAATTCCAAAATTTTAACTGATTTTGCAAACGATCGATTAATGTATTGAACAGCTACTAAATTTTCACTCTTAAAGGATTCTAGAAGTGTGAAATATATTTAGAAAAAAACTACTTGTTACAAAATGCCACAGGTATCTATTTTTTTCACAAATATGTATGTATGTATATATAAGAGGTTTAAAACATTATTTAATGAAAACACTATGTTTGAATATTGCATATGTTAAGAAAAACAACCAACGAATTCCATATTAAAAAAAAAAACTTTTATTTACATTCTGAGAAAACAAATATATTTAGGATACACATTACAATGAAACAAATATCTCATATCATTGTTTACTTTATTTTGAAGAAAATCGTGCAATTAAAACTGGAAAATTCACCAATCATATGGGAGAATTTTTGAGCAATATGAACGAACTTAACATTGTGCAATACTATTTAAATTGAAAAGGAAAATTTTAAGATATTCCATTCTTCCCAGTTGAACAATTGCTGATTTTTTAAATAGTTTAACATGAAGGGTGTTTTTCAAATGCATCACATTAATAAAAACTGTTTTTAGCAAAACTATTACTTTTAGATAAAAAGAACAACAACAAAAAAAAAAAACTGCTTTCCCATACTTTTTCACATTAATGCATATTAAAACTGATTTTTTCACATAAGATGGAAATTTTTATCCTTTTTAGTAAGAATGCGCATTATTGTTTAAGATGTTGATATATAATAAAATATAAAAAACCTTCAAACAGCTGCTTACCACAGAGGTCTGACATGAGCCTGTAAGTTTATACGCCACAGTAGGTCTGTGAGGATGGCGGAAACCCGGCAGAAAAACAACACGAACAACCATGCCTCGAACCCAGGTTAGTAAACAAACGAAGGTTCTTTAAATACTAAATGAATATTATTGGAATATAGAAAATTAAGATAGATTTTTAACTTATATATATTCAGTCACATTTTCCCATGAAATGTTTATTTTAGAAATTACAGAGCTTTGAAATTATCTTTCCATTGGCATAACATGGGATTGGGTGGTCATAATTCACAGAGTGTATATGGGTAGTTTCATGGCAGCAAACACAGACTTTTATAACAAGGAATTTAAAATATTTATGATAACCATAGATTGAATTGTGAAATGAAAACAATACATTTGTACATACATGTAATAAGAAAAGATTTAACTTGTAAAATTTGCAGCTATATATATATAATTAGTAGAATTGTAGCATCATCAGCAACTAAGATTTAATGACATGCAAAACTTGAGTTAAATAAAAATAAAGTACTACAAGCAATATATATCAACTATTGAACATTTTACTAACATTGAATAGAGAGAATTAGCATTTAAAATTTTCTTATATTTTTATAGAGAGGTCAAGCTCTTTCAAATGATTCAGTATACTCCAAATGTGAATATCAAATTGAAGTATTAAAAGAATATCTAGATGTCATTTACATAAAGGTTCATGAAGTCACAAAAATAAACTACACCAGTAGGCTCTTAATAAGATTCCTTCCCAAAGGCAAGTCGATAAAGTAACTTTGAATTTGTATGGTGTCAAAAACATACAGAACAGAAAAAAATGTTTTGCTATTTTGTAAAGAGCATATACTTAACATATACGGAAACATATTTTAAAAAAAACATTATTCTAATCTTGACCTTCTGCAGAGTTTTTAAAAATTTAAGTCAGTAACTATTATGCATATTTTAACTGCCATATCTGATGAAGATACTTTCAAATGCTAAGAGCAACAGGGTATATTTCCTTTATAAACAGATATCCTTACACTAAAATTTTAATATTACTTGAACTCACTATCAGTGTAAAACCAATTATTAACAAAGAACTTGGAAGAAGAAAATATGTATCAGAACCAGTACAAGGTTTCTAATAACATAGTCAATAATCTCCTTCCAAGCAGAGAATGACATCCCCAATGATACAGAAAACCATATTGATCTGTTGACCATGCTGGTTTATAGGCATATCAAACACCCATTGGAAATCACTATTACAAATTTAAAAAATCATACATTTGCAAGGCAGCAGAATCCACAAGATATGCATATATATTAAAGAAAATCAAGGAATAAATTAACTTCCTAAATCTGCCATGGCTTTTTCAAAAACCAAAGATTGACACTTAAGTTTTCTACTTATAATGTTCTCAATTTAAAATAATGAAGGAAAAATAATATTCAGAAAATTCTATTTGCAGTTTAATGAGTTTAAGTTGATAATTTCATCCAGAAACTGGTGGTATATGTTCCTTCAGAAAATTATAAATTTCGAACCCACACTAAGTACATGTATAACAGAAGCAATGAAATGGATTGAAAAGTAAAATCATATACTGTCACATACTGCATCCAGTACTGAACAGCTGTCCAAACAAAAGCATCCACCCCAAATATTTGATACATTGATAATAAAATTTAAAGACAACCAAAAATATAATTTATCTTCAGGAGTCCAGCCATAAGAGTATAGTGGGAAATGAAAATGTTGTGGAATTGGCAAAAGATCACTCAAAAGTAACACTAAGCACAAAATTAAGAAAAAACCTACTGACAAGTGCAGGTAGAGATTCCCTTTGATCATCGATTTAGCCACAAAAGACATGTTAAATCAGCAAAATAAAAGCTATTGCAGCTTGCATCCAATAAAATTTCCACTAAAATATTGCAAAATGTTTGACAATAAAGTTAACCATTTTTTATGTCTAAAAAACAATGATTGAAACAATAGCACACCATTCCAAAGTGTTTTCCACCATTGAACTTATTGGGCTATAATTATTCAAAGGTGGGTCTATGATGTTGTGGAGACTTTTCCATTACAGTGTATCATTACTTTCCAAAAGGCTTCATGCTAACTGATGAAAATGACAACCAGCTATTTTTACCTCCCTCCAAATTTGATATTTCTTAACCTTCTTTTTAACTTTATTACTTTAAGGTATTTACAGACTAGCCAAGTACACGAGCAGATGGACAATCCTAAGACTCGTGTAATATGAAAAATCAAAAAGCATGCTTCATAGAAGAACCATGTTCAATTACTGGCTCAAAGCCTGTGAAAATTGTTTTCCAGATATTAAAGATGAATGATGATGAATAATTTCTTTATTTAATTATCTTTATTTAACAGTTTAAAAGAAATTATCTGCATTGGGTGAAATTAAGACATTGGATTCAGGACTCAATAAAATATTTACTTAAAAATATCAACTACTGATATCAAATTTGTAACATGATTGAGATTACCAAACATAAATTTTTGAATTATATTAAATCTCATAGAGTAATTTTTAAGGTGTGAAATTAGACAATCAGCATTTTGACTTTAACACAATATCAAATTGTATAAAAATCTTAATATAATTTTCTCAAAGTGAAAGTAACATACACAAATTAATCCACAGTACCTCATTGATTTACTAACATTTAATCACTATCAAACTCCTTAAGTATTATGATGATAATGAGTATAGTGGAAAAAATACCTTGAGCCAGGTGAGATCCAAACACATAACCAGCAGATGTAGGGTTACTCGATGCCAGTGTTATAAAAGGAGGACAAAAGAGCTAGAAATGGAGGACATGCTTTCTTTGTGAAATAAAATAAGTTTCTTTGTACTAAGTTTTTTGCCAAGTACTAACTAACAGTTGAGTCAAAAAAAGAAACGATGCCCATTAAATATACCATAAAATATATGGTGCGCTGATTTTTATTCCAATTTCATAAGCAATCAAATCATTTTCTAAAGCAATCAAAGGTTATTTCTCCTAAAGTGTCATAATGATTAGTAACTGTGCACTGTCATAAAAGGTACATTTTCTGTTACTTCAAACTCTGACTGAGGTAGTGGTCAGCAATGATTTCAGTTTTGGCAGGGCATTTTTCCCTACTATGCTTTATTTCAAGCACTGACTAACAGTTGAGTCAGAAAAAGACAAAACTTATGAAATATGTTTTAAAAACATATGATTGACAATTTTTATTTCTACTTGATAAGCACTTTTAATTCAAGCGTTATATTGCATGTTCTATAATGTTAATGATTATCTACTGTATCATAAAATTATAGGTTAAAGGAATTTATAAAAGGAAATTCCAAAACAGAGTGCTTTAATTTTAGTTTCAAACATATTATGAATTTATGCAAAAGGGGGACATTTCATGTTTTTCAAAATTCTCGGAGGACATGAGATGAAAATGGAGGACATGTCCTTCTTTTGGAGAACGATAAATACTTCTTTTGGAGAACGAAGAGTATGGCAACCCTATACATGATGCACTCTATTTAGGAAAGAACTCCTGAACTGACCCGAAAAGAACACATACTGTTAAATATGATATTTCCAAATCAAAAGAATCTTAGCACTCGAAAAGAGCTGATTTCAAATAGAAAGTAAGATTTCATTTATTCAAAATGTATCCGCTAATTGCTGTTGCTGCTCTGTTTCTTTCATTTGGGCTACGAACTAAACAAAATATCAGTCGAAGCTTTGGTATGGGTTGTGACCTAATCGGGTCAAAGGTCAAATTGAGGACTCGACTCCCTTTGCTGCTGGGAGACAATGGACTGCCGTGTGCACAATGCACTGCACATGCCGTGGCATGTGCAGAGGACAGTCTGCCGATGCATGGTCAGTTATGTTGAAAGTTATAATCCTTCCATCGGAAGTTGACAGTTGGAGAATAGGGACTTTCCCAGTTTAAAAGAGGTGCGTTAATTGCCTCGTGATTTGTCACTGGTTAATCCTCTGCTGAGAAGCGGCACAAAATTTCGAAAGCCAAAAGAAATTACATATTTATTATTAAACTAGCTGAACGTACCCGGCGTTGCCCGGGTATAAATTTTGATCTTTTTATTCTTATTTTCACTGCAATTAAAGTAAATTTTGTAATTTCCGCCCCGACATTTTAGCACAGAATTTCAACAGTTGGAAATTGACTTGGATCATTGTCAACGTCAGCGAGCTCTCTCCTACCCAGTGGCTTAGTGTCTTCGTAAGGTATGGAGATTCTTATTTCCGTTACCACAGATTTTGCTGGCCTATGGCTCCCGTGATATTCATCCGCACGGTCGAAATTTCATGCACAGGTTCCCCCGTGGGCCCCGTTGATTGGTTTAAAAATCAGGTTCTCACTTGGCCCGTGGCTTCCTTTTTACACAAATTGTGACAGCTCGTGTCTCACTTTTAATCTGCTTATTCTGTTGTTTCCTGCACTAAAGGTTAGTGTGCGAAAGTCATTGCTGACTTGGCGCGCTCTCTCGGAGTCCGTGACAAAAGATCCAGATATTTATTTCGTCAGATTTTGGCATTCTGTAATTCCCGACGTACTTCACTGAAAGATCCCAAATTTCGTCGGCGGGTTCACCCTGCCCGATCCCATGTTTGGTTAGGAAATCAAGTCACTAGCTACAATGAAACGCCTAAATAATGCTTTTGGAAATGTGGGGAATCTGTCAACGGCATCAGATTTGCAGCGGAAGATTTAAATGCCATTTTAACACTTTACTTTCACAGTTATTAAGCAGAAAACGGCAACAGTAAATTTGACATCGATTCTCGTTTCCAGTAGGAATAGCATGATAAATATTTTTGCTTCTAGCAAGCCCCCCTTTTGGACTTTCGACCTGAAATTTGGCACTGCAATCCGAACCACACCCAGAAAGGTTCTCTGAAAATTTGGAGCGTGTACGTTGATTCCCGATGAGTTATGGCTGCCAAAGACAGACATACAGACACCTTCTTTTATTATATAGATTACTATACTAAAATATTACAAAAATATAGAATTAAATGTTAACTTTTTTAAAATTAAAGAACAACGTGCCTAATTTTAAACAAAGGCAGTTTAATTGAAATACATATGAATAATATGTATATAGAACATTGTGGATAGCAGATCGACTAACAAAAAGAGTCCAAAGAGAAGGGTGATATTTTTTTGAACGGAAACCACGGAAAATTTTTGAATTTACCTTAAAAACAGAAAACTCGAATATCAGCAAAACACATTTCCGAAATTACTTACTGTGGCGATCGTATCAACTGAAGACTTTACAAAACAAATGTATTGAAATGATAGTGAAAATTAGAAGACTGGTCAGAGGACATTGCCTGCTATCTGCGATGCACCTCAGCCACAAAAAAAATTTACAAGAGAATATGGGTCTCAACTTCAAATTTCCATGCATCATTTCTTCACTGACTCTGCTCTCTGCTCAATCAACCGAGAGAAAAAGACTCCCACCAACTGGGAAGGAATCTATCTGTATTAAATGGGAATCCCTAGAGAAAGCAGTAAATAATATTGCGAACTTGTTATTTTATTTCATTTCTGACTTTAAAAACGAAAATATCAAAGAATTTAGCACATCCCACGAAGAGAGATAGCCAGCTCACCTAGCGCATGCACTGCTTTTGTTTTCACTTCCTGCTGATAACAATATGGAAATGGAGATAATCCCTTTAGCTGTTGCAGCCAACAAGATTCACATGTAATCCTATGGCCACTTTTGTCCTCTGGACTTCCTGGACCCACCAGGAATGTTTGCTACAATTAGTGGTGAGGGGGCGCTGCGTCAAACACCAAGATAAGTATATAATGGACTGAATCAAATGATTCTTTCTACAAGCAAAGTGCGGTGCTCAAACTCTAATTTCTCAGTCCAACAAAGGCACTCAGAAGAATGTGTCCAGAAATGAAAAATATATTACAAAGAAAGAATAACCAACTTATCGATTAAAGCCCCAACCAAGAAATCAACCTAAAAGGAATCGAAAGAATTCTAATAAAAAAATTAACTCTGATCTAAAAAAACATAAGATCTCTGAAAAGATATAAAATGTCCGGAAGAAGATAGTGGGGGAAATTATTTAAAACGTTGAAATAAATATCAAGGGATATTTAATGAAGAAATTCGTCAGATTTGAATACACTGCAAGAAAAACTGATAAGAAATGTACCACAGTTGAAAAACAAAAAATCCAAACTACACAGGATATCAATTCCCATAATACATTGCATAAATAATCACTTGTCAAGCAGTTTCTTGCCACAGAAGTTTCACAGGAGTCAATTAAAATTTGATGATTCCCTCTATGTAACTTTTTCAAAGTAAAAACACTAAGAACGTATATGTCCTCTGGCGAATATAAGAATCTCGTTTTCAAACAGAAAACTGTCTTGTCCCCCTGACTCCCCCAATATCCTATATAATTTTTTTTATTTCTCGATCAAGGCCTGATTTTATTCCTAGAGTATCAGTCAAATGCGCCCTAACATTTAAGACAACAAAAATGGCACTCATCATAATGGCAACAAACAGGAATGAAATTCTTTTTAACATTGAGTCAACAAAAGAATCGCATTGAGCAATACAGCTTTCTTGAGGGCACTGAACGAATGCTTGATTCACACTTTTGTTTCGACAGTTGGGTTGTTTTACTTCTGAGCGGCACTTTTTTGCACACCATGGGTTAAATGGCCAGGTCAGAAGGACCCCGAAGGCTCAGAGAAGATTGGGGGAGGGGACCCACTCAAACAGCTGTTGAGAGACAGATGGTAGCCTTCCGTTAAGGTCATGCAGTGTGTTCTTTAACGTGCACAGGGTATGGCTCTCCTGAACACTGGGCCACGGCTTAACGTCACATCCGAGGGACGGCGGTCTTTCCAAGCCCATAGGTGTCCCCTACTGACCGGGAGGAGCGGGGAGTTTTGCGGATATAAGTCTGAACGCTGACCCAGCTGGGACTTGAACCTGGGAACTGTAGATTACGAGCCTGGCGCGCTACCGACTGAGCCACCCCTTGGTTCGACAGACAAAACAAGATTCTAGAATAACATATCTCCACTTACGTATATGGAATGCTTACTTTCAGAGACAATAATCTTTTTCGTTTTCCGAATTTTACACTATTTAGCAGCAGCAAGCCGTCCCATGGCCGAGTGATTAGCGCGCTTGGCTACTGATCTAAGGGACCTGGGTTCGAGCCCCGGGAAAGGCATGGATGTATGTGTCGTTTTTCTGCTGAGGTCCTGCCATCCTCTCAGACCTTCTACTATGGCATATAAACTGACAGGCTCCTGTCAGACCTCTGTGGCAAGCAGCTGCTTGAGGGGGTATTTATTTATTTTTATTTTTAGCAGCAGCAATTCGTAAGAATGACTGATTCGAAAATGCAAATACTAATATGTTGTTAGCCCTAAACTATGCAAAAAGTATTTCTCATCTATCCCTTAAAGTGAAAAATTTGCATTTTCTCATCTCCAATGGTGAAGGGGCAAATAAGTCTATGTACAAAAAATAATTTAATACTTATTTATGCTGTATTGAAATATTACAGGAATTTTTTTAAATTAAATATCAACTTTTTAAAATAAAATATAGCTTGTATTTCAAACAATACTTTTAACTGAAACTTATATGAATCTAAATTATATTTCTGTAATCTTGGTATCTGTTCTTTATCTACACACTGTGTCATTATAATTTGTAGTATAAATATATTGTTTGCAATAGTTTTTCAAGATTTATATTTTGTATATTTTGTGCTCCCTAACAATGCAAATTAAAGTCTTTAGAGGTATTAAAACCTGAGAATCATGATGTGTTTTCAATACCTATGCAACTTAAAATGAAATATTCAATAATCTCTCAAAAAAAGGGAAAAAAATGCGTTTTCCTACCCTATCTGGGTTGCTACCCACAATCAGAGGGCGCAATTAAATCTTATAAAATATTCAAGAAGTGCGATTTCGAAAAGAATTTTCAGTTTTGAAAAATAGGAAATAATTATCTATTTATCGTATAAGGAGTTCTCGATCATGTTAGTGTCAAATGAAGATATTCGCTAAGTAACAGGTTCTTCGACTATTGGTTGCTTTGGTTGAATCAGACAATCAGGTGTCACAGGCCACTACAGCACTAGGGACTATCTGAAGCAGTTCGGCGCTATTGCACATGCGGAACCTCTCCTGACGCTTCCACATAGCAATCGTTCAGCGCAATAATGCAAAAAATTTAGAAGGGGGTAAACAACCTGGCGGTCCGTTTCTACAAAGTGGAGATTGCAGAACAATGGGGAACGCGCATTTAGAAAGATGCGTGCTCAACACTAAGAGCATTATGTTCTAAAAGCTTGAAGGAAAACAATTTGAGTCTATAAAGATCATATCATTTATGACTCATCTACACCACGAACACATAAATGATTCCAAGAACTTTCATTACGCTTTTTTAACGTGATATACTCAAAGGGTGTGTCCCGGTCGCCGAGTGGTTTACCGTGTGTGGCTAAGGATCGAAGTGCCCTGGGCTCAATTTCACCGCAAAAATTTAGTTTCCTATTGTTTTTCTCTTCAGGATTTGGCAAATATACATAACGCAATAAAAATAAACTTACAAATAAAGAGCAAAAATAATATAATATAGGTAAAATTTGCAAAGTGATCATTAAAATAAAGGACATAGACCCTACATAATGATTTTGGAACGTTTGATTGCGGTTCTTTTTAATATATGGGAATACCCTATCACCTTGCCATAAGCACAGGTGCATGGTGTTTTAAAAATAACGACTTTTTCTGGGGTATTAAATCGAAAGGCTCTTGTAAGAGTTCTGTGGCAAGAGACCGCATTAAAGTATTTTATTTTTTCACCATCAGCCAAGCGCGCTAACACATAAAATAAGTTGTAATTTTCACTGTAATATAGTAGTAGTTACATTGGCGGCAAAAAGTCCTGAATACATTGCTTTTACATGTTTTTTTCATTCTTAGCGACTTCTAACTAAGTGATTAAAAATATATATATATATAACTTTAATCATTTACTATAAAACATTTTTATGCTGATTTCAAAATTGCATTAAATGTTTTTAATACTGCAATCAACTGGGAATTGTGAAAGGATTCGTCACACTGATAAATTGAAGGGAACTGAATTTTTTGAAATAATTAATATCATCTTTATTTTAATCACTAGCTGAATTGCGCCCGGCGCTGCCCATTCTGACTTTAAATATCCGTATATTCATTTTTGCACTATATGTTAGTTTCGTGAACACGGACCGCCCCCCTCCCCCGACTCTTTAATACCCCCCCGCCCCCGATAGGGGACCATCTTGGCGTGGTGGGGGGGCTTCGGGCCCAGCAACCTGGTCGAAGGCTGTGCCGGCCAGGATTAGGTCCCCGGTTAGACATAGCCAAGACCAACCGAGGTCGAGGACGCCGCCGACCGGTTGGACGTGACGGTGTCTTAGACCTCGCCTATCAGGTGCTCTGGGTGAGCAATTCGAGTGCTCGGCCGAATGTTCTCGCCTAGTAGGCCTGAGCCTTCACAAAAGCTGGGCCTTACTAAGAGTCTCCACCCCAGGTGCCGGGCGAACTTGGATTTACATATCCTTGTTCGGCTAATCGGGGAACAGATTAAATAATAGGTTTCTTCCGGTGGTTAGCTTTCCTTTTATAGGATTGCTGCCATGTGAGGTCGGGGTTGAGGTGCGTCTATATGGCGCATTCTTGACCCCGGCTCTAGATAGTCATGGCTTTTCATAACTTGGTAGTGTCGTGAGACGGAACCGGGAATTGCTGTGGTTGCATAACATCGCAACTAATAGAACGACCCTTTAGTACAGATTCAACTCGAAGAAGAATTGTCTGGCGTTTTGTCTATGCACAATCATAGCCCATGACTTCGGTTCTACGTAGACTCTCAGGAATTTGAAACCCTGTAGTTGTTGATGTACTCGACTGAACGGATCGAAATATCGTAGGAAGGTTCCCTCTGCGTCACTCCATTTTAGTTTTTAAAAAAATCCATTTTATTCATGCAACAGGATTCATTATAATAATAATGGGGATCTACAACGGCAACAGATTTAAAGTTATTTTGAGTCTATGTTCTCAGTTAGGAAGCAGAACATGGCACTAATAGATTTGGCAGTGATTATAGTTTCCTGTAGGAATAGCATGGCAAAATATTTTTGCTTATAGAAAGTCTACTTTTTGGACTTTCGATTTCAAATTCGGCACTGTAACTCTGAAAACAATCACAAATACTGCGTGAGATTTTGAATCGTTTACCACCATTTTCCAATGAATTATAGCTTCTTTTTCCAATGTCACAGGCACACACACACGCAAAAGATATCTTTTATTATTATAGATTCCAGAGGAATTGTTAAATATCTGGATGAGCTCAATGAGATTATTAAATGTTTTGAAATAAATATGTTATACGCCAGTCCTTTACTTTGATGACACTTTACATCTCTTTGCCATCTTTTTACTTATTTTCCTATTGCTTTTGATTCATTATTTGCAGGTTTGTTTGTTTGTTAGTTTGTTCATTGTCGGTTTGTATATTTGTCATGATAGTTGTCCACCGAACGAAACAAGCTGTGTGTCAAATGAAAGCTTGTGACGTGCAGAACGTTACAGGATATAAAATTATAGCTCACGTACTTCCTTCCCCCTAGAAAAGGATTATATTTAAAAATTGCTTTCTAATATATCTTTCAATCGCGAGGGCCCACACTTACAAGTTAGGTGTAAAATGAAAATTTCCGTGTGAGGGAGGTCGTAAATGACTTCGTGTACACTGTTGTCAAAACAATTCTATTTCTTGTAAAACAAACAAACGCAATATTCAACGTGGTAGCATATTTTTTTTTATTAATAGTAGATCAATCAATTCATTTCATATTGGAAAGTTTTCCTCAAGCAAGATGTTAACCATTTAATTCACATCATAAACATCTTCACTTACCGAAATTTTGGCGTGAATTGAATAGTGAACACTAGACTAAGAAAAGGATTCTGACAGTTCCATGTTATTTGAATGGAAAACCACATTCAGGGCTACGTAACTGTGTAAAAAATATTTGATGGAAAAATGCCACTCGAAATGAACTTAAAATTTCCTTCAAAATCGTTAATTCGATATTACGAAATATTCATTTAATAGCTGATGAATTTCGCACTCTGAAACATTTAATTGCATCCTCGCTGTTCATAACAGTTTAAGTCAAAACTGACTAAAGAAAAAGCTATAATTGTTTTAAAAAATTACTAAAACAAATGTAATTTTATAAGCTAGTTTAAGGATAATTTTACTTTTTATTCATTTTGAAGAAATATGCTTTTCAGGTTTATAACAGAAACGTCTTCTATAAAATTTTCCCAACTCAATAGCTCTTGAAATATTAAACGAATATTATTGAAACTCGAGATTTAGAGAAATTCAATTTGAAATATTCAATTTATCTTCAGGAACAATTTTTGGTAAAAAACTTTATTTTCGTTTTAGGAAGTTTTGAATGTGGCTATCCATTTTCATAACATGGAAATGTACGAAACCTTTTGGTAATAGGATGTATATTTGATAACACAATATTAATCATGCGTGAGTGGAAATTATTTTAAAAGTAGAATAGAACATGGTGTTACAGAAAGAGTAGATTCCGTTATAAATGAGAAATATTTACTTAATAACTCAAAAAATATTTAAGAAATATATTAGTCTTATCAAGTTTTAAATGTGTTAATTAGAAAAGAAACATAAAGACATTTTTTATCTTGAAAAATAATTAGGAGTTCGAAGAATGGGATTAACTATATTCATACCGGGGAACAGATTAAATAATAGTAGTTTTGCTTTTACTCGTGGTACACCTATGCGGGAATTTCAGTTATGAGTTAAGAACACTAGAGCTCATACGCTGTAGTGAATTAGCGTGAATACTTCAGTTTCTCAATACTTTTTATTGCTACTTTCACCATACTTATAAGTAGAAAATCCATGGGAACTTCTGGAAAAACGTCTCAGGTAGCGTTTCCAAGCTCCATCGAACAAGCAGGAATTGATGACGTTTCTTGTTTCTAGCGTCGTATCCCTCCTGCTGACTTTCAGATACTGGTAGACTTTATGGCACCCCGTATACAGGCTGTACTGGACTCACGTGGCAGCCCAACACCATATTAGTGATTTTAAGTTGTTTCAATTTACCTGCCCTATTGCAGCAGATTGCGTTCTTCAATAACCCTCCGCAGATTGCGTTGGGCTTCACAGACCCAGATGATTTTGTACCTTGAATTTCTTTAAACGACTCTAGCTAGGCCCATTCTTTCTCCGTACCTTTCAGCGCTATCCTTCACTATACTTTTATGTAATTTCGGGTAGATAATCTCATTAGTTGCTTGATAGGACACATAATTGTAACGAATGGGTCTCCCAGACGCAGCTCCACGAACCCTGTAACTATTTCGGGATATCAGATGTATTTCAATATCTCCCGTTAAGCAAAACGAAAAAAGAAAGAAATATTTTTCCTACACTGAATAAAGTTTAACCTACAAAGAACGCATATCGCATCTGGTGCATATGAGAATCTCGTTTTTAAAAAGAATGAAGTTTTTCTTTTATTTACTTTCATTCCTTAAAAGTTTTAATTTGAGCTATCGGATGAGGGAAAAATTCAAATGATATATTATTAGTAATTATCCAACGAAAAAGTATTCGTTTTTTAAATCCTAAATTTAAAGAGTTGCATTTCCCACACCTCTCTCAGAAACCTGGGTAGATTATTGCAATCAGTGCAATATCCCTTTAAAATTACCAATAATTTTTCAAACTGTTGTACTGTATATCATTGTAAAACACGTTAACAGATTTACTGCTTCATATTTAGTGATCTGTAAAGATATACACAGTCGCATCAGAATAATATGCCCAAGTAGCTAATAATGGGAATAACAACCGTTGGAGGAGATGACAATGGCGAAACGACGTGACATGGATGCAATGAGGCCATGGAAGTTTGCCAGAGGCACAAGTGCCCATTCGGACTGCAGTAGAGCACAGAGGTTCCGGAGATGATGTGGTTGTGGGTCCGCACGCCGAACCTTTCGATCCAAATGATCGGTCCCACAAGTGCTCTATGGGATTGAGGTCGGGCGATTTCGCCGCCCAAGGGAGAACGAAGGCATCACTGTCATGTCCCTAGAACCAGTCACGTACCACCTTAGCGACATGGCATAGCGCATTATCCTGTTGGTAGACACCATCAATGACCAGGATAAACGTCCAACAAGATGGAATGCATGTGGTCAGCGAGGATGGACAAGTAGCCATTAGAGTTCAAGGACCCATCCAGTCCAGCGGTCCCAGGTCATATGAGGAAAACATCCCTCAGACATGCACACTGCCTCCGCTGGCCTGTACTTAACTAACAAGCATGTCCGGGTGTTGGTTCTCGTGTATCTGACGCCATATCCGCCATCGCCCGTCACTTCTATGGAGTAGAAACCTCGATTTGTCGGAGAAGGCAAACTTTTTCCACTCTTCCACTGTCCAATGACGGTAACCCTGTGCGAAATGCAGCCGTGGTTGCCGATAGACCTTGATTGACATGGGCGCCTTTACAAGCGTCGACTCCGGAGACCCATGAGTAACAGGGTTCACTCAACTGTTATCGGGGACACATACCTGGGTGCCCTGGCGTTCATTTGAGTGGTCAATTGCTGCACTTTTGCGCGTCGATTGGAAAGAACTACTTACCAGTTTACAGAAGCGACGTTCTCCTCTGCGGTTGATGGCTTTGAGGCTCCACAGTTATGACATCTGGAGGTACTCGGTGTGCCAGCGGTCCATTCTTTGTACACCCTTACTACAGCACCTCGTGAACACCCCACGAAGTCTGCTGTTTCCGAGATGATTCCACCCTTTGCGAGGCAGCCGATGATCATTCCTTTTTGAACGTCCGTGAAATCAATTCCTCTGCCCATTGTGCTCACGTTACACACTATGGCTCATCTGTCCTGGCCGACCGCTTATATCTCTGTGTGGTCGACCTTGTCATGTGCACTTTGTGACGCGCCTGAGCGGATACACTGTGATTCCGTGGGTGATCATATTATTCTGATACGACTGTGTATATTGTTATGACAGATAAACGCACTACAATGAACTTGTGATGTATCGTTTTGAAGCTCGCATATGCTTCAGCTTGCGAATTACATCGTCAACGACTTCGAACTTTGATTCAACTTGAAAAGGATATTCAGTTGTTAATTATGTGATTTGGAGAAAAGTAAAAAGTGTTGATTTGTTGCTGTGCGAGATCAGCGGCTTAGATGTAGTTCTACAGTTACTGTTGTGTGTGTGTCTTGACGGATATGTCATTTCCAATCAGTGTCAAAGAGTGATTTGATTGTATTCTAGAATAGAAAAGGTGTGGCCTTACAGAGTAAATCCATTATTTATTACGGTGGTGTTCTTTCATACAAAGTTGTGCTACTACATAACAGAAGGCAGAGGTGGTATAAATAAGATATAAGGTCGTGTTATAATTAAAAGAAAATACTTTGTACTCTTGTAAACAAAGTAAAGTAATTCTTATTAATAATTGATTTATGTAACCTGTTGTTGAATATTTAATAATGTGCTAAGTATAGATTTATTTGAAAATGTGCTATCTACTCAATTAAGATAGTTTGACTCTTAAAACTTGTTAATTTGATGTCGTATTAAGGATATTTGAATGTATTTTTTTTCTATTAGCATTTGTCAATGGAAGATAGTGAATAATTAGTCATAAGCATATTTAGTTTAATATTTGATTCCCCACCCATACTTCTTGTATAAATAATTATGAAATACTAATATATTTTTGAACTCACGCTCAGTTTCCATTAATTTATAACAATAGACTAAATCTATTAAGTGTTTGAAAGATGCGAATTATAATATTTAATTAGTACTAATGAAACTAAAAATGAGATTTCTATTTATCATTTTCTTTTGTCCAATGGAAACTCCATGGCGTTCATATTCCACCACCAAAATTTCAAATTTCTATCATTATTACATAGTTGCAATATTAGTTTGAAATTTTGGAATTTTCAATTTTTTTCACTGTTAGAGGGCGCAATTATAATGTTCGAAGTATTGCGAAAGCCCGAATCATAATATTTTATCTTTTCCTATCTAACCCAAAAAAGAGTTTTTTTTATTTAACTCTGAATGCAAACAATTATCTGTTAAAGCAAAAAATTGTTTCCCCCCCTCCCTGGTCTAAGGAGCAAACTCATTGTTGACAACGAAAATTTCGTGACCTTCACGTTCCACCACCATAATTTCAAATTTCTAGTATAAATACGTCGTGTTTAATATTCGTTTGAGATTTTGTAATTTTTAACTTTTTCCACTGTTAGAGGGCGTAATTATAGCTTTAGAGAGATTCGGAAAGTGCCTATTGTAATATTTCATCGATACTTATCCAATATAAAAGGAATTTTAAATTTTTCTCTGTAAATAAAAAAGTTTGATATCTAGAGACAGACCGAGAGAAGAAAACGAAACTATTATTTCGTTTTCAAAGAAAACGGGATAAAAAAAGAGCTGAAAAAGGAAAGTGACAGTGCACTGAACAAACAGAAATTTCCTATATCTCTCTGTTCCTTTTCAAACTTTATTTGCATAGAGTTAAAAATTTTCCGTATATACCACTATTAGAAATATATGTAAACAATTGAGAATTTGAAAACAATTAAGCTACCAGTATTAATATGTACTAAATTAATATAAGTAATTTGACTTTCGTTTAATCAAAGGGTGTTTATCTGAAAATTCAAATTTATCGTGAATGTGGGATTCTTTCTCGAAGCATCCGAAAATATTAAATGTAATGATATGTAATGAAAGCTTAAACGCAATTTTTTTTCCTCTAAGATTCTCAATATGGGGTAAAAAATTTTACCGCGTACCCTCAAGGGATATCTCTTGAGAACCACTGCTCTAAGACAATAAAAAAGGCAAATTTTGGATAAATGGTAGTCAGATAATATCAGATAATTTCCCACTGTGTTTTACTGGTATTTAAAAAAATTCTTGAAAAATTCATGAAATATAAAATGGTTTAATAAAAGTGTGCTTCTTTTACCATTATTATCCCCTTTCTTAGATCCGGCCTTGGTTTGAGCCATTGGTATTATTATTATATGACCATTTAACCCAATGGGTGCATAAAAGTATACTTAATGATAAAGCATAAATATTCATATAAAATGAAATTAAATATTTTATAATGTAATTTGAATAATGAAGTTATTTATATTTTATATTAATGCAGATTTGTATTAACATTTTGAGTTGAAAATGTTAAAAAAGTTACAATATCCAAATTAAATAATTCAAAGTACCTTGTCGGAAAATTGTCCAAATATTGTCAGCGTTATTTCAAATTAGCATTAGAATTTTAAATTTCATGATAGTAATATTATTACAAAATTTGAAATGTCGTATAATTTCGAAAAATTAAATAGCTTATTTGTATGCACATATATTCATTTGAAAGATATAGGAGTAAGGTCCTAGAAACTCTTCCTTGTTTTGTACCGGCCTCCTCATACAAGGACATATCGCACTAAGAGTGAAGTCACTGCTGACCACTGCCTCAGTTAGAGATAACAGCAAGCAAACAAACAACAATGGCATCTTGGGATTCGATCACGAACCGAGGTAGTTGTAGTGTCACTGTGAACCAATTGCGAAACCACTGTGCCATCGAGGCGGCAAGTAAAAATGTGTTTTATGATTTTTCTCAGATTTCCTTTCTATTATTGTGCTTTCGTAATTTGAAAATTGTCAAACTATTTCTAGCATTTCTTAAAATTAGCATTACAATTTAATTTTCATGATAATAAATTTACTCGAAAAACTGCTGCCGAACACAAACTTACCGTGTAAATACGAACATCAGAAGAAATCAGAAAATTTCGTTTTAATATTAGGAAAAATTAGAATGTCCTTTTTAAAATTTTTGAATTTTAAAGTGGATTCATAAGAAAAGGATTGTAAAAAAATATCGCGCTACCAGTTTACAAGGTAGTTGGTGAGGAAGTGTTTGTAAATGTGTTCAATTAATGTTCAAACTGTTGCCAGAGTTTCATAATGTGCTCGCATAAAATATAACGATGTTGTGAAAAGAGTAAAAAGTTTTTTTTCTAGTTTGCATACAAATTGATTACTAGTAAGGTGTACAATCACTCTAAATATAAGCCACACAGGTTCGTTTAAAATTCGAGGTACGTTCTCCCTTTCAGTCGGGCTGGTAGGAGGTATGGGACAATAGATGGTCATGCAGGATTCCAGCCCAAACAATTATGGAGAAATGCCGCTGGTATGAATGTGTGTATGGCGTGCAGATTACTGGTTGCCCACACGTTAATTGTGGTTATTAAAAATGCCCTCAAGTGTAAAGGTGCATTCGTCAGTGAATAAGACATGTGCTTCAAAGTCTGGTTGCACAGCAGTTTGTTGCAGGAAACTCTGTTCAAAATCCACACGCGGCCGATAATCTGCAGGTGTCAAGGTGTGCACCCTCATTTTATGTTAGGGGTGTAATCGTTCGTCTCGTGGAACTCGCCACACCGCCGATTGGGACACACTTATGGCATGGGAAATTGCTCGCGTGCTACATTCAGGACGATTGCCAACCCTACGTAGAATTTCCTCTGTAACACGTGGCGTCCTCACACTCCTTGCATGCCCTGTATCCTGCAAGCCACTGACAAAGGAGCCCATTTCGCACAGATACCGGTGCAATCGCTGGAAGGTTTTACGATCAGGCACGTGTCTTGTCGGAAAGTGCTCCCGGTACAGTCTGTGGGCTTCCCTCGCATTCCCTTCCGCAGATCCATACGTGAAATGCATGTCTGCCTTCTCCTGATTCATGAAACAATCCATCCGTTCTGCAATTCACGGTAGAAATGACGACGAGTTGCGAAAATCAGCGCTTATAAATGTTCACTGGAAAGCGCCCTCTAGCGCTTCACTACTTGAGTTCCAACCATGCATTGTATGACGAAAAGTGCTTGTTTAGGTGTGTGTGATCCATACGTAAAATGCATGTCTGCCTTCTCCTGATTCATGAAACAATCCATCCGTTCTGCAATTCATGGTAGAAATGACGACAAGTTGCGAAAATCAGCGCTTATAAATGTTCACTGGAAAGCGCCCTCTAGCGCTTCACTGCTTGAGTTCCAACCATGCATTGTATGACGAAAAGTGCTTGTTTAGGTGTGTGTGTGCTTGTTACCGAAATATTACGATTTTAATTTAAACATCGTTAATCTTTTTATAAACTGAAGATGTAATATACATTGCTAATGCGGTTTTTTCTCAATGAACTCGAACATTTCAGCTGGTTTTATAATTACAGTTACAGTAGCATTTCTAAAACAAGCATGGGAATTACATAGAGCTCAAAAACTGAAAATGTTAAGGAAGATAGCTGCCTAACCACTATACCTTAACTGGCATAGTGGTTAGGCAGTTAGCGACTGTTTCAGCAAGGCAAACTTTGTGTGTTGTGTTAGCTCTAACTAAGGCAGTGGTCAGCAATGACTTCGGTCTTAGTAGAGCATGTCCTTGTATGAGAAGGCCTATAAAAAGCTAGGAGTAGCTTCTAGGATTCTTCTCTGTCCTATATGTCGCAAATCAATCAATCAATCTAGAAGGAAAGAAACTCTTACATTTATACTTATTTTAAAAAGATTGCTTATCTGAAATAAAAGCCAGTTATTAAGCCTATTATTAACTTCGTAACTTGCACAGAGTAAGTAGTAGGTACAGAGGTAACACTCCCATAGACCCAATGGAAATTTTAACCTCTTGTTGAAACCTATGGGCACAGCGCCCTCAGTGTTTGACTAGGGTACTAGTCAAGAGCGACGAGACACGGGCTCGCGAGATATCGCAGGGAGTGGAAACGACATCATACTCTTTGCAATCGAGGCCACGGGAAGCTTCGGTTTGTAATTAGTCAGTGCAACCACACCTTTTATATTCTGAATACTCTGCAGATCACGGAATTCTGATAGGAATTTAAAAAAAAAATGGGCACTGCTTTAACAAGAATATTAAGCAAAAAACATTGTAATAAGGAATGAAAGTTATTCAATTACTATGTATTTATTCCACGTCGCTTAGCATTGGGCGACCGTACTCGCTGCGAGTTCGCATTAATCATTAAGTGTTTCAGAAATAATTGGTTGTTGCATATCTATTTATGTGTAAGAAATAAAAGAATATTTTGCACATGAAATTCATTCTAAACAAACCTAAATTTTCCTTTAATAATAACATCTATACCTACCTTTCTCCCCTTATGAATATCCTTTGAATCTTTTATTTCTTCTTTAAAATAAAAGACATGACAAATTTGTTTCCACTGCAGAAAATATGGTTTAGTGATAAAATGCGATAAAATATTTAAGCAACTCTAATATATAGATTAGCTTTCGATTTGTGCAAACAGGTATTTTTATTTTGTTTTCGAATAAAAAGAGGGTTTCTAGTTTTTTTTTAATTTATTTTTATTCTTTGATTATAGTACAAGGTGACCCATGTCATACATCCTTGTCCTTTATCATTACAGGTGACCCGCGAATCTTAAAGCTAATCTTGTCATCTATCACTAAACATTGAACATTTTTTGAATTAAAATAATTGTTATTTTATTATATAGTTATTGATGAAATACTACGTCATAATTTGCGATTTTCCCAAAAGTTTTATGACCGCTAACAGTGTAAAAATTTGAAAATTGTTAAAACAAATGCTGCACGCGATGTATTTATGCTGCTACTTTTGATGATAATATATGGTCACGAGGCTTTCATTTACATCAATATGTTGCCTCCATTCATCATAAGAGAGTACAGAAATTCATGCCACCAAACACCTATTTTATTCCTACATTATTATCAATATCACTCTTAACAAAAAATTAATATTGATATTTGGAACAAAAGATAGAAATTATTATTGGAAACCGAATTTTGTACGTATGATGTCATTAATTTATATATTATAATCATTAATTTGGTAAAGGGTAAGTGAAAAAAAATAATCAAAATCTGTATGGACCGATTATAAATGTTTGATAAAATGGTTGAAATTACAATCGTAGGAATACATTTTTAACACTCTTTCTACTAATGTCTTTCGCTAGTCAAAAGTTATCCCACCATATCTTTCGAATGCGATGGGCAAAAATTCTCGTATTCAATGAAGGCTTGTGAAGCGGAAGCTGTTTTTCTTCATGGGCTATAACAAATTCCTCTGAAAGAGGGAAAATATATAAACTAATCTTTAGCTATATATCTTTGGAGCACGAGTACGGAAAATAAGACTATGCGTCATAAGAAATATTGCGACACCGACAATATATTACAATTTGTTACAGTCAAAAAATTCCCCCCTTGCAAATAAAAAAGCAAATTATCTTTGGAATTTAAAAGCCGACTGTAACATGTATGTCAAATAAAAGATTGTGAGACTTTCCTTACTTTATTTCATTAATCTGGGGTCCGAGTGGTTAGCACGCTTGGCTACTGTTCTGAGGGACCAAGGTTCGATTCCCGGATTAGGCATGGATGTCTGTGTCGTTTTTCTGCTGAGGTCCTGCCATCCTCTCAGACCTTCTACTGTGGCATATAAACTGACAGGCTCCTGTCAGACCTCTGTGGCAAGCAGCTGCTTGAGGGGGTATTTTTTTTTTTTTTTTTTTTATATCGGCAATAAAAATATACTCCCCGCTTTTTGGCCCACATGGAGAAAAAGTGGAAAGTCGTTCCTTTTCCATGTTTTCTGAACAAGAGGGCCTCGAGTTAGGAGTCAAATGCATCATCATATGATAATCGTCGTCGATTACATCGAATTATGTCCATTACCATTCTCCCCTTACCCTTTAAGGGGGGGGGGCTAAAATTTAGCGGGATTTGACCGTATCGGGTTACATCATATTTTAATGCTTGAGATGAGCGATCTCAAATACGGCCCATCTAAATGAAAACGAACGGTGAAATGAGGTCGATACTCACAAGTCACGCCTACTTTCCTATATGCGACCTAGAAAGGGAATAAAACTACAACGTATTTATAATTCAATAACTTAAATCGTACTCGCTTCAAGGAAAGATAGGACGGCGATTTAGGTACTCAACAAGATTGCTCATGCCCGATCGTTTTAAATGAATAGGTATTCTGCGATCTGTATGGTTTAGTTTATTTACTTTTCAGGGGACATATAGGAAGTTTTTCCATATATTTCAACTAAGACAAATATTTTTCATGACGTATAAGTACTAACAAAATACTACCACTTGCATTTTCCCCAATCACCCATTAGTTTTAATTAAAACTTCTATGGGGTGCAAAAGTAGTAACCGAAAATTTTACTGCAATATCGCTTTCAGAAAACATTCACCAGGGTAATATGCATTCTTCCAGCTTATTTTCTTTTTCCTAAAAATGAAATGTTTCCAAATTACAACTGACTGTTGGCGATTTTTGATCGACAAAAAACTTCCAATTTGCATTCCTGATAATTGTTTTCTGTTTTGCGCTGTGAACACTCATTCCACTGCTCAAATAATCAAAATACACTGGGGGAATGATGACGCAAGTCTGGTAATTGTACATAAAACAAAATTACTGGGAATTTATTAATTATAACTTTCAGAATGGATTGTTGGTGGTTTAGTCGGTAACACTCCAGGCTCGTAATCTGCAGATCCCAGGTTCGAGTCCCTCTTGCATCAGCGTGAGATGTTCCTCTACAAAACTCCCCCCCACTGTCCTCGGTCAATAGTGAACACCGATGGGCTTGGAAAGGCCGACGTCCGTCAGATGATACGTTAAGCCATGATCCCTTATGCGGGAGCGTCATATCCTGGGTACGTTAAACAACACACTGGAACAGTGAGCAATCGGGATCCTTGTGGACCTGTCATTTAGCCCATTCTGTGTAAAAAAATACCGTTTAGAGGTAAAATAACTGAACACAGAATAACTAAAATTTAATGTTCACTACAAAGACGCCTATGCATGGAAGTATTATTTCTGCGTTTCGCAATAAAATCTCTTTTTTTCTCGATATGGAACACATCGTTAGAAATATCCGTAAAATAGAGTATTCGTCTACTGCAGTGATTCCCAACCTTTTCTGGACCATCGCCCCCTTTAGAAGAGAACAAAAATTTCAACGCCCCCCTAGTCCATAATAGTTAATTTTATATGAAATATTAAAATATTGTTGCATATTATCTGTTTATTTATCTATTAAAAATCATAAAGCAGAAATTAATATAACGATAACCTAATGTACAATAAAATTGTTTATTAAAATTTTAAAAATAAACACAGAATCAATAAGAAATAAAAAATAATGAGATAAACACAAGATTAATAATAAATAAAAAAAATTAATGAGATGGTTGAGGCTGGTGGAGTGTTAACAATTTGTTAATGTCGGGTTCCAATTTCGTTAACATCAAT
Organism: Ryuthela nishihirai; assembly: GCA_038380435.1. NCBI lineage: Eukaryota > Metazoa > Arthropoda > Arachnida > Araneae > Heptathelidae > Ryuthela > Ryuthela nishihirai. The sequence goes on from JAWZYU010000010.1 coordinate 161,833, forward strand.
CGCAGATCGCCACGTTCAGTGATGTGTAGTCTCTGTTCCTCTTATTTGACAGTAAATTTGACACTGCACTGAATCCACGCTCAGCCATATAGGACGAAGGAAATGCGATTAAATACTTCTGTACTATTGCCCACAATCCTGGGTAGAGAGCTGGTATTGATTTTTGAAGCCAGAACTCTTGGTATCCATGTTTGAATTTTACTTTGAGTGCTTCGTTAGTCGTGAGTTCTAAGAGTTCCTCTTCCAAATTTGATGATTCTTCAGTATCTGTGTTTGCGAAAGGATCTAAAACCCAACTCGGTATATTCATGTTTAAAATATCTTGGAAACGCTCCGTAAAATCAACATGAAGAACTTCCAAGTGTTGGCAGTAAGTAAGTAAATCTTCCGGTTTTGCAGAGACTGCTGATAATGTGGGAAAGTGGTTGTATTCACCTCTAGCTAGATTTCGTTTGAATAGAAGAAGTTTTCCCGCAAAAGCAGCTATGACGTTTTTTGTTTTAATTAGATTCAACTCATCACCTTGCAATTGTAAATTAACTTGATTAAATATTTTAAACAGGTCTGTCAAATAAGCGATGTCATTTTTTGACGTAATCAGGTTTTCGCGCAATTTTTCGTCTCTGTCTTCAGGAAAGTCCAGTACTGAGTCAAATAGATTGAAAAAACGATTCAGACAAACACCTTTAGAGAGCCAACGTACTTCTGTGTGCAGCAGCAAGTGAGTGTAATCTTCATCATTTTCATTACAAAGCTTACCAAATAATCGGTCATTCAATGAATTGCTTCTAATCTTATTGATTGCTTTAATAACGTAATGGAGCGACGAATGCAGACGTTCATTCAAAATTTTTGACGATGAATATTTTCGTTCCTTCAAATTTCATTCAAATTTCATTCAAATTTCAAAGTTCATTCAAATTTTTTGAATTTCTGACGATGAATAATACAATGTACAGCGAGTACATTTGGTACTGCTTGTTTCAAATGCGCTATGAAACCCTTATGACGCCCTGTCATTGCTGGAGCACCATCAGTAGCAGCAGACAAAATATTGCAAATAGGAATTTCTTTCTCTTGAAAAAACTTTTGCATGGTATTAAATATAGATTCTCCCTTTGTATCAGATTCCAAATTTTTAGCAAATAATAACTCTTCATGAATTTTTTCTTCTTTTATAAATCGTACGTATGATAAGAGTAGAGCTTCGTTATTTGGTAGAGTTGATTCATCGAGTTGAATGGAAAATTTGCAAGTCTTTAAGTAATCACATAATGATATTTCAACGTCTTTTGCCATTTCATCTATTCTCCTTTGCACTGAATTATTACTGAGAGGAATTTTTTTGATGATATCTGACGGTGTCTTATGATGAAGAACAGTTTTTAATATCTCTTTGACTGCCGGCAAAATTAATTCCTCGCCAATTCTGTGTGGTTTTCCTGCTTTTGCGATTAACAGTGAAACATATGAGGCTCGTAGTCCATCATCATCTTGTTTAGAAGACTGTGATGTTGCTTCTTCGTTTGTTTGTCTATTGGGACCACTTAGGAATGTCCCCTCGGTTCGATCGCAATACGCGACGGGTGAAATAGTTTTTCAGATCAAAAATCAAAGATTTTATCACAATTGAAGGGACTGGATACTGAGTCTCCTTCCCAATAAATTGGTTCAACTTAGTCCTTGGTAAAACAATAACTATCCTTTATTGATATAAACTACATTGACTGATGAGGAAAAACACACTCGTCACTCATTTACTATGAATTACAAAACCAGCTTACTCTCCCCGTTCAGCTGTTTTCCCGAGAGCCTACGTACCGCTAATACCAGTCGGCACTCACCAGCTTTTCAATTTTATGTCTCCCGCTTTCGAAACTCGACCGGCTCTGTCTTCTCGTCGTTGCCAAACCCTTTCTCTTTCTCTCTCCGCCTCACCATCTAGGGCGTCCGCGAGCAGTGGGGTGACCTCCGTCCCCTCTGGGCACTGTTACTTCAATTAACTTTCCAGATGCCGGGACAGAGGGCCTCCCACGTAGCATATGCCTTGTTGGTGAAATCCAAAATAATTATACAAAGCCTGAACAAAAAAAATATCTAAAAAGACCTCTAGCCTGACAACGACGAAAAAAGGTTTGACATAGTTGACTGTTTTAAATATTGCTTTTCCAGTTCTTAAAATAGGATAAATCTTTGTTCTTCTTATCAGCATGCATTTTATTTAAATGCTCTTGTAGCCTAGAAGGTTTCATAGCTTCATTTGAAAAAACTTTTCGGCAAATTAAACACATAGGTAATGATTGGTTTGTATATATTATACCCCCTCAAGCAGCTGCTTGCCACAGAGGTCTGACAGGAGCCTGCCAGTTTACATGCCATAGTAGAAGGTCTGAGAGGATGGCAGGACCTCAGCAGAAAAACGACACATACATCCATACCTTATCCGGGGCTCGAACCCAGGTCCCGTAGATCAGTAGCCAAGCGTGCTAACCACTTAATAAATCTTGTTTTTCAATAAATGAAGAAGTGGGGATCAATTGAGTTATGGTAGTAGCCAGCAGCTATCAACTGTTGATAGTTTGGGATGGATTATCCACAACTTAGTCTGAAGATACATCAACTTCCATATCTTTCATTGAACTATTTGATATAGAAGGCTGAGGCTCAACAGCTTTTAAACAAGACAATTTTTCAAGTGTGGTTTTGTTTGGCAGATTGTTTTCCATTTTTTAATTGGTTTGTAGGAGAGTATGTAAATCCATATTTCAAATACTCAATACTGTACTGCCGGCATTTCTTTTTAGATGTAGATTCAGACATTTTCAAATACAAATTAACTTCTCAACAGATTTATAGATAGTTATAAAAATAATGTTTATAATGACTTCTAACACTTATCACTCACGACTATTTATCACGGCGAAGCATATAAAATAATGAAACATTCCTAGAGCTATCGCTTTTATAGATTTCATTTTGTGCACGCATTAACTTGTATGTTTGCGATGCCGGCGCACTTGCTCCGTAAACAAGTCATTTCAAGCTCCCATATTCTTGTCGAAACATGTTAAATTGCATGAACCGCGTGTTTGCCTACCAACTTGCAAGGACTTGTCACCGTCATTCTAAACTAAAAGAAATTAGGTATAGGTATAACTAATGCTAATTTAAAAATGCTTATTAACGCGATAACAATAAGATAATTTACATAGCTAGATAAAATATTTATTCATGAAAACAGGTATTTTCAAAGTATTTTATTATATTAAAAAAATAATTATAAAAAAATATTAAATATAATAAATTTATTATTATTATATTATTATTGCATCAAGGTTGATTTGCCTATCATGACGGACACACATGTCCAACATAACAAGCCTGATATAGTAGTGCATGTTAAGGTATTGAATGAGATTACAATTATTGAAGTAGGAATAACATCTCAGGATAACCTGCAGACAGTAGAGGTTGAAAAGAAGAGGAAGTATGATCTGCTGGCTAATGAGTTGAGCCTAATTCACAAGTGTAATGTTAATATTATACCTTATGTTCTGACGTGGGATGGTATTGTAACTACGTACCATAAAGCATACTCAAAGCGACTTGGAGTGGGAAAACATATTGAAGCTTATATCCAATCTGTGATCTTGAAGAGAACTTTTGAGAGCATCTCAGTCGACTTCAGACGTACTAGTAGGCGGTAGCAGGGAACTTATTGTCCAAGCTGCAGTTGAAAAGCTGTACATGACGGATGAGGTAGTGGATGATCAGAATCACCAGGAAGAACTACAGAATAGAAGAGATAAAAAGGTTGTCACAGAAAATTCCATTAAATTTATTTATTTATTTGACCGCCTCTCTTGACTGCATCAACGCCCCCCATTTGCCTCTGGATCCGCTACCGCCCCCATGGAAGGCTCCAGCGCCCAATGGGGGGCGGTATCGCCCCCCATTGGGAATCTATGGTCTACTGAAATCAGACTAAAGCTGATTGAACAAAAAAAATATATTATTTATAATAAAGTTTCGTATAAATGAAGTGATAGTTAAAAACCATTTTTAATATTTATATATACCTATCTCTGAATTCCTACATTTTCACATACTTTGATGTTATGGTTAAAGCAAGAAATTAATTATTACTAATATCAGCTGGTTTCTCGTCAATCCTAAAATTAATCAACTTACTTCAGCCGATCTCGACATTTAACTGCAATTCAACCATGAATGTTTACAAGTACCTTTTATTAACTATTCTCCAAGTTAATGAAAAGAATGTATAAGGGTCATTCAAGTGAGAAGTGAATAAGACGGAAAAGAAGCGTTGACGCTTTCGCCGACAGTTGATGTTGGCTCTCACGTGTGTTCCGGCTAATGTCCGATCACAGTAGCTGTTTCATTTTTTCGTTTTGACATATAGGACAGTAAACAATCGTAAAAGTTACTCCTAGCTTTTGCCATCCTTTCCATACAAGGGGATATCCTACTATGAGCGAAGGCACTGCTGACCACTGACGTTTACCTGTTAACCTCTGACTCTGACCTTTCAACTTGACTGCCTGGGTCTGCTTTTGATTGAGTATTCAGATTATAGGTCTGTAAATGGTAGCTAGGTAGTCACTGGAAGGAGAGCTATGCACCAATCCCCTGTGATGATGTATAGGACCGGCCAGGACTAGCACATAATGTACGACCCCGCCTTCTCGTGGTGCAGACCGTTAGTACCTTTCAAAAGAGATACTCTCTTGAGGATGTGAACGGAACAGGAGGGCTGCCAGATTAGTGTGGCCTACTGATCTGGACAACTAATGACTACTTTTCTTTTTTTTCTACCCTGCTGAAGAGTGGTCAACCACACAGGGTCCTGGTGCTGACCATATATAACAACCTGAACGGAATTATGGCTCTGAGCTTGATTATGGATCCTGATTTTGCTGCACTGGTGGGCTTCTGTGGAGGGAAAATCTTTTGATGTGTTTTCTGTTTGTTCGTGGGTTGGCACACATACATATATTTTGGTTTACAAAGCCATCTGTGGATCTATATTGACTTATGGTTTGACAATATACTACTCAATAAACTCACAAATGTAAAGAAAATAGAAACTATTCAATCATCCATTGCTAAAAATATAATTCCATACAACTTAAGAAATTCATTTCATCAGAAGGAAGGAAAACTAATTATCTAGGCATACTTTCCTTTCACAACTTTTACAAGTACAGAATCATTTCAAAATATTTTTGATAATCAATTCAAATCTAAAATCTTTCATGGGAAAAACAATAGGTTATAATCCAATAATTATTTCCAACTTCCGAAAATATTAAACAATTACGGGAAATGTACGAGGGCATATACAGTACCTTACGTGTTCAATCAATTACCAGGGGAAATTATTTTACTACACAAATTTAAAAAAATCAAAAATAATACTAAACATTTCTTCTAGGCACTTAGATCAATATAAAAATTTGAACCACCAACAATGGAGCTCTCACTGAAATTTCACATAATTATGTATTAGATTACATTGTTTTAAACAATATCTATTTCATATAAAGTTATTATTCTTCTCTTCTTCAGATAAGCAGATGCTTTACGAGTCATCATTTATTTAAACTTTTGTATAACTAACAAGAATATGAATAAAGATTATTATTACGAAGTGAAAAAATAGCACTATTTGGATGAGTCTGTTTCAAACTGTCAGTCGTTTTGGGCCGTTACGGGCGTTAAAGGGTTTATAAGATTTCATAACTTGTAGTGTACTGAGCTCTGTAAAGCGTGTGAGCGCAGGGTAGTAGGCGGTTTCCATGACGTGTACGCAACTCATCAACTCCCTTGTATGAGATACGATTTCTGTATACACTACGTTGAAAAAAGTGTCCGGACATTTCAATGTTATCTAAATGGAAAGCCATTTTCAAAGCTCCCTAACATTGAAAATAAATCTTTTACGCAAAATCTGTTATTGGCGATAAACTGTAGATGTCACTCAATTGGATGAGTCCTCGATCTGGATGATGATGATGATGATGGCTAGTTTTAATTTTATTTTCAGTGAATCGGAACTGCTTCATCATTTCTTTCATCTGAGATTTGATTTGCCCCAAGATAATTGAACTTTACACCTGCTTGGACTGTTGGGAGGTTTTCAGGTAACATTCTATTGTGTTTCGAGCTTCTGCTAATTCTTCACTTATGCTTATGAGATGTAATGAAACACTGAGCTATAACCGCAAGGAGATACACTACATGATCAAAAATGCTTGGACATTGACTCATCCATAACCTCCCAGTAATAGGAAAGGAATTAATATCGCGTTGGTCCAACCCTTTCCTGCTATCACAGCCTCCACTCTGTGGAGAAGGCTTTCCACTAGATTATGGTAGATTGCTGCTGAAATTGCCTGCCATTACGCCAAAAGAGCATTAATGAAGCTGGTCATTTATGTCGACTGTTCGGCCTGTCTTGCAGTCGGAGTTCCAATTCATGCCAAAGGTATTCCATGGGAATGAGATTAGGGCTCTTGCAGGCCTGTCAAGTTCTTCCAAGCGCATCCCACCAAACCATTATCTGCATAGTTCTTGCTTTGTGGACGGTGCATTATCATGTTGGTACTGGAAAGGGTCTCCATCGAACTGTTGTCATAAAGTTGGGAGCAGAGAACTGTCGAGAATGTCATTATAGTCTGCGGTATACAAAGTTCCATTCAGTGGAACTAGAGAACCAATCCCAAACCATGAAAAACAATTCCAGACCATGTTGCCTTCTCCACCAGACTTCACAGATGGCAGAACACAGTCAGGCAGGTAGCATTCACCTTACATCTTCTACATCTAGAATCTTCCATCTGACTGGCAGATGATGAAGTTCATCACTCCAGAGAACGCAATTCCACTGCTCAACAGGACAGTGGTACTATGCTTTACAGCACTCCAACCGACACTTGGCATTGATCTTGCTGGCGTTAGGCTTTTGTGTGGCTGCTCGGCCATGTAAACCCATTTTTGCAGGTTGCAATGAACTGTTATGGTGTTGATATTGCTTCCAGAGGCGTTTTGGAACTCGTTAGTGAGTGTTACAACGGAGGACAGGCGATTTTGTCGCACCACCCGCTTCAGCAATTGGTAATCACACTCTATAATTTTCCGTGGCCTACCGTCGTGATTGCGCTGTTGTTGCTCCTAGGTATTTCCACTTCACAATAGCATCTCTTATAGTTGATCAGAGCAGCTGCAGAAGGGCTGATATATCCCTAACTGACTTGTTGCTAAGGTAGCATCCTATACCGTAGCACGTTGGAAGTCACTGAGCTCTGCTCTATGGCCCATTCTCATGTTCATGCACTTCCATGAGGTTTGCTAGGCTACGTGAGTCCTTTTATACTTGTTTGTGCCATGACTGTGGCGTATAAGGACGAATTTACTACTCAGAAAGGGTGTCTGGATATTTTTGATCACATTGTGTATGTTGCTAAAAAAGTAAAAATGTACAGTTTGAATGAGTACCATGAATTGGGAAAATCATTTGTTTACACCCTAAAATTGTTAAGCCAAAATATCGGAAGACATGAGCAAGGATCATATCAGCATATTAATTGTTTAATGAGTTGTGCTTCCGAATTAAACTGTTGTACAAGAGAGTGCTATCTATATTTTCTGAATTGTTCGGTGGCTGGGAACCACAGACCTAGAATCTTCCGTCGAAGACTTGGATTTCTAAATTAAACGAAAAATTCCTATTGTAAGTTGGTTATTTATATTAGAAGTGGCAGTTACTGTTCAAAAGATTTCATACATATATTTCTTTGAAATATTAACTTAAAAGCCTAGATAGGAACTTTTAGAGTTCAAGAAGGCATTAAAGAGAACTTTACCTAAGTCTGCTTTAAGAATTAAATACTGATGTATAAAATGGCATAAATTCACAGAGTATTGCTAATTGTTAGTACTCAGGGACCGAATTTAAACTGATAGTAATGGTATGTATACTACCTGGCCAAAAAATATATATAAACTCTTCGTTGTTTCCCATAACTGCTATTCAAATGTAATCAAAGGGCACATGTTAAATCATGTGATCCTTCAGCAGTTTTAAATAAAATGATCACAGCCACTGCACAACGCATGACCAAAGGTTGGGAAAGCCATGTAATATAGACGACTTCAAAAGAGGTGCTAATTTTCATATTGTTGATTGATGCAACCATATCCAAAACTATGGAACTCATAAGATCATCCAAGACTGTCATCTGTAAAGTATGTGGAAGAATGTTTGAAATTGGAATCTCGATGTATAGCGGCAGTAATTGTATCAGAATTTTGATACAATAGGATTTATTAGGACTTTTACCTTAGAACGACACTTTTTTGCATACAATGTAATAAATTGTCAGGTCACAAAAATCACAACATTCAGAGAAGACTAAGGGAAGGGAACAAATTGGACAACTGTTAGCAGACAGATTATAATGTCAGGCGAAGAGTATCCAGTGTGATATCTAACATGCACAATGCCTAAGCCTGATATCTCATCTGGGTGATGGCGTCTAAAAACCATGTTTATTTCCTTTCTCCCCAAGTGAAGGTTTCGGGTTAGTGAAGATAAATGAATGTTGCCACAGTTTAGATTTTAGCCTAGGAATTGCAGATATGGAGCCTGGCATGGTAACGACTGAAATAATCCCTGTTACTGATACTATAGGAGAGAAATTGTAGAGCATTGTAAAAGCACATGAAAATGAAACGACTTCAATCTATATGAAATAACTACTACTTTCGACAATGGGCACAACTCAGACAGTTCGCAGGGAACTCAGATATTTGCTGTTCGGCAGTCGGTATCTTATTCTGAAACCTTTAGTATCGACAAAAAAACGTAAAGCAAGGAGTCCGTATTATCAGAAGAGGCATGAGTGGACTAGGCAATACGGATTATATGAAATATGTAATATGATCTTTTGTACAGATGACAGAACTAGGATATGGTACCAACCACATCTATCATATTAACTCTATGATGCTGAAGCAATAAACACGGCGTGGATTGAATCAACTAATATGTCTCAAGGTCGACAAAAGGGATACCCCGGAATATGTAAACGGCATATTGGTTATCTTATGTAGTCGGATAATTTCGGGATAACAATGCAATTTTCCACCTTGCGAAATCTGTCTGTGAACGGTTTGAGGAATATGATGGATAATTCAGTTAGCTTTCCTGCACATCCATTTGCCTGATTTAATTGAAAATTTGTGCGATATGGTGGAACGTGGGAAACAGTCATAGATTCCATTGCATTTGATCCTGAAGGATCTACATAATGCATTCCATCCTTAAAGGAACTATATACTGCATCCCTGGTTTAGATGATCCTTGCGGTGACAGCAGTGGACGACTTGAAGTGGACATTCCCAGACGGAGGTAACAAGATGGCTCAATGTGTCCAGAAATGGCACATTGAGCCATTTTAACTCTCCACTTTGGAAACAGTTCCTGGAGACAGGAACCATTAACAGAAGAGCTGATTAAGGTCGCTCGAGAGTTATTTTATCCTGAATTGACCACTATCTGTCTCTAATGGTGAAGTGGAACAATACGATGACTTCGCAACTCTCTCTCTCTCTCTCGGGGCAGCGCAGTTGAAAAGATTTCCATCAGAACAGTGTCACGAATCTTAATGCGAGAGGGTTCTATGCCAGGAGACCTATGATTTGAGTCTCGGCAACACACAATTGGAGCATTAAAATTGATTAATGATCTGTTTTCTGAAAAGTCTTGATTTAGCCGACTGTCATATTCTAGTCGCTGTTTAATCTGAAAGAAACTAAGAATGCGATACCATCCTTCTAATATCAGAGATAAGTTGCAGAATTAGTGTGCTGCTCTGCAGTGGCGTAACCATCAGTGGCCATACTCCAGGTGTTCGATGGAGCTCCACAATTGCTCAGAAATACAGAGAAGGGATCTTGAAACTTGTGTGTAAATTTTTAAAAGTGCGTTAGGAGCTGATTTCCTGCTTATGACAGACAATGCCCTTCTACATAGAGTTAACCTGGTGCAAGATTACTTAGAAACGGAATGTATTCAAAGAATGACCCAGTCAGCAGGATTGACAGATCTAATTTCCATCCATCAAGTGTAGGGTGCCTTAGGTAGACGCATTGCAAATCGTCAGACACCTCCTTTGTCACTCGATGAAATAAAGTAGGTTCTTGTGGGAGGCCCTTCTGAAGAATTTTATATCGAGCCCTAAGCGAGGATGTCAGGCCTGTTTAGACATGAGAGAGAATCTTACTGCGTATAGACGTTATATGTACATATTTTGAAGCACCTGAATTCAAACTTTGCGATGCAGAATATTTTCTTGCTTTAATGATGGTTTTTTTCAAATACGTTTATAAAGTATATGAAAGCTGTCGTTTTCTACATCTTTTCCTACGGATCTGGGCAAATTTTCACTTAATTAGATCCTAAAATAAAAAGGTTTCTACACATTTTTTTCTTGTTGCCGTAATTTTGTCGAAAAGTGTATATCAATCAGATTTCAACCATTTGCCCGCTGTATCTGTAAAAACACATCTAACTAATCTATTAAGTTATCGACCTATCTCTCGATAAGTGTGATATTCCATTAATCTCCTTCGTGATTAATTCTTATTAGCCAGCATCAGATTTCTCTGTGTGTTATGAAAAATCAGTTTGCATTGATCAATTGAGTTATTGCATGAGGCGCGTCATTATGTCCACAGCAATATTTCTCAACCACTGGCTCTCAGGCCATGGTGGTATTCAAGGCCACTATACGAAAATTACGGAAAATCACGGAAACTTGCCATTGCTTAGTAAATTTTAGAAAACCGCTGGTTTATTACAGCTCTGAAACAAAGTTTCTGCATTAGCTAACTCGTGGGGGGATACAAAAGTCTCACGTCGTCGGAACACTAAATGGTATGAAATCTTATACATTTATAAAGTGTATAAAACTAAGCAGACATGGGGTGTAGAGGTACAGGCTATGAAATTTAGTTTTGTCAAACACGAATTACAAAAGTAGCAACTTCTCAGTGCAGGCCATTTCTAAATAGGTCGTGTTTGACAATCTTTGCCCATAATAAACCTCTCTCTTCCACTTTTTCAGATGCTCTTAACCACATTTCATAACTTCATCAACTAATCTATAGTACTGTATTTAAATAGCATGGTTCGAACAATGCGGTCCCCTTGCACAAGATGCTGCTCAATGGTGTTTATTGATCCTTCGTCTAATTTTCCCATTGCTTACATTGTTTAATCACATAATGTACAAGATACTGCGAAAACGTCTAGAATCAGAGGCATCAAGTTTTCCTTCCTTATTACGAAACTTCTATGGTTCACTATGAGAGCAATAAAACTACAAGAGAAGTCACTATGTCAGAAAATAAGTACATAAAAGAAATATGCAGGAATGAACATAGAATATATATTTCGCAATAATCTACAAAAACAGCTATGCACTTACCCCATCACTTTATCAAATATTCTGGGAAATAACGTAAAATGATATCAGTTATTGTTGTTGGTTGGTTGGTTGTTTTACCTCTGAGAGTCAGTTTCTTTGCACACAATGGGCTAAATGGCCAGGTCACAAAGAACCCAAAAGCTCAGAGAAGTTATGGGGAGAGGACCCACTGGAATGGCTGTTGGGATACAGATGGTAGTTCCCCCATCAAGGCCATTAAGCGTGTTCTTTAACGTGCACAGAGTAAGTTATTGGTGTAACCAGTGACGTACAACATTTTCAACTTTTGTATTACCAGGGAAATGTTTACACAAAGGTAGTGTTTAAGTGGAAAAAACAAATCGAAATATTTAGGGGCGATGTCACGGCTGTCAGACGGAGAATGAAGAAATTCCTACCCCGAATCATTAATGATCTTTTGAATTGATGCGGTTTCGATTTGTCGTATAACAGTAGTATTCCACTTTTCAATTGCGCAGACGGTTTTATGCGAAATGAATAACTAATGTACTTCAGAAGTGTGCGTTAAGATACAGCATTCACGGTCTCTCTAGCCTTTCGAAAATGCAGATTGGTTATTTTTCATCTGAGCGGCACATTTTTGCACACAGTGGGCTAAATGACTAGGTCACATGAATCCCCAAGGCTCGGAGAAGGTTGGGGAAGAGGACTCACTGGAACAGCTATTGGGAGACAGATGGAAGCCTCTCATCTAGGCAAACCAGCGTGATCTTTAACGTGCACAGGGTATGGCTCTCCCACACACGGAGTCATGGTATAACATCGCATCCGAATGACGGCAGCCTTTCCAATCTCACCGGTGTTCCTTACAGACAGTGGTCAGGCAGGGGAGTTTTGGGGAGATAAATTTCAACGCTGATTAAGCTGAGAATCAAACCTGGGAAGTGTAGATTACGAGCCTGGCGCGCTTCCGACTGAGCCACCTCTCCCTTCCATGAAAATACAGAAGGAGACTTACTTTCCATACTGATGACACATCTTTAAATATCTTTGCTGTGGGTGAGCCTGGACACTTTCATTGCCCTGATGAATGTTCAGATTCAGCGCGGAAGTGATGAATTCCCGTTTAATCTCCCATACTGTTCAGCATACCAATATCCTTCTGTCAACTCTGATGGAGGTGTTCCACAACAAGTGCCATTATTATTGTTCTGATTTTGGTTCGTAGTAATCCGTCGTTCGCAAACTCTTCAAAATTTGAGGCGATCGTGCAATATGTCATAGGCTAAAAGCCTAGAACATTTCATAATATTTTACGCATCATTGATCCTTGCCGGTCTATCGGCTCAGAACATTAATTCTAGTTGGACGAAAACTGCTCAGCTTTTTCTTTAGAACTACATTTTCTTTCTAGCCAACCATGATACATAAATGATCTTGTTGTGTTGCCTCTAAAACTGTCACTAGTTTTGCGCAATATGAACATGTTTATATACTATTTCTAGCAAATGCATTTGCATTGGTTTAAAATCTAATTCATAAAAATGCCATTTTATCAATATTCCTAAGCTGAACTTTTTTAATCGACGCATTACATTACAGGTGGAAACACCGATTTATGCACCTTTTACATGTTTTTTACCTTAGAACTGAAATTATAATGAAATATATATATAATGTTGCATATCTCAGATACACAATTTTAAAGTATTACATTTTCTAATATATATTCTTCTTTATACATAGTTTGTCCAATAAAAATCATATATTAATTCATACCATATAAATGGAAAATTTTAATATTATATTTCATTAGTGTTTTATAATTTTACCTACATTTTTCAGTAAAACTCTGAGAAAGGCAGCTTTAAGAGCTGAAAACATCGGTTCTCGTCCGATCACCGAAGTTAAGCAGCTTTTGGGTGCGGCCAGTTCCTGGGAGGATGAACATGGCGTGCAGTTGGCAAAAAATCTGATCTGCTGAGGACTCGCCATCCTCACAGATCCCTCTACTATGGCGTATTAAACTGACAGGCTCCTGTCAGACCACTGTGGCAAGCAGCTGATTGAGGAGAGTTTTTTATTATCCTTAAAGTGACCCAATAAATGAGAGGTGATTTAGGATTGTTCTAAAACAAAATAGTATTGCTACAATCCTACATTCAGTCTGGGTGAAACACAGGAACGGACGAGAGTCACGTATGATAAAATCGGTTTTTGTTAACCTGGATATATCACAAAATATACCATTGATATACTATTTACGCAGTTACTACAATCTTACGGTTTGAACGAAATAAATTTATTTGTATTTCAGTTTTCTATAAATCTAGTGGGAGTTAAAGTTAAAAAGTTTCTTCTATGATATGTCTCATCATCGCAAAAAAAGAGTAATTTTTTCGCATTTCCTACTCTCTGTCTGTCTACCTATTTGTAAATATTCAAACATATTGTATTTATAGATAAATAGAAGTTATTTCTACGTTAGATAGGCATTAATGAAATATTACGATTTGCATTTTTCCAATAGCTTAAGATGCCTTCCAACCTAGAAAAATAAATTTTGCTATTATTATATTTTGAAGGACAATTATAAACGATTTCTTTGCACTGAAAGTTTTTTATTTAGAGGTTCCGTTGTTTTACCTTTGAACTATTTTTTTTTCATGCAGTGGGTTAAATGGACAATATCAAGGACTCTGAGAGTTCAGAGAAGGTTGGAAAAGAGATCCACTGGATAGCTGAGGAGAGAAATCGAAGTTTCCTGTCCAGGCACTCAGCGGTCTTTTCACATATTCACTATAAGGCTTTCCTGTCCAGGCACTCAGCGGTCTTTTCACATATTCACTATAAGGCTTTCCTGTCCTACGACTGCAGCTTAATTGCTCATCAGACGGAAGGCAGCCTTCTTAAAACCAACAATATTCCTTTTCCCTTGCAGGGCAGATCAGGTGTTAAAAGAAAATAATTTGAATACAGGTCTAGTTCGAATTCGAACCTGGGAACATCAGATTTGATAGCCTGGCACTCTACAGACAGAGCGACAAAAGCCTTGATTCGGTGTTGGAGCGTGATGATCAGGAGGTTTCCATTTACAGTGATTTTCTCTTTAGCTCAGGGAGGGAGGGAAATGCAACTTTATTTGAAGAGACAAATAAAGTAAGTATTCATAAAATATTCATATTCATGTTTTCACAATTATCCCTTAGTTCTAATTTCTACTGTTAGAGGGTTCTAAAGACGAAAATTACCTCTCTCTTGAAAACGAGTCTCCCACATTCTCCAGAGGCAGTTTCCTATTCTCCATGTTTATATTCATTCTGATTCTGAATATATTAATTTTAGAATAATAGAAATCTTTTCGAAAACACAATATTTATGTATCCCTCCATTAAGTTAAAAATCATGGCAAAATATTTATATATTTTTATTTTACATCCTAATATCGCAATGAAATCGATAAAGAGGATAAATAATTCTTCTATACAGAGCATCAACATAACTTTTAAAACAAATATTATTATCGAAGTTTATAGCTATTTCTTTTTATATAATAAAAATTTATTATATTGCTTATAAATAAAATTCGGATCAATTGCTACATTTCTAAACAATGAAATTATTTACTTTCATATTGACTGTGATTATAGATTTATGTATTTTCGCCCAGGAAAATAGTCGTGTCATAACAAACAAGCAAGTGTAAAAATGTTCTGAAAGTTTTTCACCACTTGCACTTGTTACTTACAAAATGACTATCACTGTAGTGAGATTAATTCCTTCCGATCGTGTAGAAGTCTAAAAATACTTTCAACTCCTTTAGATACTTCAACGTTCTAAAAGGAGCTGGGATCTTTGAGCGACACTTTGTTTGCACAGGATTAGCTAAATAAAAAATCACAATAATTCCAAGGAACTGAACAGCTGTTGGAAGACAGGTGGTCAGCACATCCAAAGAGTTCTTTAACTTACATGGGATATGTATGCTCTCCAGGATACATAACCATGGCTTAACGTCTCATCCGACGGATGGCGGCCTTCCAAATATCATCAATAGGCTCTTTCCTAGGTCAGAACGGGGTTAAAGGATAAAGTTCTGAATGCAGTTGTAGCTAGGATTCGAATCTGCGATCATCAGTTTAGGAGCCTGGTGCGCTACCAAGTGAAACAACCTCTGCCTGCATTAAAAAAAGGACATATTTAATCCATTAAGTTTTGCATATGATATTTACCTACCACAAAAAAGCTCTAGCAGTAAATGTTGCAAAACTGAAAGAGATATTGATACAACTTTCCAGCATTTATTCTTAGAAGGTGCAAAAGTCGAAAATCAAAAAGTTTCATTTTGCTTAAAAACGAACAGCTAAAACCGAGAAGCATTCGCCATAGGTGTATGTTATTTGAAATAACTAGTTTAAAAAACATTCGTTGTCTTGACTGCGATTTGAACCCAGGTATACCAGAAGCATGGTATTTCTTGTCTAGAGAACGTATTCCTCTGATACTTTGTGACTGAATTAAATGTTATTTTCTTGTTACTTATCGATATATATCACTATATACCTTCATATATCTTTTATAAGTTATGCCTCACGTTAGAAGCTGATTAATTTCGATTATTAGCTGATTTTTCTAGTTAATTAATCGCTTTAGCTAATGTGAGTATTGGCGATCTAGCGGACTTTTGACAAATCTTCTTCGTGTGTTCCTTCTAAAGTCCTTTCATAGTAGCTATTAAAATCGTTTTTTTTTTCATCTCTGTTGATTAAAAGAGGAAAATACCTATATATTGTATTTGGAAAGCAATAATTTAACTTGTACAATAGCTGTTGTATCCTCCGACAGAAGTTCTAAGATCCTACGTGACAATATATCTTCTTCTCTTTAATCGTCAATTCTCAAATTTTCCTAATTCTAATTCCTATTCTATATCCTTATATGCAATCTCCTTTACACTCAGATGGTTATTTTACGAACAGCCCATGTGATATTAATAAGGAGTCGATTACTGAGAAAAATTGCTTTTAAATTTTTTGTTTTAAAAATGTTAAAAGTTAATTTTAAATGTTATACATCACTAAAAGGATTTCAGTCAATATATGGTGCTGCCATCTGTTGTTCAAAATACAGAGCTTCGCTTTCAACAACAAACTATGTTTTCACTCTTTCATCTATTAACATTAAACTTTTTTTTGTTTTTAAAGATATATAAAGCATTTCATTCAGGTTGGATAGGTACGGAAGGAACAAAGAAATTCGCACTTTTCAAATCCACAACAGTTTGGATCTCATCATTTGGAAGTAGATATTTTGATAAATAGCCCAACTTTAAACGAATTTTAAAAACAATCAATTTATGCTATCCCTTAATTCCAGGGGGGGCTGGGTAATCCAAATTCCCTGTTTTAAGAGATGAAGGAAAGATTCTCTTCCTGTGATTGTTCTCTTTCTCATCCCATACCTGCCAGAGGCGTATGTGTTTTTTTCTTATTATAGAGAGGCCAATTGATTAGGTACACCTACATAGCAGCGTGCTGCGCCTCCTTTTGCCTTGAGAACAGCCCGAATTTTAGGGGGCACGGGACTAAAATGATGCTGGATGCGCTATGCAGGAATGTTGTACCATGCGGAAATGATTGCGTCGCGCAATTGCTGAAAATTGGACGGCGCCCCAGTCTCCCTTCGAACAGCCCTTACCACCTCACCCCAAAGATTTCCACAGGGTTTGGATCCGGGCAATGCGTCGGGCATATTGGTCGGCATGTTCCTGGAATCTTTTGGCAACAATACGTGCATTTTGAACATGTGAATTATCATGCTGAACATATCCATCCGAGTAAGGATAAACTGTAGCCATGAAGAAATTAACTTGGTCAGCAAAGATGTAGACACCGTAGTGTTCAAATGAGATTCGATGGCTATCAAGAGGCCTAATGTGTGCCAGGAAAGCATTCATCACATTGTCACACCACCGTCACTGACCTATACTGTTGACACTAGACAAGTTAGCTCCATTCCCTCATGTTTCTTGCGACAAATTCTGATCCTCCCATCAGCGTGATGCAAAAGAAACCTTGATTAGTCCAATCAGGCTACCTTTTTCCAGTCCTCAACGCTCCAGAGTCTATACTCTTGCTCCCACTGGAGCTGCTTTCGCTCTTCTACTTATTTTCCTTCTCCTAGCAGGGCTGCGCTCAGCATCCCCTTTAACCCCACCCACACTCCAAGCCCCTACTGGTCTCCTCTGAGACAAACCTTAATCTTCTACTTCCAGGCTTCTCATGCCACTCGTGTAGTGTCGTGAGACGGAATACGAGTTTTCCCCATGGGGGTGGGTGGGTCTTGAAGGGCCCTCCACCCCAATTATGAGAGGTGGAGATTCGTTTTCACGTTCTTCGCTGACAACATAGGCACTGCACATGGTCGGTCTCGTAGCCACTTCATGACAAGGTCTGATACTTCATGAGTTCGGAGATGACTTTCAGCACACCAATATTTATTTCTCCTCTTATTTGTGTAGTGTTCGCCCGTCTGTTCGCTTGTACGATTCTCTCCATTGACTACTCTGATCCACATACCGTTTTAATCCCCAGGATCTCCAATAACTGGTTTTTTTTAACAGATTGTTTGCTTTTCCCACCATTCTAGGTAAACACTTGAAACGATTGTGCGTGAAAAGCCCAGGACAGCGGCCATTTCAACGATGCCAGAACCGACACGCCTAGGACCAACTATCATACCACGTTCAAAGTCGCTCAGGTAGGTCGTTTTGCCAATTCTGATGATCAATCCAACTCTAACTAATATTCGAAGAACTGGTCTGCCTGATGTATACTCCAAACCTTTCTTTCCAATCTTTTCATAATAAACTATTATTATGAAAAGAGGTGGTACCTATTGAACTGATATCTTAGTGTATACTATATGTGAGTGTATACTATATAGCAGTGCTGTATGCAGGGGTGGGGAGTCAATGAGATCCGCCCCCCCCCCCCCTCACTCCTTAGGTATACCTAAGGTTTAGTTTCGGGAGTGGGTGGGGATCTGAGAATAAGACTTGAGTAAGGTTTTCAATTTCTAAAATGTTCAACCAGACAAAATTGTTAAAAAAATATTCTATATGGATTAAAATTTTATAGCTGTTTTGTAAATCTATTTTTAGTGTCGGACATATATTATGGGGCTAAAATGAAATTGCGCATAGACAACTGTTTTACGTTCAAAGCAGGTAGACAAGTTTGAGATTTCATAGAAGATGACCGCATTTTCGAGTGAAGGGATCTGAATCCCCTGGTACTCCTGTGGGTACGGGTCCTACGTCGATTCATCGCAGTGTTAGACATATGATTTTATTGATTTTCCGCATCTTTGCATAACTGAATTCTCTAAAGCCAATAATTTAGACTTTGAAAGATTAAACATGCGTCAGAAAAGTTTATCTTGGAAATTAATTAAAACTTAAATAACAAGTATTGTTTCAAATATTATCTATGTATTATTTATTAACGTGGAGAAAACGTTAATTATAATAATTAATTTCTGAGGTACGTTCTTATGAACCATGTTTAACCTTTAAAGTGTAAATTATTGTCTCTTAGAGTACATTTGAACAATCTACAGATGTAGAAAGTCAATAAAACCACATGTCTAACACTGCGATCAATTGACGCTACGATGAATAACGTTGCAACGATTTGGCGCTGCGATAAATTGACGTGAACTGCGATGAACTGAATTCGCGATGAATTGACGCTTCGATGAACTTACTTTGCGATGAATTGAGCGCGATGAATTAAAGGAACAACGGAACACATGATTAGAAGCCTGGTACTCTTTCGACTAAGTCATATCCCTCCCCAATACACTTATGTATGTTTATTAAGATTGCCGCTAACAACAGAGCCAGTAGATTAAATGACTATGAGAAAAAGTTGGTTTATGTTGTTTTACCTCTGAGCGGGAATTTTTTGCACACAATGGGCTAAATGGGCAGGTAACAAAGCCCCCGAGGTCTCAGAAGTGGTTCGGGGAGGGAACCAACTGGAGTCTTTTCTGCTAATAGACTATTGGTCGCTGATATACCTTAGGAGACAGGTATATATTTATGGTGAATTCGTAACATTTGAATTGTATCGATACATTCAACCTATTGTCTGTTAATCTGTTACGGCACTTGTGTTAACGAAAAATATTAAGAAATGCATTTCACAGTCGAATTTTGAAAGGAGCTTTAAGAGTCTTGTCTTAGGGTGCTGAGAGATGCTGGCGGATAAGGGGCGCTGGTTCTCGTCCTCTGCCTTAGAG
The DNA here is from genome assembly GCA_038380435.1 of Ryuthela nishihirai. Classification (NCBI taxonomy): domain Eukaryota; kingdom Metazoa; phylum Arthropoda; class Arachnida; order Araneae; family Heptathelidae; genus Ryuthela; species Ryuthela nishihirai. Next base: position 181,611 of record JAWZYU010000010.1, read on the forward strand.
CAACGTAAGGATGTGTCTCCCAAGTCTTTCGAATATTTCTATTTATTTTGTCCCAAGGACTCCAAGGTCTTAGAGAAGGTTGAGAAAAGGAGATCTGTTAGATGAGAGATGGACGTCTACAAGTGCTATCAAGCTTACTCTAACCCCTGTCCAGAGTATAGTTCTGATACACGTAGAATCACAGTTTAATATCCCACTTGATGAACGGCAGCTTCTGCTAGCCGAAAGGTGTCTCCTTTCTCACTGAGGGCAGATTGGGATTGGCGAAGATGATTTTCAACGCATTTTGGAATCGAAACTGGGAATATTAGATTATGAGTCTGGAGTGATACGGACTGACACAACCGCCATCCCTTTGTATACAGGATGTATCTCTTGTTTATGGGACGACACTGATCAATATCAGTTACCAAATGACAAATGAAATTTACAAATTTACTGCAAACTGGCTACCGTTCAATTTATTCTGATATTAATTATAAAAATTAATTGCTTCGTTTAAACACATTAACATCAGGAAATGTCAGGTGTGAATTTTAAGTGCGTTACAATAGTATAAAATTAGGAACCATTCAATAGTATTCTTATTCAAGATTGATTTTTTTTATTCCTAAATTCTCTGACATCATTATATTATAAACACATAAATAGAATTTATGTGACCACAGAGAGAATGTATATTGTGAATTCAATTTCCAAACATATATCCTTTGGTACATGCGGTCAGAGCACCTGACATGTTATTAGCAGGTCGTGGGTTTTTTATTCCACCCAGGCACTGACAATTTTTCGTCTAAAACTGATAGACGTTAAATTCAGAGTGATATCGTCTTTAATATATTGAATAAATACGAAAAAATATCTTCAATTTAATGTTGGATATTGTTTTTAAAAAAGTAAATTCCACAAAAAGCTTATTACCGTTAATTATATTAATTATAAATATCTGATCTTTGTCATGAGAGGTGAGAAGCATCTACACATGCTCTTCACGCACGATCACCAAAGATAATTCCTTGCGCAGTTCACCAAAATTGGCTGAATGATTCTTCATCTGAATTCGATACACTCTCTGTTATTTAAAGAGTGGAGTGATTAGTGCGGTGCGCAGATTTCCTTTTGTCACTATGGCTCATTTCTTATATTTGATCTAATGCACGTCTTGTGATCGGCAATACTCTCGGATAAGTCAATGCAGAGTCCCATACAGCGTTGATAAGGCAAGCGGAATAAATATTGATAATGCGGGACAGTTGGCAACGCTAGGCGCACCCAAGTGTGCTTATGTTGTTGTGGGGGGGGGGGAGAAGTTTGTGGTTATAACCTCGTACTTGTGAATCTGAGTACCATATGTTTCCTAAAGCCTCCAAAATTAGAGACTCAAGCATACTATGAAAGAAATCACAAATCTACCAAAATATGTCAATTCCCATTTGAAGTTTCTGCGCATGCCATTGACAACGAGAAGAGACATTGTAAATAAGAAAGATATTCATTGCGTTGACTTCACTATTGTTATTCGTAACAAACCAAGTCATAGAATCATGTTGTACGCAACAGAATAATTCATTACGAAACAATGAAAGATGCATTAACGTTGGAGAAGGGGTCTGTCATTTAGAATCGCCTACAACTTCTTGCCTTCGGGTTCGTGTTACTTCACAACCTCATCTAGCCAAGGTAGGCCTGATTTTCAATATCCCATTTATCCAGCCAGGAGTGTATGAGTTTATACATTAGTGAATACATGTAGTTCATACTTGTTCTACTTGTTTAGAACCCTTGTATAATGAGCATAATGAGCATAATGAGAGTTCTGGGCCACTAAATGGGTCCAAAGAATTCTGTGAAAATCTATGGGAAAAGTTATGGGGGAGGAGGTAAAAAATATGTTTCTTGTGGTTTTTTGTAAAAATATGTGTGAAAATTAGAAAAAAAGGACGGTAATTTTAGCATTTGAAAAACCAATTTATGTTTCTTTTTGGAAAGATGAGGTTTAAATTAATTTGTGAATTAGTTTAAATGGATTAGTTTGAAATCAGGTGTGTGTATGAGATAAAAAATGATGTGGTTTGTTATCGTAATGCGAGGAGATCCTGATATAACCATGTGGACAAAGTCTGCAAAAAGCACGACATTTCTTACAGCAAATCTACAGAAACTAAAAAGAGGCAGGAAGCCGACCAAGAATTATTTAATGATTTGGATGAAATTCAGAACCCAACTTTAGGAGAAAGAATTTCAAGAACGATATTCAAACCAATCATTAAAACAAAGAAACGGTTCGGTTTTGGACACAAGAAATAAGATGCTTTCTTCCGTTTACTATTACCCATTAAAGGGATTTTCCGGTATAAAAGATCTAATGCACAAAACTGGATTGAAGAACTGGATTGAAGGAAAAAGAAGTAAAAAGATTTCTCCAACAACAAGATGTGTACACGTTACACAAACCCATTTATAAAAAATTCCAAACCAGACGGGTTTTTTATTTCTCGAATGTAGACGACCAGCGGCAGAGTGATTTGATCGATATGCAAAAATTTAAATTTCACAATAACCACACGAATTACATTTTAACCGTGATTGACATTTTCAGCAAATTCGCCTGGGCAATACCTATTAAAAAGAAAACGGGTAATGAGATTACCAAAGCATTTGTAGAAATTTTTAAACAACGTAAGCCATCCAAGTTACAAACGGATAAGGGAACTGAGTTTATCAATAAAGAAACTCAAACATTGTTTAATCAACGAGGTGTCCATTGGTTTGCCACAGAAAATGAGACTAAAGCTCAAATTGTGGAACGATTTAATAGGACTCTAAAGACAAAAATGTGGAAATATTTCACTGCCAATAACACTAGAAAATGGATCGATGTCCTACCAAAACTCGTTAAGAATTACAATACTTCTTATCACAGATCAATAAGAATGATCCCAAAAGAGGCAAGCTTGCAGAAGAACAAAGACATTATGTATTTTAATCTATTTGGTGAAAGAATTAAATCTATTACAGCACCAAAGTTTAAAATTGGCGACAGAGTTAGAATCGCCAAGTAAAAGACACCGTTTAGAAAAGGTTATCTGTCGAATTTTACAGAAGATATTTTTGAAATTGCTCAAGTTTTGAATACAGATCCCATAACCTATACGATCAAGGATCTGAAAGGAGAACCAATCATTGGTAGTTTTTACACCCAAGAAATGGTGAAATACGAAAAGCAAGATGACATTTGTAAAGTTGAAACCATTCTGAAAACTAGAGTGAAGAATAATGAAAAAGATTATTATGTTAAATGGTTTGGTTATGATAATACATTTAATTCCTAGGTCAAAGTAGATGATCTTTTTAAATAAAGCAAATGGAGATTCAAAATTTTGACTTTGAAGAAGATGAGAAATTCTTGAACAGAAACGTATAAGCACCTCTCTGGCCTTTTAGACTTTTAATCTGTGGTTCATCGGGCTCAGGGAAGACGAACCTTCTGTTGAACTTAATATTTAAACATCTCTACTATAATAAAATATTTTTATATGCCATAGATTTAACCGAGCCGAAATATCAGTTTATGCAAGAAATATACGACGATTTGCACGAAATTTTGGAGAAAACATTTGGCGAAAAAATCTCAATTGCAACTTTCTCTTCCAGTAAAGAAGATATCGTCAAGGTCAACGAACTGGTTCTCGACATACAAAATTTAAATGTTTTCGACCATTTCGTAACGGAAAGAGATCAAAAACTCATTGAAGAATTATTCGTCAGATTGACACACGATGGGGACTACGACATGAGTAATAAAAAATTGAGAAATGTAGCTAATGCCGAAGAGGGTTCGGACTCTGTGACAAAACAATATCTGCAACAAGAGTCTATAACACTGAATCACACGGGAAATTATGACGCAAATACTAAAAGAATATCGAATGTAGGCACACCTATAGAGAATGAAGATGCCGCTACCATTCAATACGTTAATAATTCCTTAATTTTTCGGAACAATTGATACGATGCGCGAAACAAACAAATAATCAACGTTTCTGAAGCAGATGCAGATTCTGGAGTAGTTACAAAACGATATTTGGAAAAAAGAGCACTTTGCAATGACAATGATAATTACGATGCAAGCAATAAACGCATTAAAAATCTTGCAGAACCGATCGATTCATCCAATGCCACTACGAAACACTACGTCGACAACTTGACCACTGTTCAAAATAGTCCAATGAGTACATTGGTGAGAAATAAAGATGGGCTTTACGTTCCACGAAGCATTGCATTCGACGGGCATAGTTTCAATGCAGAAAAACAACAACAAATCCTTGATATTGCCGATCCCGAGTAGGATTCTGCTGCTGTAACTAAGGGTTATTTGGAAAAAGTCGCATTAACTGGCGAGGATGTCTTTAATGCGAACAACAAGAGAATAGGAAATCTCGGGGAGCCGAGGCACAACAGAAATACAACAACAAAAAGTTACGTTGATGGCTTGACAAATTAGATCCTAACCCATCCAATGCTCTATTGAGAAATGAAAATGGACTTTTTGCATCAAGTGGGAGCAGTTTCAATGGCGATGCAAATGGGAAACGAATTACGAATGTTGGCACTCCAATTCTAAACAATGATGCTGCTACGAAACTATACGTTGATAAAAAATACTGTAATTTGCCTTACCTATGGTGATAAAGAAGTGAAAAAAGACGTATTGCAGTCTCATCCAATTATACAGATAAACACAAAATTCGACATACAAACGACACCTATTTTCAAAGATCATTACCATCTATGCATATATAAGCAAGGTAATCTGCTGCACAACAAATCCCTCTTTTAGTATAAATTATTATATCAACTTGGACGATCAATAATTCATTGAAGTAGTAAGACCACAACTTCAGCAGTTTTTTTCTGTTACTCTAGTAAACAAGAAATTTGACAAGGGCAGCAAGATTAGTGTTTCACTTGCTAGACGCTATCCAGATTCAAAAGGAAGAAGAAAAGTACCTGTTGGTCTTGTTTCAGACTTTCATCACTGGGTATATGTCTTTATTGTATATGAATAAAGATGAAAGATCTTAAGCAATTACACAGTATTATAGATAAAATCTTGAAATCACGAGCTACTACAAAATCGAAAATTGAAGACATTATTTTGGGAGAGGAACGAGTTAAGGAAACGCTCGAAGAATTTCACAAGCGAGTGGTCGAACGGTTAAAAGGTCTGGAAACTGTGCATGAAGAAACCATGAAAAACATACAAGATGTAGTGAAAACTTTGTAGCCAGAAGAGCCCACTAAGATGCCAGAAAAAAACGTTCGTTTATAATCCAGATTCCAACTTGCAAGATGAAATATTAAACCAATATAAACTAAAACTTCCGAGTGATATCTTACAGGCGAGAAACCCCATTCCTGAGCTGAAAGAAATGATTTACCAAACAATCGGGCATCTTCAGAAACTAGGGGGCAATAAGGCTACAGAAACCAAACGCTATGGTAGAACTACTGAGAAATATCGAATTATCGATGATCACATTGAGACACTTAGAAAATATTTAAAGTCGATTAAAATGATGTTCACGGTAATAGAAAGTCAACAGTTTGGTTCTGGAGTATACAAGAGTTTCGACGACATATGCGAAAAATAATCAATCTTGGTTGCCAGTAAACGAGCTGGAAACACCAGTACAGAAGTAGTAAATGAAATTGTCGAAAGTTTGGATATTTTGCTAAAAAATGATATTATTGACAAAAAGGAACATAAGATTATGTTCAATAACATAGGTATTGTTTACAAATTTATTCTTGGACACACACTACAGTCATGTCTATTTCAACTTCCAATTATGCAAAAAAAAATCAAGTTTTTGCATTATCGGACAATGATTGACCATGATTTGATGATGAACCATGATTTGATGTAGAACCATGAATCAATGATTGACCAATGACCATGATTTTTAGCTACTATAATAAAGAGGGTATAACTGCTAACTCAAAGATGAGCGCAACTATTCAATGTACCAAATGTGGGATATCTATTCGCAAATCCAATATGAACCGTCATATGAAAACTGCATGCACTTCTCGTACATTAGGAAAACACGAATTTTGCAATTCCAGCTTTAACAGAAAATATAATTACAATCATCATCTGCATCAATATCATATAAATAAAAGCAGTGCTTTTAGGAAAACGTTTCGCACATATAAAATTGATAACATAAATGTCAGAGAAGACATAAAAAGTTTTCTGGAGAAAAATAACAATAAATGGAAACAAATAATTCGCAAGAACTCAGTCAGCCTCTAAAAGTTTGATTCATATTACAAATAAAATTTAAAAAGCAAACGGATCCCGAAGGACAGAAAGAAATATGTGCACATTTTTCGACATGTAACGAAATAATCAGTTTGCCTACCTATCTCAATGAATTACTAAAAAATGCTTATGAGAAAATTGACAACGACGTTGAAAATTTTATACAAAAGGGAAGTGGATGGGTGTTTGACAAAATACTTTCTATGGAAATTCAAATGTCTCAGTATAATGCAGTTGGAGCATCTGCTTTCGTAAATTTATCAGAACATTTGAAATATACAAAAGTAATAGAGAATGTTAAAAACTACGAGAACAAATGTTTCTTGTGGTCAATATTATCAGCTCTACATCCTGCTAAAGACAATCCGCAACGTGTGAAAAAATATAAAATATTTGAAAACGCCTTAGACACATCTTTATTGACTTATCCAGTAACCCTCGATCAAATCCCGAAGTTCGAGGTTTTAAAAAATCTTTCTATAAATGTTTTTAATTCTAAGAAAGATGGTTTGAATACGTTATATATTTCACAGAATCCTGTTAAAGAACCCATACAACTTTTACTTTTAAAAGACGGCAGTAATTCTCACTACAGTTGGATTAAAAATATTAGTAGGGTTACAGCATACCTTTCAAGACATAATGGTAAATCCTATCCCTGCCCATACTGTCTTTATAATTTCACTCGCGACGATTTATTAAACAATCACGTAGATAATTGCAAATCAAACACTTTACAAACTATCAAGTTTCCCAAAGCGAATAGTACGAAATTTCATACAATTAAAAACGGGTTGAACCACCCATATGTGATTTATGCAGACTTCGAATGCTTTTCGAAATGTAGAAGAATTGAGAATAATCCATGTAGGGTGCGAACTAAGTATTTAGTATCGTCAGGATTTGCATATATTATAGTTGGACCGGAAGGTAAACTGATCAAAACCAGAATGTACAGAGGGAAAAATGTAACAGAACAATTTTTGAATGAAATGATCGAAGCCAAAAATTTGATCAATTATTTGAAGAAAAGAAATGTTAAGATGACTGATTTTGATTTGCAAATTTTTACTGGAGCAAAATATTGTAATATTTGTGGGAAAATTCTAGGAACTGATAGAGTAAGGGACCACGATCACTTAACTGGAAAATACAGAGGTGCTGTTCACAACAAATGTAATCTTCAATAAAAATTCTCACTTGAAATACCAGTGTTGTTTCATAATCTCAAAGGATTTGATGGCCACTTTATAGTGAAAGATTTGTGGAAATTTAAAGATAAGAAGAAAATTTCTTGTATTCCACAAACTACAGAAAAATATATATGCATTAGATTCGGTCAAATTAAATTTATTGATTCATTCATGTTCCTCAGCTCTTCACTGGATTAACTGTCGAAAAATATGGAAAATTTCTACATCCTAAGTCAATACTGTAGACAACATAATCTGAATGACTCACAGAAAGAACTTTTGAAAAGCGAAGGAAGTTTCCCCTATGAGTACTTGCAACAGAGTGCTCAGTTTTTGCAAACGTCACTTCTATCCAAAGAGAATTTCCAAAATAATCAACAATACGACAGAGCTCAAATTTTGTGGAAAGCCTTTTCTATTTCTACTTTCTGGGGAATATCACGATCTCTATATGATTACTGATGTATTACTGCTAGGAGATATATTTGAAAACTACAGAATTCGTGTATGAATAACTACTAACTCGATGCTTGTCATTATTTTAGCTTTCCTGGCTTATCCTATGCTGCCTGTTTAAAAATGACAGAAATTGAGCTGGAACTTATAAAAGGTGATATGTATTTTTTCATAAAAAGAGCCCAGCGAGGAGGAATATCTTTAGTGTCTAAGAGGTTTGCACAGGCCAACAATCCTTTAGTAGAACCATATGAGAGAAGTAAACCACAAAACTATATGTACTTTGATGCAAACAATTTATATGGCTGGGCATTGTCTCACCTCTTCCAAATGGTAATTTCAAATGGGTAAATGATATTGACTTGTTTAATATTCCAGACGACAGCAAAAAGGGTTATTTCTTCGAAGTTGATCTAGAATATCCGGCACATCTACACGATTTACACAATGATTTCCCCTTGGCTCGTGAAAAATTGAAACTCTGATAGTAATGTATCATTCTTGACACCAAATCTGTTCGACACTATAGGTTACTTAAACTCTATCTGGAACTGGGATTGAGAGTGAAACAGGTGCATAGAATCTTGGAATTTGATCAAAAACCATGGCTGAAACCTTACATAGATTTTAATACAACAAAACGAATTAATGCCATAAATAATCTTGAAAAAGATTTTTTCAAACTGATGAACCATGCTATATATGGCAAAGGTTTAGAAAATAAGAGAAAGAGAATAAAATGCCACATTGTGAATACTGGAGAAAAGCTTAAAAAATTAATTTCAAACCCTAGGTACGTTTCTTGTGTTAAACTTGCATAAAATTTCGTAATTCTCCACTTGAAAAAAGAAAAATATTATATTAGATAAACCATATTACATTGGCGTAACGATTTTGGAGTTGAGTAAATTACACATGTATAATTTCTTCTACAATTTTCTGAAATCAAAATTTAATGTTGAATTGTTATTTATTCCAGACGACAGCAAAAAGGGTTATTTCTTCGAAGTTGATCTAGAATATCCGGCACATCTACATCTATCATAGTGATTCCTTCTGTGTTGATATCCAGACAGATGAGATATATGAGAAATTTAACTCAGACTACTTTGATTAAATTACCCCACAGACCATGCATTATACAATGAATCAAATAAAATGGTTCCAGGAAAATTTAAGGACGAATTAAAAGGTCTTCTAATCAAAGAGGTTGTTGCTTTACGTCCAAAATTGCATTCTATAGATTCTCCAATTCCTAAAAAAGCGGCCAATGGAGTTACAAATGAATTTAGTCACGAAGATTAACGGGAATGTCTATTTGATGGAAAAATCGTGTATACGGAATTTTGATCAACAACGGAATTTCGATCAACAACATGATATACATGTATACCAAATAAAAAAAATTGCTTTATCCCAAAAATACACAAAACGACATATGAATGGAATTCAAACTTACACTTTTGGAAATTATAGAATCTCAGATGTGTATGGTAAAGAAGGCAATACCGTTTACAAAACTTTGAACTGAAAACAAATGCAAAAAATAATAAGTACTAATGAACATTTTGAAAACTGCACCAATTTGCAATTCTTTAGAAATGCTAATAATCAGTGTTTATTGTCTCTCTCAGTTAGAAGAGGAGACATAGGGATTCAAATTTAAGTGGTCTCGACTCAATTTCTGTGAAATATTATGGTCTGAAACCCTTTGTAATAAAATTAAGGTAATAAACTGTTTAGAACAACTTTGTACAAGCGACAAAGGATTAAATATCCCAGCAGTTTATCTAGCTAAAGTGAAATATATTTTTTTTATTCGGTCAACACTAATTTTTTTTGTCAGATTAGAGAACTAGATAAATCATAACTATCAATGTTAAAACCAAGCTTCTAGCTCGATTAGAACAAAAGTTATTGTAACACAAAATCTAAAATTATCGAACATGCAAAACTTAAAATAATGGATCGAGACCTCTTCCAATACATTTAACGTATAGTGTTTGCCGAAGATAACACAATGATATTAGTTTGAGTTCTGCAGCTCTATTAGAAGCAGAGTTATGAAGCCGCAAAGTTAAGAGGGGTTCGACACACTTTGTCGGCTAGAAAACGGTTTCAGACCGATTATTCTTTCGTCAGATTATAGAACTTGATAAACCCCATCTATTAAAATTAAAACCGTTATAATTCGACAAAATCTTAAAGTGTCGAACCCAGAAAACCAAAACTAAGAGATCGAGACTGCTTGCAATACGTTAAACGTATAGTGCTTCCCGAATGTAATCTAAAGACATTAGTTTGAGATGTGTGGCTCAATTAGAAGCAGCGTTATAAGGATGCAAATTTAAGAGGGTTCGACCCAATTTCTAGGCTAGGAAACGGATCCGACACCGTTTCCAGTTGAACTACCGAAATTAGTTCCAGTACTAGAACCTGATGTTGATGAAAAAACTGAAAATCTTTTTGCAAATCTTAGATGAGAATCAGCAATGTGTGGTATGCAAAAGGTTTTGAACCCAGAAGTCCTTTAGTAACGGGGTCGAGACCGATACCCACATGTTCAAAGTGTAGTTACATTGCGAATGAAATTCAATAATATTAGTTTCAAATCTGTAGCTTGATTACAAGACAAGTTATGAGATCATAAATTTAAGAGGGTTCGACTCACTTTCTCGGCTAGGTAAGGGGTCCGAACCCGATTCTGATCAGTTCAGAAAATAGTGTCTGCTTAGTATTATTGAACAACACCAGAATGAGCTCTGTAGCATAATTAGATCAAAAGTTATTTCAACTTTTGTAAATTGCAAAGAATTAACTCTCCTTCCTCCTCGCCTCCCTCCTCCTCACCTCTCCCATAGAATCAATGTTATTTAAAATACTGATCAATATTACAAAGTAATTTAATCGCACTGGTTTAATTTTTTTGCACCTAGATATTCAAAACACTGCTACAAAAACTTATTTTTTTAGATTTGATTTAAAGTTCATAATACTATTTTATTTTTAAATTTATTTCTTTTCCCACCACTAGAATATGAGTTGCTGCCAAGTATGGTATAGAAGACAATTAGCTTTAAACATTAGTATTGTTTCCCTTGATATTGAATGAGACTGCTCATCTACATTTAAACCTTTTAGTCTCAGTACATGAGACCTCTTTTTGGGGGGGATCTGGGTGGTGTTAGTTGGTTCTGTGGCCAGCTAGCAACATGGTCTCTGCAGTTGATTGCAGTAACCATGGGATCGCTCAGCCCGTGGGGGGTCTAGCAGCAGTCATAATCACAGACTCCGCTTCCAGTTGTGTCTTGTATACTGCTGGAACCGGAGGAAATTTTTTGCGTTCGATCGAGTCACAGAAAGAGGAAGAGAGGGCAGATGGGAGGAGAAGACAGAGAGAGGAAGAGAGGGCAGAGGGGAGGAGGGGACAGAGAGAAAAAGAGAGGGGAGGACAGAGAGAGAGAGGAAGAGAGGGGAGGAGGGGTCAGAGAGAGAGCAGAGGGGAGGAGGGGACAGAGAGGGGGGGTAGAGGGGAGGAGGGACAGAGAGGTGGGGCCGTCCATCAAGCCGAACAACTTCTCGAACTATAAGAGATTTAGTTCAATGAAATTTAATCTTGAGCCCGTTGTTATTTTGAGGAGACTGATTTCCGTTTAGCACGATAACAAAAAACTCTTCTCTCTTTACTTATTATATATATAGATAACATAAAACTTCACACTTCTCAAAATTATTCTAACCTACATCACTTTTCACTTCAAATTCTTTCCAATTATTTAAAAAAATAACCTAAATCACTTTTCACTTCCAAAATCTTTTTTTCATCTAGTACCCTCTCTTCATACATTCACAGATATTCAAAGTCGATCTTTTCATCAGACCCCCCCACCCCCGAAAACATCATTTTACCTGTTGATTTTGTCATATATTGCAAACAAATTTCTCAAAACTGTCCGACTTTGTCAAATTCTCCGATTTTCCTGGCTTTTTACAACCGAAAAATCCAGTGAAGTGTGTGATAACTCAACAAAATCCATCGTTTTTTATCTATTTCACACGCACCTCATTTTTTCTGAAAATTAGTTAAATAAATTAGTTTAAATTTCATCTGCCCAAAAAACTTAAATTACTTTTTTCACATGAAACACCCGGTTTTTTCCCGATTTTCACACATATTTTCAGAAAGAAACTACAAGAAACACCGATTTACATGGCTTTTACAACCGAATAATCCAGTAAGTGTACGATAACTCAACAAAACACATCATTTTTTATCTCATACACACACACCTCATTTCAAACTAATCCATTTAAACTAATTCGCAAATTAGTTTAAACTCATCTTTCCAAAAAAAAATTAAATTAGTTTTTCACATGCTAAAAACTACCCCTTTTTTTTCCTTTGGAAAGAAATGGTTATATATTGGGGAATATTTAATATATTAAGATTTGAATGGGGATTAATATCTCTGTTATTGTTTTGAGTTAATTTTATCTAAGGAATTATTTTTCAGGCATATAATTATAATATCCATGTGTTAGCCGAGAAGATGGAGATGTGCAAGACTTACAGCCTTTGTAATTCGATCTTCGTTTAGACGGCTAACACAAAGTTCAATGCAATAGGTAGTAAGTAAGTATATTTGTATAACAGATTTAACACGGGTGAATTAAAAAGATAATCACTCTCCGTGCTGTTTAGCACTTTTTTAGAGAAATTGCATTTTGATCGGTGAATACAGGATGGTAGAGATGTTAGTCACTTCTTATATAGTAGGCGAAGTAAATCATTTCTTGTTACACGGATCACTCAATAATACTTTGACACACTGTCACTTAACATATTTCGACTTGTAAAGTCTTCTTCAGAAGTTGTGGAAATGGTTATACTTCGGAGATTATATCCTTATGCGCGTCTCTGCGCCTGCGCTGTGTGGTTTGAAACGGGTAACGCTGTTGCGGTTTCACGATCCTACGGGTATCCCTGTTGCGGTTTCATGATCCTACGGGTATCCCTGTTGCGGTTTCATGATCCTACGGGTATCTCTGTTATGATTTCTTGATCCTACGGTTATCCCTGTTGCGGTTTCATGATCCTATGGATATCCCTGTTACGGTTTCATGATCCTACGGGTATTCTGTTGTGGTTTCTTGATTCTACGGGTATCCCTGTTGCGGTTTCATGATCCTATGGGTATTCTGTTGTGGTTTCTTGATCCTACATGTATCCTTGTTGCGGTTTCATGATCCTACTGATATCCCTGTTGCGGTTTCATGATCCTACTGATATCCCTGTTGCGGTTTCATGATCCTACGGATACCCCTGTTGCGGTTTCATGATCCTACGGGTAACTCTGTTGTGGTTTCTTGATCCTACGGGTATCCCTGTTGCGGTTTCATGATCCTACTGATATCCCTGTTGCGATTTCATGATCCTACGGGTATCCCTGTTGCGGTTTCATGATCCTACTGATATCCCTGTTGCGGTTTCATGATCCTACTGATAACCCTGTTGCGGTTTCATGATCCTACTGATATCCCTGTTGCGGTTTCATGATCCTACGGATACCCCTGTTGCGGTTTCATGATCCTACGGGTAACTCTGTTGTGGTTTCTTGATCCTACGGGTATCCCTGTTGCGGTTTCATGATCCTACTGATATCCCTGTTGCGATTTCATGATCCTACGGGTATCCCTGTTGCGGTTTCATGATCCTACTGATATCCCTGTTGCGGTTTCATGATCCTACGGATACCCCTGTTGCGGTTTCATGATCCTACGGGTAACTCTGTTGTGGTTTCTTGATCCTACGGGTATCCCTGTTGCGGTTTCATGATCCTACTGATATCCCTGTTGCGGTTTCATGATCCTACGGATACCCCTGTTGCGGTTTCATGATCCTACGGGTAACTCTGTTGTGGTTTCTTGATCCTACGGGTATCCCTGTTGCGGTTTCATGATCCTACTGATATCCCTGTTGCGATTTCATGATCCTACGGGTATCCCTGTTGCGGTTTCATGATCCTACTGATATCCCTGTTGCGGTTTCATGATCCTACTGATAACCCTGTTGCGGTTTCATGATCCTACTGATATCCCTGTTGCGGTTTCATGATCCTACGGATACCCCTGTTGCGGTTTCATGATCCTACGGGTAACTCTGTTGTGGTTTCTTGATCCTACGGGTATCCCTGTTGCGGTTTCATGATCCTACTGATATCCCTGTTGCGATTTCATGATCCTACGGGTATCCCTGTTGCGGTTTCATGATCCTACGGGTATTCTGTTGTGGTTTCTTGATTCTACGGGTATCCCTGTTGCGGTTTCATGATCCTACGGATAACTCTGTTGTGGTTTCTTGATCCTACGGGTATCCCTGTTGCGGTTTCATGATCCTACTGATAACCCTGTTGCGGTTTCATGATCCTACTGATATCCCTGTTGCGGTTTCATGATCCTACGGATATCCCTGTTGCGGTTTCATGATCCTACGGGTAACTCTGTTGTGGTTTCTTGATCCTACGGGTATCCCTGTTGCGGTTTCATGATCCTACTGATATCCCTGTTGCGGTTTCATGATTCTACGGGTATTCCTGTTGCGGTTTCATGATCCTACGGGTATTCTGTTGTGGTTTCTTGATTCTACGGGTATCCCTGTTGCGGTTTCATGATCCTACGGATAACTCTGTTGTGGTTTCTTGATCCTACGGGTATCCCTATTGCGGTTTCATGATCCTACGGATATCCCTGTTAGGGTTTCATGATCCTACTGATATCCCTGTTGCGGTTTCATGATCCTACTGATATCGCTGTTGGGGTTTCATGATCCTACGGATATCCCTGTTGCGGTTTCACGATCCTACGGGTAACTCTGTTGAGGTTTCTTGATCCTACGGGTATCCCTGTTGCAGTTTCATGATCCTACAGGTATCCCTCTTGCGGTTTCATGATCCTACGGGTATCCCTGCTGCGGTTTCATGATCCTACTGATATCCCTGTTGCGGTTTCATGATCCTACGGGTATCCCTGTTGCGGTTTCATGATCCTACGGGTAGTCTGTTGTGGTTTCTTGATTCTACGGGTATCCCTGTTGCGGTTTCATGATCCTACGGGTATCCCTGTTGCGGTTTTGTGATAATTTTTGCCAAGAAAGTCTTGCCATGTTTTCAGCTAGTTTTAATGTTTTTAACGGGTAACTGTTATTTTTAACATCCGAATAGATATTTACTTTTTCTTTTTCATAAAATTGTGCAGTGGAGACATATCTCATATTTCTTAGGAATGCTGTTTTTAACTCACTTTTTTTGTGGGCTAGGGGCTGTTTGGAGACATATGGAATAATAATGGGTGGCGCTGTAGGCTTGTGATAGATTTTAATTTCAAGCTTTTGTTCTTACCGTAATAGTAGCATGTCCATAAATGGTAATTGGTCATCATTTTCCTTTTCAGCGGTTACTTTAAGAGTGAGACATTAAATTGTGTTTGCAACTGGGAATGAAACTTATTTAAAATTTATGTATCTTGTCTGTATATAATGATATCATCCACATATTTTTTTAATAATATTTTAATTTCTCGAGAGCGATTCTAATGGCAGTTCCCTCAATATGTTGGTGGTAAGGTAATGGTGGTAAAGTATGGTGATAAAGGTGATTCCATAGGTACTCTTGTTTTTGTCGGTAATTGTAGTTATTTATCTTGCAAAAAGAAACATTTTCTCTGACGAGCTGTACAGCATTGATCACGCTGCACATTGTAGGTGAGGGATCTCCGTTTTGGCTTTCCAGTTTCTCTTTTCAGTCTTTCCAGTTTTTCTTTCCAGAAAATTTTTTCATTCTAAATAGGAAATTATTCTCGTATTTTGTGACAACTATTGATTTTAGAGTTAACTACAGTGTATGCAGCATGAATGTTTTAGCAGTTTAATTTTTGTTCAATCGTTGTTTGTTTTTAAATGTATGGGCCCCGCATTTGCTAGTCACTGTA
Source organism: Ryuthela nishihirai (assembly GCA_038380435.1). Lineage (NCBI taxonomy): Eukaryota > Metazoa > Arthropoda > Arachnida > Araneae > Heptathelidae > Ryuthela > Ryuthela nishihirai. Next base: position 197,574 of record JAWZYU010000010.1, read on the forward strand.
AGTAAAGACATTTAAGATGTTCCAAAGCTTGACATGGAGATTTGATGGGGAGGTCGGTGGGTTCAAAGTATTTCTTAATATAGGTGTAGAGTGCTTTCTCCAGGTTGATCATGGGGCCACGCTGTTTTGCGTCCAGAAGTCGCAATGGTATACCTGGTTTATGAGTCTTTACTCTGACGAAGAGCTGTGGGACACATGGGTACATAGGTCGGAAGCATGCTTTTTGGATGGATTGCACTAAATGTTCCTGATTCTTTATTTTTGTTACTTGCGGGAGGAGATTATTTACAGGGAGTGTATTTTTTGTTCTGTCATGGATGACAGCTACCTAAAATATATTTTTGTGGAGGTAGAGGCAATTTCATTTACATCTGTTTTAATTAAATTACATTGTCTGATAGTCTGATTGTATGATAGTATGATAGTCGAGGTCAGCTGTCACGAGAAGTGCTGGTGATTGCTGTTGAATTATAGTTGGATGACGAATTGCTTGGTCGGTATTATAACAACACTTTCTGTTGACAAAAATTAGTAGATTTTCTCTGAACGATAACTTTATCTGAGTGAGAAATATCAATCAAATAGATAATAGTCCCTTTGTTTCTTTCACTATAATTGGTTTCATCTATCAATGTTACACAGTGCCTTGGGAAACAATGTAGTAGATGGAACCATTGGAAGACTAAACAATATTTCGAAAGTTTATACTTACTACATCTTGTACAATAATCATGTGAAGCTGAATAAAATTAACAAATGAGATGATTATTAAGCCCTATAACAGAGTATATAAACGATGCAATCGACTTCGTCATAACTTCTTCAGATATACGATGATTAGAGGATTCGTTTAGAAAGTACGTAAAGTTTCAAAGTTCTGTCATGCTTGAAATTGTAGTTGTGCAATGAGGTGAAGCACGAGTCATGAAGTATGATAGTCGAGGTCAGCTGTCACGAGAAGTGCTGGTGATAGCTGTTGAATTATAGTTGAATGACGAATTGCTTGGTCGGTATTATAACAACAGTTTCTGTTGACAAAAATTAGTAGATTTTCTCTGAACGATAACTTTGTCATGTGACTCACTTGTTCATGTCGAGATAGTGTCAAGCATCAATGTCGCCAGTGATTTGATTCTTTTTCCAAATTTTCAGTGTTTTGTGCCAAAAAGGAGGAGAATGAATCCAAGGGATTGTATGTATTTATTGAGTAATAGAGGTAGGCCTTACTAAGAGAACTAATGTATCACTCACGAGTTAAAAGCCACTTAGATTTCCCGTGGCCGAGTGGTTAGTGCGCTTATTTCTGATCGAGGGCAGGGCGTGGAGTTTTACGGAGATAAATCTCGAAGCGATCCAGCTGGGACTTGAATCGGGAAGCTGCACATTACGAGACTGGCTGGATAACTGACATCTTGCCAATCAGTACAGATTTTGTATATAAAGCATCCTTTGGATACATTCTAGATGAGAAAAAACCTCTGACAATTTTCTGAATTAAAGCAAAAAATTTATTTATTAAACTCTTGTAACTATTAATAAAACGGTAGTATATAACACAATTAAATTTCAAGAGATTCAGAATTATGATGATTTAATTACACGTATTAATTATTTGCTTTATATCGTATCTCAACATTTAGATTTATTACAAAATTCCGTTTCAAATATTTACAATCTTGGTTAATTTTTTATATCAACCCTAGAAGAACGGATACAGGAAAAAAACAGATTAATGACAATAGAACTAGATTTTGGTAAACATTTTCCTAGAAATTAAATTCACGATCGGTAATCAAAAAATTTCTTTGTTAAAACCTAATATACAATACCATTCAAAAATGTATTAGTATTATATTTATTTTATTTTGACGTTCACAGGGTACGGTCGCTCCCACACAGGGTGTCACGGATTAACGTTCCATCCGACGGACGCCGGCTTTTACACGCTCATTAGTATTTCCCACTGATCGAAGGCAGAACGGTTGATACAACAGGCTTGGACAGTGCAGTAACAGAAAAACTACTTTTCAAAAATATAACAATTAAAATTAAACTTACTTTCTAAAAACTCAACTGGTAATTACTTATATTTAAGAATTTTGAAATTAATTTTATGATATTCTCAAATATTTTAACAACATCGTGACAAATAAATTATTTTATTTTAACCAGTTTAAAATTAAATAGCTTTCATTTAAGTTTTAAATAAAGAAAATCACTTGAAAATTTATGCATAATTAATATTTCTCCTTTTTATCCTCCTTTTCTTGAAGTTTGCCCAGGCTACTATATCAAGGTGGTATTGCTTGAACCTGCGAACTGCAGATTACGAGCCTGGCGCTTTACCGACAGATCCCGCCTCCCTGCCATCCCACCAAAGGAGTGAGAATCATTAAAGAAAATACGAATGACTCACCTGGTGCCACATGTGATTCTTTTCATACATAACTTGTTACGATCGATAGAAGACTAACAGTTACGATATAGGAGGACTGGATTTAGGGGTGAAAGGTCCAGGATTGCCCCGTTTTGAGAATCCTAGTAAGGGTAATGGAAAACAAAAATTATCATAGCTGTGCATATTTCACGCATTTTTCATGAATTTAAAGAAAAAAAAAAGCTAAAACAAGAGGAAAATGTTACACTGTAATGAAAATCCAGTTCCTTTAACCTCCTCCCTCCCTTTTTTTTTTGCCTCAGCCCCTATTATTTTTTTCTAGATTCTGTCCTGGCTCTGATATTGCCACTAACAAATGCATTGTCTTGTCTGGAGCTGTGGGATCTTTACCTACACGGGTACTTTCCCGATTTCGGGCAGATTTCTGCAGATTGCCAGCGCGCCAGGCTCATAATCTGCAGTTTCCAGGTTCGAGTCCCAGCTGCGTCATAGTTGAGATTTATATCCGCGAAACTCCCCACCCGCGGTCAGTAGGGAACACCAATGGGCTTTGAATGGCTGAGTCCGTCGTATGAGACGCTAAGCCGTGGTCTAATGTTTGGGAGAGCCACACTCTGTGCACGTTAAAGAACACGCTGGATGGACTTGACGGGAGACTACCATCTGTCTCCCAACAGCTGTTCCAGTGAATTCCTTCCCGCAACCTTCTCCGACCCTTCGGGATCCTTAACTTACTTGGCTATTTACTTACTTACATACTTGGCTATTTAGCCCAGTATGTGCAAAAATATTGCAGCTCTGAGGTAAAACAGTCCAACCAGGTTCTGGCTGACTATTCAATGATATCTTGGCCAAACGTCATCAATGATACCTCTTAAGAGCTTGAACTGTGCAGATAACTGTTGTTGAAAGCTGACTTTTGCATCTCAGCATACCATAATCCGATGAGCAGGAAAACGTACAATCTATACATGGGGGCACGGCTTAACATCTCATTCGATGGACAGCAATTCATCCACGCCCAACAGTTTCTACCTTTGCATTGTGGGTAGAACTACGATTAATCGAAGAAATATTACCAATGCAGGTAAAATTGGTACCCGAAATTAGGAAATGCAGATCTCGAGCCTGATCTCTTAGAGAGTAAGTATCTCCAGGCCTTCTGTTTTTGAGTTGTCTCGGGTTGTTTTACCCCTGAGCAGCACGTTTTTACAAACAATGGACTATACAGCCTGGTCACAAAGACTCCGAATGCCCAGAGAAGTTTGGGGGGAGAGGACTCACTGGAACAGCTCTTGGGAAACAGATGATAGCCTCCAGTCAAGGACTTCCAGCGTGTTCTTTAACGTACACAAAATATGTCTCTCACGCACACGGAGCCAAGGCTTAATGTCCCATCTGACGGTCGATGGCCCTCCCAAACCCATCGGTATCCCCTACTGAAGGAGGGCGCGGAGTTATGCGCAGATAAATTTTAATGCCGACCCAGGTGCGATTTGAACCTGAGAACTGTAGATTACGAGCCTGACTCGCTACCGACTGAACCACCCCCACCACAACGACATTCGTGAACAAAGAAATACTTAAAGAATAAGATCAGCGAATATGCACTAGTCAGGTCTTTCCATCTTGAGCTCTGATTTCTCGTAATGCCTTTTCTTCTCAACGAATACTGAATGCCACAAAGCTGTTGTTACTCATGTGAAATTTTAATTGAAGTAAAATGCAACTGAACTTGAACTGGACTTCTGAAATATGAGTCTTGGTTTCTTTCATAATAGATGAAACCCTTAAAGGAAAGAATTATTGAATGGAAAAGGAAAAGGATCAAAATCGGTTGAGTCTCTTTTATTTTATACTTAACAATTACAATATACAAGGGCCGGATTTAGGGGAAAGTGTCCATTATTCCCCCCTTTCGAGAATCCTAGTCAGAGTAATGGAAAAACCAATTATTATACTTGTGCATATTTCAAGCATTTTTCAAAAATTTTTTTTACAAAACCGCTAAATAAAAAATGCCACTCTGTAATGAAAATCCAGTTTCTTTCAACTCCCTCTCTTTTCTTGATCCCCGCCCCCCTTATTTTTTCTATATTCTGTCCTGGCTCTGAGAGTGCCACTAACAATTACATTGTCTTGTCTGGAGCTAATGGGATATTTAACTATAGGGCTAGCTCCCCGATTCCCGAAAAAATAGGGGTCGCTCAGTTTGTAGCGCGCCAGGCTTGTAATCTGCAGTTTCCAGGTTCAAGTCCCAGCTGGGTGAGCTTTGAGATTTGTCTCCGCAAACTCCCCGCCCTCCGTCAGTAGGAGACACCGATGGGCTTGGAAAGGATGCCGTCCGTCAGATGGGAGATTAAGCCGTAATTCAGTGTGCTGAAGAGCTGTACCCTGGGCAAGTTAAATGGATGGCCCTGATCTCTGGATGGCCCTGATCGGAGGCTGCCATCTGTCTCCCAACTGCTATTCGAGAGGGTCCTTTCCCCTCAACATTCTCTAAGCCTTTGGGGTCTTTGTGGCCTGCATATTTAGCCCATTGCGTGGAAAAAAAGTGCCGCTCAGAGGTAAAACAACCAAAGCTTAGAGTATCTACGAAAAAAAAATTGAACCCTTGTCTACAGACGATAAAGTGAAAATATTTGCAATAAAATCATCTGAAGCAAAATATTTTTACGCATCTGACTGAAATCTATATAATAAAAGAAGGTGTCTGTCTGACTTTGTCAACCATAACTCATCGGTAATTCAACGTACACACTCCAAATTTTCAGAGAACGTTTCTGGCGGTGGTCCAGATTGCTGTGCCAAATTTCAGGTCGAAAGTCCAAAAGGGTAGCTTGCTAGAACCAAAAATATTTACCATGCTATTCCTACGGGAAACGAGAATCGCTGTAAAATTTACTGTTGCCATTTATTGCTCCCTAACTGTGAAAGTAAATTGTTAAAATAGCATTTAAATCTGCTGCTGCAAATCTGAAGCCGTTGCCAGATTCCCCACATTTCCAAAAGCACTATTTAGGCGTTTCATTGCAGCTAGGGACCTCATTTTCTAACCAAAAATGGGGTCGGGCACGGGGAATCCGCACTTGTGGAATTTGGGACCTTTCGGTGAAGTACGTCGGGAATTACAGAATGCCAAAATCTGACGAAATAAAAATATCTCGATAGTTTGCCATGGACTCTGAGAGCGCGCCGAATCAGCAATGACCTTTGCAACACCGGGAAATTCTTCGTGTTCAAATTATCATAAAATGTCAGGGGGATACTTAGAAAACTAACCATTAGTGCGCGAAACAAATTACGCAGATTAAAAGTGTGACACGAGCTGTCATTATTTGTGTAGAAACGGTGTCACGGGCTAAGTGAGATCCTGATTTTTAAAACAATCACTGAGGCACACGGGGGATGCAGAGCATGAAATTTCGACCGTGCAGACGAATATATCACGGGAGCCATATGGCGGCAAAATCTGTGGTAACGGAAATAAAAATCTCGATGGCTTACGCAAACACTAAGCCACGAGCTATGAGAGAGCTCGCTGACGTCGACAACGATACAAGTTAACACCGGGCAAATTTCTTCCTATTGAAAATCTGTGCTAAAATGTCGGGGCTAAATACCTTTGGTGAAATGAAAAGAATAAACAGGTTAAAAGTGACATCCGGACAGCGCCGGGTAACTTCAGGTACTCTACATAATAAGAGAAGGTGTCTGTCTGTCTGTCTGTCTGTCTGTGGCAGGCATAACTCATCGGGAAATCAACGTACACGCTCCAAATTTTCAGAGAATGTTTCTGATTGTGGTCCGGATTGCGGTGCCAAATTTCATGTTAAAATTTCAAAAGGGGGCTTGCTAGAATCAAAAATATTTTACCATGCTTTTCCTAAGGGAAACGAGAATTGCTATCAAATTTATTGTTGCCATTTTCTGCTCCCTAACTGTAAAAATAAAGAGTTAAAATAGCATTTAAATCCTCTGCTGCAAATCTGATGCCGTTGCCGGATTCCCCACATTTCCAAAAGCATTATTGAGGCGTTCCATTGCAGCTAGGGACTTGATTTTCTAACCGAACATGGGGTAGCGCAGGGGGAACCCGTCTACGAAATTTGGGACCTTTCGGTGAAGTACGTTGGGAACAACAAAATGCCAAAAACTGGCGAAATAAATATGTCGATCGTTTGCCACGGTCTATGAGAGCGCGCCCCGAGTTAGCAATGACCTTAGCAACACCGGGAAATTCTTCATATTCAAACTGTGTAAAATGTCGGGGGGAGGGGATACTCACAAAACTAACCTTTAGGGCAGAAAGCAACAGAATGTGCAGATTAAAAGTGAGACACGAGCTGTCACAATTTGTGTAGAAACGATGCCACGGGCCAAATGGGACCTGATATTTAAACCAATCACTGGGGCACACGGGGGACGCTGTGCAGGAAATTTGGATCGTGCGGACGAATATCACGGGAGCCATAGGGCAGCAAAATCTGTGGTAACAGAAGTAAAAATCTCGATAGCTTACGTAGATACTATGACACGAGCTATGAGAGAGTTCGCTGATGTCAACAACGATCCAAGCCAACACTGGGGCAATTGTCTTCCTGTTGCAAATCTGTGCTAAAGTGTCGGGAGGGGGGGGGGGGGGGGGTACTTGCAAAATTTTCATTTAGTGCAGTGAAAATAAAAATGTAGAGATTAAAAGTGACACCCGGGCAGCGCCCGGATACGTTCGGCTAGTATAAAATAAAAATGCAAATGTTTGTTTTGAAATTACAATTGTATTGTTTAGTTAGTCATTTTTTTCTTTTGTAATTAAGATTTTGTTATCTTAATAAAAGATTTCGGGAAAGTCAAAGAAACAACAATTATTATACGTACAATTAGATCTTTCTCGAATTCTCGAGAATTCAGATATTTGGCTCCCGATTCTCGAGATTTTAAAATTGTCGAGAAATCAGAAAACTTTGTGAAACCCCACTGGTTCGTGATATATTCAGTGATACATCGCGGTTACAGACAAATTATTTTCCTTCTTATACTCTTATACGTGGGGCGTTCAAAAAGTTCTTGACAAGTGTGTGTAGATTTGCACTCGTTCCTTCAAAGTTAACGAACTACGATTTTTGAAAGATTGTCTAAATTTGTCATTCATCATCATCATCCTCAAGAAGTCATGGGCTACGGAAGTACAACCAGACGGTGCAGTTTAGTTCTCCAAGTATATCTGTCCTGATCTATATCTGCTGCATCTGAACACTGCACACCAATTCTAACAAGGTACAGTTTGACATTGTCCGCCCAACGATCTTAGGTCTCCCCTTCTTTCTGAGACCTTTAGGCACACTGTTCATAATCCTATTGACCAGACCAAAGGAGTCTCCCTCTGCACAATATGCTGCTTAAAGGAGGTTGTAGACTCCTTTGCCTAATCTCATCATTAGTCACAAAGCTGAACCACCTAATGACCGAGGTACTTCGTAAGCATCTAGAATCAAAAGCATCTACTTTCATGTTATCTTGTTTACAGAGCTCCCTCACTACCATAACTAACTCTAGAAAAACCAAACAATTATACAATCTAATTTTAGTCTTTAGGTGTATACCCTATTTCTCCACACTCTCCACAGATTCTTAAAAATCCCGGCAACAATCCCTATTTGTCTGTTAATCTCATACCGCACATCACCAGTATCTGTTACATAGCTCCCAAGATAATTAAACTGACACCTGCTCAAAACTGCAACCATTCAGATTAACTGAATCACAGCCTTCCTGACCAATTTTCCTCACTTTAGTTTTCTCTCTCTTTATAATCATACCTACTCTACTACCAGTCTCATCAACAGCTCGATTGAAAGTGTTCATCTCATCAACATCATTTGAAAAAAGGGCTAAATCATCAGCATAATCTAAATCAGAAATTTTCGTATCTTCTGAGAGGTATATATTAAGACATTCCTGCAGTTCTTTCTTTCTGAAATAAGATCACCTGCCTTATCACTCAAATAATTCTGTCTCCTCTGCTCCTTTTTTCCCAAAAGAGTACAGTTAGTTCCCGATAAACCCTATTTAAAATGGTCCGATTCTTGCTCAACTTCAGTAATCATAATGATAAAGTAACCTATCATGGTAAGCGTTAACTATAACTGGGTCTATCAGAACTTCAGAATTTAACGTAAATTTTTTAACCTTAGCACAACTCTTCTTAAGTTTAAGTTGCAAGATACAATTAACAAGGTAATGGTCAGATACAATTTCAGCTCCCCTATATGACCTGGTATTCCTAACAGAACTTGCCCATTTGCTGTTAATTAATATGAAAGCAATCATACTATTATACAGCTCATCTGGTGAAACTTATGTGTATTTATGTATGTCGCGGTGTTTGTAATAAGTGTTAGTTATTCTGAAACCATTGAGTTTACTTACCTGTAGGAGACGTTGCCCATTGCCATTGCAGCTACCAATACTAAAAGGGCATATCACCCCTTCCCAAAGGTAAGAATCTGTACCAACTTTGGCATTGAAGTCACCTAGAACAAGGGTAATATCTCCTTTCTTGACAGAATTCAAAATATCCTGAAGTTGTCCGTAAAACCTATCCTTCTCATCCTCATCGGCATCCTCAGTGGGGGCATAACATTCAAGTCTTTAACGCTTGTCTGAAATTTTGCTGTAAGAAACCTTTCATTAATGCACTCATATCCTAGAAGAGCATCACCACGCCTTGGTGATGCTTATTGTCGTCCCTCCCTGAAACAGAAATTTAAGATTATTTTTAAGAATTTGACCTTTATCTTTCCATCTGGTCTCTTGCAAGCCGAGAATATCTAAATTATAATGGTGGAATTCTTGTGTGAGGACATCAAGAGAAAAAGCTCTGTGCAGAGTCCTCACATTCCAACTACCTATGAAGAGAAAATAGTTAGTGGGATGTTTAAAGAAACTATGTATATTGAGAGAGGGAATGCAGACAATATCAAACAGCCCCCTAATCGTAGACATGGGGCAAAGTCCCTTTCCCCACCACTAAAGGCTGAAGCCATCTACACTGGAGACTTCCTCCAATGTAAAATTTGACGATGCCAATAGAAGCAAAGAGTTCAGGTGTTTGCGAAGACCTCTGCTCAGGATTATCCACCAGCTGATAAACATATCCTGCGAAGTTATTCACTTGGGGCTGTCAACCCACAAACAAACAGAAAACACAGCGGAAATTTTTCCTCCACAGAAGCCCACCAGTGCAGCAGAATCAAGGTCCATAATCAAGCTCAGAGCCATATCTGTCCAGTCCAGTGGGTTTATATGGTCAGCACCAGGACCATGTATTGTTGACCACTCCTCAGCAGGATAGAAAAAAAAAATGAAATTTTGCCATAGTTGTCAAGATTAGTAGGCCACACTGATCTGGCAGTCCTCCCCTTCCGTTTCCTTCCACAAGAGAGTATCTCTTTTGAAAGGTATTAACGGTCTGCACCACGAGAAGGCGGGATCGGACAATAGGTGCTAGGCTGGCCGGTTCTATGCATCATCACAGGGGATTGGTGCATAGCTCTCCTTCCAGTGTTACACAATATTTTTTTTGTGTGGCATTTAAAACGATAAGCAAATGATTTCAAAATATTTGTAATCTATTTCGGACATAATGTTATTTACGTCGCTACAGAATCTAAAAATGTGTTAATCATAGGTAATAAATTTCGACTTTGGGAAAGCATCTCCATAGAGAATCTGGTATAACGACCTTGAGCATAGCACTGATTCAGTTACCACTCCGATTTCCACTCTAACCACAATTCTCGCTCTAAACCAAAGCTTCTTATATCATAGCAGGCCTGGTGAGTACAGCAACAGAAGGATTGATGTTCAAAACAAACTTCACTTCTTATAATTCGACTGACGGCTGTTGATTCTTTTAAAAATTTGTTAACCAATTTAAAGTAATCATTCAAATTTAAATACAATTTCACCGCAATAAATAAATTATTTCATATTATGTAGTTTAAAAATAAATGGAATTCAATTAAATATTAGCCAAATTTAATTGCTTAAAAATCTATGCATGTTTTCCTCCATTTGCTCAATGACTCTCCAGATAAACGGGGTATGCTCATCACTGTAGTTTTTCTGTATTTCTTGTTACCAGGTTTTCTTGTGTCAATAAAATTTGTATTTGTAATTTTAGGCTGGTTGATCATAATTTCACCCTTCAGAGTAACAGGAAATGTTGAATACTTCTATTTAAACCACTAATTTTGTATGAAATTATAATACATAAATATAGTCTTTATGTTGCAACTAAAACGATCACATTTGAACACATTATTTCGAAATATTTGAAACATATTTCGGATATAATTTTATTTGCTTTTCTGCAGAATCAAAATCAAACAATTGCTATTTTACGGAAAGTCTTAATTAGTGAACATAAATGGAATCATTTGACGTACAACCCATAAAAAATGAAATTTTAAAGGGTAAATTAGTGAAACTTGAATGAAGAAAGGAAAACTATTTGTTATATGAAGCCATAGTGATGATATCATCGTGCATTCATTAAGGCATGTAGGAAAGTATAATTGATACATTTGGAATAAAATCTATTTTTCTTTAACTTTAGATATATCGTAAAGATATATCTGTAATATACTACTGCCCAAAGACATATGAATTACTACAGATTGAACGAAAGGTATTTATTTCAATTAAATTATTTTATAAATCTTGTGGTAGTTTTAGATAATAGCTTTGATATTTTAATTCCCATAAAGTTTTCGTTCATCATTTATTTGTTTTTGAGTTTATCTACATTTTTTAAAACGATTCTTCTAAGATGTTGACCACTAGCAACATGCTACGTACAAAATAAAAGCCTGTTACGTAGGAGGATCGTGGATTTTAAAAAATTGCCCAATTTAATTTTGAATTCATCACTGAAGATGATATCTCGCCATTCGTCGAGCACTCATGTTTTTCGTTGCACTGCTGCCATCCTGGCATCCTTTAGTTTAGTGTGATCGATATGTAGAGTAGAGGATGCCTCCCTTGCATAACAGCCTCCTGAAGGCGTCGATGAAAGGTACTGAAAGATACCGTGGTGCCTCATCTGTAGTTCTATCATTGGATATCTGTCGGGGAGTCACTTTCTGGTCTGGATATCTGTTGGGGAGTCGCTTTCTGGTCTGGATAACAGTGGGACAGAAATCTGGTTAATCTGGCGATTCATAGTTCACTCGATGACGGCATGATCCTAAACGATGACCTGAAACGCCTTCCCATGTCTATTGCTTCCGGGAGGAACTGTTCGTCCTTCACGTTGGAAATTAGCTGCATTCATTGCATTCACATAGACCAATGATGCGACCTCACTTAAACTTGTTGAATAGATTATTTTTTTTTCATTCTTGGAACTATTATTAGAAGATTATGTAATGTTCTTTCAGTCCCGATGATTTTTATTTTCATTTTTTACGACTCTAACTGGGACCCATTCCTTGTCAGTACCATTGAGTTCACTCTTTTACTGTAACGTGGAAGGGCAATTTCGCTTAGATCCGACATTTTGTTACTTAACAGGATAATTGCATTGAAACAATAATTTGTCTTCTTACTCCAGGAGGGGGGACAATTATTCGTTTTGAGATATAATGAAAAATTCGTTTTGTAGTACATAATGTAGTAGTAAAATAACTCTAAAGTGGAGGAGTAAAGATCTCGAATTTTCACTGGTAGTAAATGCTAAAGGCCGAAAAATCTTCGTAGCGCCTCCTAACGATGGAAGTCCTAAAATTACAAATATTTTACCAAGTATTGTAAACGATCTATTCAAGCTGGAAATTCGAAATTTCAGTGGTTTATACCAGTGCAATGATTTTTCCTTTACCACAGTGAGGTGTAACGGAAATGAAACCTTTGGTTTTAAGAGATAAAGGTATTAGCCAGCTCTAATACATTTTCTCTAAGATGTTGAAAAATGAGGCATCATAGCTCATTGTGAAGTACACCTGTCCCTCGATTTACACGGTACTCAGTTCACACAATTTTGGCTCTGCACGGTCAAAAAATGGAACCAGTTTCGATTTACACGGTACTGACTGAGATTTCCTTTCTATGTACGTCTCAGTCAGTACCGTGTAAATCGAAACTGGTTGCATTTTTTGACCGTGCAAAGCCAAAATTGTTTGAACTGAGTACCGTGTAAATCCAGGGATAGGTGTATTGCTATTTAAAGGCTTGAAACATTGCTAGTGGCATAAGAAAAAGTTTAATAAGTGACAATTAGGTTTAATATTTTCTGTAAAACAGTGGTACACCGATTACTGTGAATTTTATAAAATAAAGTAAAAAATAAATACCCCCTCAAGCAGCTGCATGCCACAGAGGTCTGACAGGAGCCTGTCACTTTATATGCCAGAGTAGAAGATCTGAGAGGATGGCAGGACCTCAGCAGAAAACAACACGAATATCCATGCCTTACCCGGGGCTCGAACCCAGGTCCCGTAGATTAGTAGACAAGCGTGCTAACGACTCGGCCACAGGACGGCTCTGTGAATTTTAGATTTGAAAAATAAAACCATTAATACGTGAAGTCCGACTAAGAGAAACGGGTGAAAAAGAAGTAGAGATCGATCTGTCTTTACTAATCAGTGACTAAAGCATCGCCCTTCCACTGTTAGAAAGGGAACAGCGATGACTTTCGAAATGCCGGTACATTGGATGAGTCGTTAAGCGTGGACCAGTGTGCAGGAGAGCTATACCTTGTGTACGTTAAAGAAATGCTAAAATGGTCATGAAGGGAGGTTATCATCTTCCTCTTAACAGCTGTCAAATGATCCCCTTCCCCCAACTTTCCCTGAGCCTTTGTGGCCTTTGTGATCATCCTCTTTTGTCCATTGTGTGAAAAAAGTTCCTCTCAGAGATAAACCAGTCCAACCGAACTGATCAGTGAAATCTGTCGTCTATTTTAAAAAGGAATCATTTAGTATGACATCATATATTTTTAAATTAATAAAATAGTAAAATATAAATAGCTAATTATTTCTGTTTTTCCTTTCTAAAAGTCGAAAAATTGTTGTTTTTTGTCATAATCCATTTTTCTAACTAACTAATGAGATTTAAAATATTCTTTCTTCGACACTAATTTTACAAAAAAACTCCCATTTCTCAAACTTTCGCATTTTACATTTTAACCTTCAAAAATGTTAATTAAACTCCGCCTTAATCCTTCAGATTTCCTTTTTGCCAAAAGTGTCATGTTTTGCCATTATGCGACTCCATATTCTCACATTCATCGTTAACTCCCAAATAATGATTGTGTTTTGAAATCTCATATATCCTTCAAGTTCAAAGATCAAATTTTCAAAAGAAACATATTTATTTACGAAATAACGTTATAAACACAGGATGAGGTTCAATAGTTCGTAAATATTCGCTATATTGCTGTATGCAAAAATACGTATATACAGCAGCCGCTGGTCAAGGAGCGTCTTGAAATGTCAAGCTCATGCAGAAGAAGGAGCGAAACTGGTCATGCCACCCGTGCATACGACAGGCGTCAGAGGAAGAGAGGAACAAGAAGCAGACTTGACCACAACGCCAACGCTTTGAAATCAACTCAGAGTAAGTGCTCCTTTCATCCCTCTGCAACACATCCTTTGGACACTCTAACAACACCAGCGGCTGCTGTATATACGTATTTTTGCATACAGCAATATAGTGAACATTTACGAACATATTTATTTATTTCTGCTGTCATCCACATAAATTTTTTTATGAGTTAAAGGAAGTTTACAAGCAAAACTGAAGCAAAGTTTGAATGACATTACTTAGAATAACGAAAACAATGACAAAAATCCTAATATGTAACGTCAGGCTCGTAATCTGTAGTTCCCAGGTTCGAGTCCCAGCTGGGTCAGCGTTGAGATTTATCTCCGCAAAATTCCTCGCCCTGCCCACGGTCAGTAGGGGACACCGATGGGCTTGGAAAGGCCGACGTCCGTCGGATGGGACGTTAAGCCGTGGCCCCGTGTTGGGGAGAGCCATACCCTGTGCACGTTAAAGAACACGCTGGATGGCCTTGACGGGAGGCTACCATCTGTCTCCCAACAGCTGTTCCAGTGGGTCCCCTACCCCAACCTTCTCTGAGCCTTCGGGGTCCATATGACCTGGCCATTTAGCCCATGGTGTGCAAAAAAGTGCCGCTCAGAGGTAACCCAACCCAACCTAATATGTAAAAAGAAATTATACATTTCATTTGTTGTACAATTATCCTGTCTAATTATCTCTTATAAAACTGTCTTTTAAGGTGTTATTGTAGAGATTGATAGCAAAATCTGCAACTGAATGGGTAAATAAAAATATTTAACGTTAAAAGATGAAGTATGGTAGTTCAATGAAAGCAAACAATATCCAGATTATCCGGGTAAAATATGATTAATATCAGGATTAAACAGAGAAACTAGCTAATATCGACAGTATTCAGTTTCTGATACTAGCTGTAACATGTACAAAGTGTATGAATATATATAGGAATGCACTGATTTATATACAAGAATATGAAGGGGGAAAATTTTCACATTAACCACCACTCAAATTATAGAGGAAAATATTTTAAAATTAATATCGTTCGTTCAATCACTAGCTATTGGCTTCAGAACGAATTGGCTGTATATAACGGATATATCTCAACGAATGTCCAAGTTTTACCAAAAAACAATATCTCGGAAATGCATCTGGGATCTCAGGTATTCACTGAATTTACAATTACTGTTCCTTATTTCTGTGAGCAGGGATTAGGCAATTTCATTGCTTTCGCAGTGACATATTGTTTAAAGGCAACAATTAGTATTAGTGATTTGATTATTTGGAATAACGTTTACATCATAATTGTTCATGGAATAAATGTTCTGTATTACTATTATAAATTTATTTGTAACTAATTTGTTTCAATAATGATTCGTTTAATCATATAATGTGCATGTTTTAAGGGACAGCTAAAATTATCTTGTTTTTGCAGCATTTTTATGTTCCTCATCCTTTGTGAACGCAAATAACTGTACACAAATTATAACCGTTGTCCAGCCAGTTATTTATAACACCAACAAAAAGAAATCGCAATAAAATACTACTCACTCAACTGCTTACTACAGAGGTCTGAGAGGATCCGTTCACTTTAACATATATTAAAGTAAAATATTGCGAGAAAGGGGCGACGTCAGCAAACAAACAAACAAAAAATTATTCGAGGTCCGAAAACATCTCATATTTAAACTCTACCTATGCAAGAAAATCAATCAATGATCGGGACGTCGCGAGAAATATTCATAGCTGTAATTAAAGTATTTGCCTGTTTCTAGGTTAACAGGTGACAGTTATTTTAACAGTTAACTGTGTAGTAAGCAGCTGAGTGAGTAGAAATTTATTGCGATTTCTTTTTGTCAGTGTTATAAATAACTGACTGGGCAATGAATGTAACAGCTACAGCTATTTTAGTATTTTCCAGGTTAACACGACATTTACTAAATTTCTGATACATGGCATTAAATGATTTATTCTTTTTCTCTTTTAAGCAGCCGAGTGAGTAGTAATTTATTGCGATTTCTGTCGGTGTTATAAATATCTGGCTGGACAATGGTTAAAACAGGTACAGTTATTTTAGTATTTTTTTGGTTAACAAGACATTTACTAAATTTCTGTTAAAGGCATTAAATGATTTGTTCTTTTTCTCTTTTAAACAGCTGAGTGAGTAGTAATTTATTGCGATTTCGTTTTGTCGCTGTTATAAATATCTGGCTGGACAATGGTTATAACAGGTAGAGTTATTTTAGTATTTTCTAGGTTAACAGGACATTTACTAAATTTCTCATATATGGCATTGAATGATTTATTTTTTTCTCTTTTAAACAGCTGAGTGAGTAGTAATTTATTGCGATTTCGTTTTGTCGGTATTATAAATATCTGGCTGGACAATGGTTATAACAGGTACAGTTATTTTAGTATTTTCTAGGTTAATAGGACATTTACTAAATTTCTGATATATGGCATTAAATGATTTATTCTTTTTCTCTTTTAAACAGCTGAGTAAGTAGTAATTTATTGCGATTTCGTTTTGTCGGTATTATAAATATCTGGCTGGACAATGGTTATAACAGGTACAGTTATATTAGTATTTTCTAGGTTAATAGGACATTTCCTAAATTTCTGATATATGGCATTAAATGATTTATTCTTTTTCTCTTTTAAACAGCTGAGTGAGTAGTAATTTATTGTGATTTCGTTTTGTCGGTATTATAAATATCTGGCTGGACAATGGTTATAACAGGTACAGTTATTTTAGTATTTTCTAGGTTAATAGGACATTTACAAAATTTCTGATATATGGCATTAAATGATTTATTCTTTTTCTCTTTTAAACAGCTGAGTAAGTAGTAATTTATTGCGATTTGGTTTTGTCGGTATTATAAATATCTGGCTGGACAATGGTTATAACAGGTACAGTTATTTTAGTATTTTCTAGGTTAATAGGACATTTACTAAATTTCTGATATATGGCATTAAATGATTTATTCTTTTTCTCTTTTAAACAGCTGAGTGAGTAGTAATTTATTGCGATTTCTTTTTGTCGGTATTATAAATATCTGACTGGACAATGGTTATAACAGGTAGAGTTATTTTAGTATTGTCTAGGTTAACAGGATATTTACTAAATTTCTGATATATGGCATTAAATGATTTATTCTTTTTCTCTTTTAAACAGCTGAGTGAGTAGTAATTTATTCCGATTTCGTTTGTCGGTATTATAAATATCTGGCTGGACAATGGTTATAACAGGTACAGTTATTTTAGTATTTTCTATGTTAATAGGACATTTACTAAATTTCTGATATATGGCATTAAATGATTTATTCTATTTCTCTTTTAAACAGCTGAGTAAGTAGTAATTTATTGCGATTTCGTTTTGTCGGTATTATAAATATCTGGCTGGACAATGGTTATAACAGGTACAGTTATTTTACTATTTTCTACGTTAATAGGATATTTACTAAATTTCTGATATATGGCATTAAATGATTTATTCTTTTTCTCTTTTAAACAGCTGAGTGAGTAGTATTTTATTTCGATTTCTTATTTTCGGTATTATAAATATCTGACTGGACAAAGGTTATAACAGGTAGAGTTATTTTAGTATTGTCTAGGTTAACAGGACATTTACTAAATTTCTGATATATGGCATTAAATGATTTATTCTTTTTCTCTTTTAAACAGCTGAGTGAGTAGTAATTTATTGCGATTTCGTTTTGTCGGTATTATAAATATCTGGCTGGACAATGGTTATAACAGGTACAGTTATTTTAGTATTTTCTAGGTTAATAGGACATTTACTAAATTTCTGTTATATGGCATGAAAGATTTAGGTTTCTTCGCTTTTAAGCAGCCGAGTGAGTAGTAATTTATTGCGATTTCTATCTATCGGTGTTATAAATATCTGGCTGGACAATGGTTAAAACAGGTACAGTTATTTTAGTATTTTTTAAGTTAACAGGACATTTACGAAATTTCTGATATATGGCATTAAATGATTTATTCTTTTTCTCTTTTAAACAGCTGAGTAAGTAGTAATTTATTGCGATTTCGTTTTGTCGGTATTATAAATATCTGGCTGGACAATGGTTATAACAGGTACAGTTCTTTTACTATTTTCTAGGTTAATAGGACATTTACTAAATTTCTAATATATGGCATTAAATGATTTATTCTTTTTCCCTTTCAAACAGCTGAGTGAGTAGTAATTTATTGCGATTTCGTTTTGTCGGTATTATAAATATCTGGCTGGACAATGGTTATAACAGGTATAGTTATTTTGGTATTTTCTAGGTTAATAGGACATTTACTAAATTTCTGATATATGGCATTAAATGATTTATTCTTTTTCTCTTTTAAACAGCTGAGTGAGTAGTAATTTATTGCGATTTCGTTTTGTCGGTATTATAAATATCTGGCTGGACAATGGTTATAACAGGTACAGTTATTTTAATATTTTCTAGGTTAATAGGACATTTACTAAATTTCTGATATATGGCATTAAATGATTTATTCTTTTTCTCTTTTAAAGAGCTGAGTGAGTAGTAATTTAGTGCGATTTCGTTTTGTCAGTATTATAAATATCTGGCTGGACAATGGTTATAACAGGTACAGTTATTTTAGTATTTTCTAGGTTAATAGGACATTTACTAAATTTCTGTTATATGGCATGAAAGATTTAGGTTTTTTCGCTTTTAAGCAGCCGAGTGAGTAGTAATTTATTGCGATTTCTATCTGTCGGTGTTATAAATATCTGGCTGGACAATGGTTAAAACAGGTACAGTTATTTTAGTATTTTTTAAGTTAACAGGACATTTACGAAATTTCTGATATATGGCATTAAATGATTTATTCTTTTTCTCTTTTAAACAGCTGAGTAAGTAGTAATTTATTGCGATTTCGTTTTGTCGGTATTATAAATATCTGGCTGGACAATGGTTATAACAGGTACAGTTCTTTTACTATTTTCTAGGTTAATAGGACATTTACTAAATTTCTGATATATGGCATTAAATGATTTATTCTTTTTCCCTTTCAAACAGCTGAGTGAGTAGTAATTTATTGCGATTTCGTTTTGTCGGTATTATAAATATCTGGCTGGACAATGGTTATAACAGGTATAGTTATTTTGATATTTTCTAGGTTAATAGGACATTTCCTAAATTTCTGATATATGACATTAAATGATTTATTCTTTTTCTCTTTTAAACAGCTGAGTGAGTAGTAATTTATTGCGATTTCGTTTTGTCGGTATTATAAATATCTGGCTGGACAATGGTTATAACAGGTACAGTCATTTTAATATTTTCTAGGTTAATAGGACATTTACTAAATTTCTCATATATGGCATTAAATGATATATTCTTTTTCTCTTTTAAACAGCTGAGAGAGTAGTAATTTAGTGCGATTTCGTTTTGTCGGTATTATAAATATCTGGCTGGACAATGGTTATAACAGGTACAGTTATTTTAGTATTTTCTAGGTTAATAGGACATTTACTAAATTTCTGTTATATGGCATGAAAGATTTAGGTTTTTTCGCTTTTAAGCAGCCGAGTGAGTAGTAATTTATTGTGATTTCTATCTGTCGGTGTTACAAATATCTGGCTGGACAATGGTTAAAACAGGTACAGTTATTTTAGTATTTTTTAAGTTAACAGGACATTTACGAAATTTCTGATATATGGCATTAAATGATTTATTCTTTTTCTCTTTTAAACAGCTGAGTAAGTAGTAATTTATTGCGATTTCGTTTTGTCGGTATTATAAATATCTGGCTGGACAATGGTTATAACAGGTACAGTTCTTTTACTATTTTCTAGGTTAATAGGACATTTACTAAATTTCTGATATAAGGCATTAAATGATTTATTCTTTTTCCCTTTCAAACAGCTGAGTGAGTAGTAATTTATTGCGATTTCGTTTTGTCGGTATTATAAATATCTGGCTGGACAATGGTTATAACAGGTATAGTTATTTTGGTATTTTCTAGGTTAATAGGACATTTACTAAATTTCTGATATATGGCATTAAATGATTTATTCTTTTTCTCTTTTAAACAGCTGTGTGAGTAGTAATTTATTGCGATTTCGTTTTGTCGGTATTATAAATATCTGGCTGGACAATGGTTATAACAGGTACAGTTATTTTAGTATTTTCTAGGTTAATAGGACATTTACTAAATTTCTGTTATATGGCATTAAAGATTTAGGTTTTTTCGCTTTTAAGCAGCCGAGTGAGTACTAACTTATTGAGATTTCGTTTTGTCGGTATTATAAATATTTGGCTGCACAATGGTTATAACACGTACAGTTATTTTAGTATTTTCTAGGTTAATAGGACATTTACTAAATTTCTGATATATGGCATTAAATGATTTATTCTTTTTCTCTTTTAAACAGCTGAGTAAGTAGTAATTTATTGTGATTTCGTTTTGTCCGTATTATAAATATCTGGCTGGACAATGGTTATAACAGGTACAGTTATTTTAGTATTTTCTAGGTTAATAGGACATTTACTAAATTTCTGATATATGGCATTAAATGATTTATTCTATTTCTCTTTTAAACAGCTGAGTAAGTAGTAATTTATTGCGATTTCGTTTTGTCGGTATTATAAATATCTGGCTGGACAATGGTTATAACAGGTACAGTTATTTTACTATTTTCTAGGTTAATAGGACATTTACTAAATTTCTGATATATGGCATTAAATGATTTATTCTTTTTCTCTTTTAAACAGCTGAGTGAGTAGTAATTTATTGCGATTTCGTTTTGTCGGTATTATAAATATCTGGCTGGACAATGGTTATAACAGGTACAGTTATTTTAGCATTTTCTAGGTTAATAGGACATTTACTAAATTTCTGATATATGGCATTAAATGATTTATTCTTTTTCTCTTTTAAACAGCTGAGTAAGTAGTAATTTATTGTGATTTCGTTTTGTCCGTATTATAAATATCTGGCTGGACAATGGTTATAACAGGTACAGTTATTTTAGTATTTTCTAGGTTAATAGGACATTTACTAAATTTCTGATATATGGCATTAAATGATTTATTCTATTTCTCTTTTAAACAGCTGAGTAAGCAGTAATTTATTGCGATTAGGTTTTGTCGGTATTATAAATATCTGGCTGGACAATGGTTATAACAGGTACAGTTATTTTACTATTTTCTAGGTTAATAGGACATTTACTAAATTTCTGATATATGGCATTAAATGATTTATTCTTTTTCTCTTTTAAACAGCTGAGTGAGTAGTAATTTATTGCGATTTCGTTTTGTCGGTATTATAAATATCTGGCTGGACAATGGTTATAACAGGTACAGTTATTTTAGTATTTTCTAGGTTAATAGGACATTTACTAAATTTCTGATATATGGCATTAAATGATTTATTCTTTTTCACTTTTAAACAGCTGAGTAAGTAGTAATTTATTGCGATTTGGTTTTGTCGGTATTATAAATATCTGGCTGGACAATGGTTATAACAGGTACAGTTATTTTAGTATTTTCTAGGTTAATAGGACATTTACTAAATTTCTGATATATGGCATTAAATGATTTATTCTTTTTCTCTTTTAAACAGCTGAGTGAGTAGTAATTTATTGCGATTTCTTTTTGTCGGTATTATAAATATGTGACTGGACAATGGATATAACAGATAGAGTTATTTTAGTATTGTCTAGGTTAACAGGACATTTACTAAATTTCTGATATATGACATTAAATGATTTATTCTTTTTCTCTTTTAAACAGCTGAGTGAGTAGTAATTTTTTCCGATTTCGTTTGTCGGTATTATAAATATCTGGCTGGACAATGGTTATAACAGGTACAGTTATTTTAGTATTTTCTAGGTTAATAGGACATTTACTAAATTTCTGATATATGGCATTAAATGATTTATTCTATTTCTCTTTTAAACAGCTGAGTAAGTAGTAATCTATTGCGATTTCTTTTGTCGGTATTATAAATATCTGGCTGGACAATGGTTATAACAGGTACAGTTATTTTACTATTTTCTAGGTTAATAGGACATTTACTAAATTTCTGATATATGGCATTAAATGATTTATTCTTTTTCTCTTTTAAACAGCTGAGTGAGTAGTAAATTATTGCGATTTCTTTTTGTCGGTATTATAAATATCTGACTAGACAATGGATATAACAGGTAGAGTTATTTTAGTATTGTCTAGGTTAACAGGACATTTACTAAATTTCTGATATATGACATTAAATGATTTATTCTTTTTCTCTTTTAAACAGCTGAGTGAGTAGTAATTTATTCCGATTTCGTTTGTCGGTATTATAAATATCTGGCTGGACAATGGTTATAACAGGTACAGTTATTTTAGTATTTTCTAGGTTAATAGGACATTTACTAAATTTCTGATATATGGCATTAAATGATTTATTCTATTTCTCTTTTAAACAGCTGAGTAAGTAGTAATTTATTGCGATTTCGTTTTTTCGGTATTATAAATATCTGGCTGGACAATGGTTATAACAGGTACAGTTATTTTACTATTTTCTAGGTTAATAGGACATTTACTAAATTTCTGATATATGGCATTAAATGATTTATTCTTTTTCTCTTTTAAACAGCTGAGTGAGTAGTAATTTATTGCGATTTCGTTTTGTCGGTATTATAAATATCTGGCTGGACAATGGTTATAACAGGTATAGTTATTTTGGTATTTTCTAGGTTAATAGGACATTTACTAAATTTCTGATATATGGCATTAAATGATTTATTCTTTTTCTCTTTTAAGCAGCTGAGTGAGTAGTAATTTATTGCGATTTCGTTTTGTCGGTATTATAAATATCTGGCTGGACAATGGTTATAACAGGTATAGTTATTTTGGTATTTTCTAGGTTAATAGGACATTTACTAAATTTCTGATATATGGCATTAAATGATTTATTCTTTTTCTCTTTTAAACAGCTGAGTGAGTAGTAATTTATTGCGATTTCGTTTTGTCCGTATTATAAATATCTGGCTGGACAATGGTTATAACAGGTACAGTTCTTTTACTATTTTCTAGGTTAATAGGACATTTACTAAATTTCTGATATAAGGCATTAAATGATTTATTCTTTTTCCCTTTCAAACAGCTGAGTGAGTAGTAATTTATTGCGATTTCGTTTTGTCGGTATTATAAATATCTGGCTGGACAATGGTTATAACAGGTATAGTTATTTTGGTATTTTCTAGGTTAATAGGACATTTACTAAATTTCTGATATATGGCATTAAATGATTTATTCTTTTTCTCTTTTAAACAGCTGTGTGAGTAGTAATTTATTGCGATTTCGTTTTGTCGGTATTATAAATATCTGGCTGGACAATGGTTATAACAGGTACAGTTATTTTAGTATTTTCTAGGTTAATAGGACATTTACTAAATTTCTGTTATATGGCATTAAAGATTTAGGTTTTTTCGCTTTTAAGCAGCCGAGTGAGTAGTAA
This sequence comes from Ryuthela nishihirai, assembly GCA_038380435.1. Lineage (NCBI taxonomy): Eukaryota > Metazoa > Arthropoda > Arachnida > Araneae > Heptathelidae > Ryuthela > Ryuthela nishihirai. The sequence continues at coordinate 221,023 of JAWZYU010000010.1, forward strand.
CTTATTGCGATTTCGTTTTGTCGGTATTATAAATATTTGGCTGCACAATGGTTATAACAGGTACAGTTATTTTAGCATTTTCTAGGTTAATAGGACATTTACTAAATTTCTGATATATGGCATTAAATGATTTATTCTTTTTCTCTTTTAAGCAGCTGAGTGAGTAGTAATTTATTGCGATTTCGTTTTGTCGGTATTATAAATATCTGGCTGGACAATGGTTATAACAGGTATAGTTATTTTGGTATTTTCTAGGTTAATAGGACATTTACTAAATTTCTGATATATGGCATTAAATGATTTATTCTTTTTCTCTTTTAAACAGCTGAGTGAGTAGTAATTTATTGCGATTTCGTTTTGTCGGTATTATAAATATCTGGCTGGACAATGGTTATAACAGGTACAGTTATTTTAATATTTTCTAGGTTAATAGGACATTTACTAAATTTCTGATATATGGCATTAAATGATTTATTCTTTTTCTCTTTTAAACAGCTGAGTGAGTAGTAATTTATTGCGATTTCGTTTTGTCGGTATTATAAATATCTGGCTGGACAATGGTTATAACAGGTACAGTTATTTTAGTATTTTCTAGGTTAATAGGACATTTACTAAATTTCTGTTATAATGGCATTAAAGATTTAGGTTTTTTCGCTTTTAAGCAGCCGAGTGAGTACTAACTTATTGAGATTTCGTTTTGTCGGTATTATAAATATTTGGCTGCACGATGGTTATAACACGTACAGTTATTTTAGTATTTTCTAGGTTAATAGGACATTTACTAAATTTCTGATATATGGCATTAAATGATTTATTCTCTTTCTCTTTTAAACAGCTGAGTGAGTAGTAATTTATTGCGATTTCGTTTTGTCGGTATTATAAATATCTGGCTGGACAATGGTTATAACAGGTACAGTTATTTAAGGATTTTCTAGGTTAATAGGACATTTACTAAATTTCTGATATATGGCATTAAATGATTTATTCTTTTTCTCTTTTAAACAGCTGAGTAAGTAGTAATTTATTGCGATTTCGTTTTGTCGGTATTATAAATATCTGGCTGGACAATGGTTATAACAGGTACAGTTATTTTACTATTTTCTAGGTTAATAGGACATTTACTAAATTTCTGATATATGGCATTAAATGATTTATTCTTTTTCTCTTTTAAACAGCTGAGTGAGTAGTAATTTATTGCGATTTCGTTTTGTCGGTATTATAAATATCTGGCTGGACAATGGTTATAACAGGTACAGTTATTTTAGTATTTTCTAGGTTAATAGGACATTTACTAAATTTCTGATATATGGCATTAAATGATTTATTCTTTTTCTCTTTTAAACAGCTGAGTAAGTAGTAATTTATTGCGATTTGGTTTTGTCGGTATTATAAATATCTGGCTGGACAATGGTTATAACAGGTACAGTTATTTTAGTATTTTCTAGGTTAATAGGACATTTACTAAATTTCTGATATACGGCATTAAATGATTTATTCTTTTTCTCTTTTAAACAGCTGAGTGAGTAGTAATTTATTGCGATTTGCTTTTGTCGGTATTATAAATATCTGGCTGGACAATGGTTATAACAGGTACAGTTATTTTAGTATTTTCTAGGTTAATAGGACATTTACTAAATTTCTGATATATGGCATTAAATGATTTATTCTTTTTCTCTTTTAAACAGCTGAGTGAGTAGTAATTTATTGCGATTTCTTTTTGTCGGTATTATAAATATCTGACTGGACAATGGATATAACAGGTAGAGTTATTTTAGTATTGTCTAGGTTAACAGGACATTTACTAAATTTCTGATATATGACATTAAATGATTTATTCTTTTTCTCTTTTAAACAGCTGAGTGAGTAGTAATTTATTTCGATTTCGTTTGTCGGTATTATAAATATCTGGCTGGACAATGGTTATAAGAGGTACAGTTATTTTAGTATTTTCTAGGTTAATAGGACATTTACTAAATTTCTGATATATGGCATTAAATGATTTATTCTATTTCTTTTTTAAACAGCTGAGTAAGTAGTAATTAATTGCGATTTCTTTTGTCGGTATTATAAATATCTGGCTGGACAATGGTTATAACAGGTACAGTTATTTTAGTATTTTCTAGGTTAATAGGACATTTCCTAAATTTCTGATATATGGCATTAAATGATTTATTCTTTTTCTCTTTTAAACAGCTGAGTAAGTAGTAATTTATTGTGATTTCGTTTTGTCGGTATTATAAATATCTGGCTGGACAATGGTTATAACAGGTACAGTTATTTTAGTATTTTCTAGGTTAATAGGACATTTCCTAAATTTCTGATATATGGCATTAAATGATTTATTCTTTTTCTCTTTTAAACAGCTGAGTAAGTAGTAATTTATTGTGATTTCGTTTTGTCGGTATTATAAATATCTGGCTGGACAATGGTTATAACAGGTTACAGTTATTTTAGTATTTTCTAGGTTAATAGGACATTTACTAAATTTCTGATATATGGCATTAAATGATTTATTCTTTTTCTCATTTAAACAGCTGAGTGAGTAGTAACTTATTGCGATTTCGTTTTGTCGGTATTATAAATATCTGGCTGGACAATGGTTATAACAGGTACAGTTATTTTAGTATTTTCTAGGTTAATAGGACATTTACTAAATTTCTGATATATGGCATTAAATGATTTATTCTTTTTCTCTTTTAAACAGCTGAGTAAGTAGTAATTTATTGCGATTTCGTTTTGTCGATATTATAAATATCTGGCTGGACAATGGTTATAACAGGTACAGTTATTTTAGTATTTTCTAGGTTAATAGGACATTTCCTAAATTTCTGATATATGGCATTAAATGATTTATTCTTTTTCTCTTTTAAACAGCTGAGTAAGTAGTAATTTATTTTGATTTCGTTTTGTCGGTATTATAAATATCTGGCTGGACAATGGTTATAACAGGTACAGTTATTTTAGCATTTTCTAGGTTAATAGGACATTTCCTAAATTTCTGATATATGGCATTAAATGATTTATTCTTTTTCTCTTTTAAACAGCTGAGTAAGTAGTAATTTATTGTGATTTCGTTTTGTCGGTATTATAAATATCTGGCTGGACAATGGTTATAACAGGTACAGTTATTTTAGTATTTTCTAGGTTAATAGGACATTTACTAAATTTCTGATATATGGCATTAAATGATTTATTCTTTTTCTCTTTTAAACAGCTGAGTAAGTAGTAATTTATTGCGATTTCGTTTTGTCGGTATTATAAATATCTGGCTGGACAATGGTTATAACAGGTACAGTTATTTTAGTATTTTCTAGGTTAATAGGACATTTACTAAATTTCTGTTATATGGCATGAAAGATTTAGGTTTTTTCGCTTTTAAGCAGCCGAGTGAGTAGTAATTTATTGCGATTTCTATCTGTAGGTGTTATAAATATCTGGCTGGACAATGGTTAAAACAGGTACAGTTATTTTAGTATTTTTTAGGTTAACAGGACATTTACGAAATTTCTGATATATGGCATTAAATGATTTATTCTTTTTCTCTTTTAAACAGCTGACTAAGTAGTAATTTATTGCGATTTCGTTTTGTCGGTATTATAAATATCTGGCTGGACAATGGTTATAACAGGTACAGTTCTTTTACTATTTTCTAGGTTAATAGGACATTTACTAAATTTCTGATATATGGCATTAAATGATTTATTCTTTTTCTCTTTTAAACAGCTGAGTGAGTAGTAATTTATTGTGATTTCGTTTTGTCGGTATTATAAATATCTGGCTGGACAATGGTTATAACAGGTACAGTTATTTTGTTATTTTCTAGGTTAATAGGATATTTACTAAATTTCTGATATATGGCATTAAATGATTTATTCTTTTTCTCTTTTAAACAGCTGAGTGAGTAGTAATTTATTGCGATTTCGTTTTGTCGGTATTATAAATATCTGGCTGGACAATGGTTATAACAGGTACAGTTATTTTAATATTTTCTAGGTTAATAGGACATTTACTAAATTTCTGATATATGGCATTAAATGATTTATTCTTTTTCTCTTTTAAACAGCTGAGTGAGTAGTAATTTATTGCGATTTCGTTTTGTCGGTATTATAAATATCTGGCTGGACAATGGTTATAACAGGTACAGTTATTTTAGTATTGTCCAGGTTAACAGGACATTTACTAAATTTCTGATATATGGCATTAAATGATTTATTCTTTTTCTCTTTTAAACAGCTGAGTGAGTAGTAATTTATTGCGATTTCGTTTGTCGGTATTATAAATATCTGGCTGGACAATGGTTATAACAGGTACAGTTATTTTGGTATTTTCTAGGTTAATAGGACATTTACTAAATTTCTGATATATGGCATTAAATGATTTATTCTTTTTCTCTTTTAAACAGCTGAGTGAGTAGTAATTTATTGCGATTTCGTTTTGTCGGTATTATAACTATCTGGCTGGACAATGGTTATAACAGGTACAGTTATTTTAGTATTTTCTAGGTTAATAGGACATTTACTAAATTTCTGTTATATGGCATTAAAGATTTAGGTTTTTTCGCTTTCAAGCAGCCGAGTGAGTAGTAACTTATTGCGATTTCGTTTTGTCGGTATTATAAATATTTGGCTGCACAATGGTTATAACAGGTACAGTTATTTTAGTATTTTCTAGGTTAATAGGACATTTATTAAATTTCTGATATGTGGCATTAAATGATTTATTCTTTTACTCTTTTAAACAGCTGAGTGAGTAATAATTTATTGCGATTTCGTTTTGTCGGTATTATAAATATCTGGCTGGACAATGGTTATAACAGGTACAGTTATTTTAGTATTTTCTAGGTTAATAGGACATTTCCTAAATTTCTGATATATGGCATTAAATGATTTATTCTTTTTCTCTTTTAAACAGCTGAGTGAGTAGTAACTTATTGCGATTTCGTTTTGTCGGTATTATAAATATCTGGCTGGACAATGGTTATAACAGGTACAGTTATTTTAGTATTTTCTAGGTTAATAGGACATTTACTAAATTTCTGATATATGGCATTAAATGATTTATTCTTTTTCTCTTTTAAACAGCTGAGTGAGTAGTAACTTATTGCGATTTCGTTTTGTCGGTATTATAAATATCTGGCTGGACAATGGTTATAACAGGTACAGTTATTTTAGTATTTTCTAGGTTAATAGGACATTTACTAAATTTCTGATATATGGCATTAAATGATTTATTCTTTTTCTCATTTAAACAGCTGAGTGAGTAGTAACTTATTGCGATTTCGTTTTGTCGGTATTATAAATATCTGGCTGGACAATGGTTATAACAGGTACAGTTATTTTAGTATTTTCTAGGTTAATAGGACATTTACTAAATTTCTGATGTATGGCATTAAATGATTTATTCTTTTTCTCTTTTAAACAGCTGAGTGAGTAGTAACTTATTGCGATTTCGTTTTGTCGGTATTATAAATATCTGGCTGGACAATGGTTATAACAGGTACAGTTATTTTAGTATTTTCTAGGTTAATAGGACATTTACTAAATTTCTGATATATGGCATTAAATGATTTATTCTTTTTCTCATTTAAACAGCTGAGTGAGTAGTAAGTTATTGCGATTTCGTTTTGTCGGTATTATAAATATCTGGCTGGACAATGGTTATAACAGGTACAGTTATTTTAGTATTTTCTAGGTTAATAGGACATTTACTAAATTTCTGATATATGGCATTAAATGATTTATTCTTTTTCTCATTTAAACAGCTGAGTGAGTAGTAAGTTATTGCGATTTCGTTTTGTCGGTATTATAAATATCTGGCTGGACAATGGTTATAACAGGTACAGTTATTTTAGTATTTTCTAGGTTAATAGGACATTTACTAAATTTCTGATATATGGCATTAAATGATTTATTCTTTTTCTCATTTAAACAGCTGAGTGAGTAGTAAGTTATTGCGATTTCGTTTTGTCGGTATTATAAATATCTGGCTGGACAATGGTTATAACAGGTACAGTTATTTTAGTATTTTCTAGGTTAATAGGACATTTACTAAATTTCTGATATATGGCATTAAATGATTTATTCTTTTTCTCATTTAAACAGCTGAGTGAGTAGTAAGTTATTGCGATTTCGTTTTGTCGGTATTATAAATATCTGGCTGGACAATGGTTATAACAGGTACAGTTATTTTAGTATTTTCTAGGTTAGTAGGACATTTACTAAATTTCTGATATATGGAATTAAATGATTTATTCTTTTTCTCTTTTAAACAGCTGAGTGAGTAGTAAGTTATTGCGATTTCGTTTTGTCGGTATTATAAATATCTGGCTGGACAATGGTTATAACAGGTACAGTTATTTTAGTATTTTCTAGGTTAATAGGACATTTACTAAATTTCTGATGTATGGCATTAAATGATTTATTCTTTTTCTCTTTTAAACAGCTGAGTGAGTAGTAACTTATTGCGATTTCGTTTTGTCGGTATTATAAATATCTGGCTGGACAATGGTTATAACAGGTACAGTTATTTTAGTATTTTCTAGGTTAATAGGACATTTACTAAATTTCTGATATATGGCATTAAATGATTTATTCTTTTTCTCATTTAAACAGCTGAGTGAGTAGTAAGTTATTGCGATTTCGTTTTGTCGGTATTATAAATATCTGGCTGGACAATGGTTATAACAGGTACAGTTATTTTAGTATTTTCTAGGTTAATAGGACATTTACTAAATTTCTGATATATGGCATTAAATGATTTATTCTTTTTCTCTTTTAAACAGCTGAGTGAGTAGTAAGTTATTGCGATTTCGTTTTGTCGGTATTATAAATATCTGGCTGGACAATGGTTATAACAGGTACAGTTATTTTAGTATTTTCTAGGTTAGTAGGACATTTACTAAATTTCTGATATATGGAATTAAATGATTTATTCTTTTTCTCTTTTAAACAGCTGAGTGTGTAGTAACTTATTGCGATTTCGTTTTGTCGGTATTATAAATATCTGGCTGGACAATGGTTATAACAGGTACAGTTATTTTAGTATTTTCTAGGTTAATAGGACATTTACTAAATTTCTGATATATGGCATTAAATGATTTATTCTTTTTCTCATTTAAACAGCTGAGTGAGTAGTAAGTTATTGCGATTTCGTTTTGTCGGTATTATAAATATCTGGCTGGACAATGGTTATAACAGGTACAGTTATTTTAGTATTTTCTAGGTTAGTAGGACATTTACTAAATTTCTGATATATGGAATTAAATGATTTATTCTTTTTCTCTTTTAAACAGCTGAGTGTGTAGTAACTTATTGCGATTTCGTTTTGTCGGTATTATAAATATCTGGCTGGACAATGGTTATAACAGGTACAGTTATTTTAGTATTTTCTAGGTTAATAGGACATTTACTAAATTTCTGATATATGGCATTAAATGATTTATTCTTTTTCTCATTTAAACAGCTGAGTGAGTAGTAAGTTATTGCGATTTCGTTTTGTCGGTATTATAAATATCTGGCTGGACAATGGTTATAACAGGTACAGTTATTTTAGTATTTTCTAGGTTAATAGGACATTTACTAAATTTCTGATATATGGCATTAAATGATTTATTCTTTTTCTCATTTAAACAGCTGAGTGAGTAGTAAGTTATTGCGATTTCGTTTTGTCGGTATTATAAATATCTGGCTGGACAATGGTTATAACAGGTACAGTTATTTTAGTATTTTCTAGGTTAATAGGACATTTACTAAATTTCTGATATATGGCATTAAATGATTTATTCTTTTTCTCATTTAAACAGCTGAGTGAGTAGTAGGTTATTGCGATTTCGTTTTGTCGGTATTATAAATATCTGGCTGGACAATGGTTATAACAGGTACAGTTATTTTAGTATTTTCTAGGTTAGTAGGACATTTACTAAATTTCTGATATATGGAATTAAATGATTTATTCTTTTTCTCTTTTAAACAGCTGAGTGTGTAGTAACTTATTGCGATTTCGTTTTGTCGGTATTATAAATATCTGGCTGGACAATGGTTATAACACGTACAGTTATTTTAGTATTTTCTAGGTTAATAGGACATTTACTAAATTTCTGCTATATGGCATTAAATGATTTATTCTTTTTCTCTTTTAAACAGCTGAGTGAGTAGTAACTAATTGCGATTTCGTTTTCTCGGTATTATAAATATCTGTGATTATAATATCAAGTTATTTTATTATCAACCCATTTATGGATCTGGGGATGGATGGATGGATGGATGGATGGATAGAATCCATTCCGATTTCTTTATATTATGTAGCTTATTAAATATTTAATTTCAATGATTACCGCAGTCGGTCGGATGAGATGTTAACACGAGATGCTGTGTGCGGGAGATCCATACCTATGCACGTTAAAGAACACGGTGGATGGCCTTGATGGGAAGCTACGATCTGTCTCCTAACAGCTCTCCTATGGTTCCCTTCCCTCAAACTTCTCTGAGCTCTCGGGGTCCTTGTGACCTGGACATCTCAGTCTCAAGTGAGACTGTCATTTCTCCAAATATTGATGTATTTTTCTTTTAGACTCAACTGATTTGATTTATCACTATTTCACAAATATTTCAAATTTTAAAGTACTTCTCCATGTCTTATATTGGTGTACTGATATTGTACGCTCCATTCATTTCTCTAATAATAGTGCCCGCCCTGCACACGGTCAGTAGGGGACACCGATGGGCTTGGAAAGGACGCCGTCCGTCGGATGTGATGTTCAGCCGTGGCTCCTTTTACGTGACAGCCATACCCTGTGCACGTTAAAGAACACGATGCATGGCCTTGACGGTAGGGTACCATCTGTCTCCCAACCGCTGTTCCAGTGAGTCCCTTCGCCTATCCTTCTCTGAGCCTTCGGGGTCCTTGTGACCTGACATTTAGCCCATGGTGTGCAAAAAAGTGCCGCTCAGAGGTAAAACAACCCAACCCAAATCTCTAATAATAGTGCTTAGGGAGAAATGTGAATAGGTATGGTTTTAAAGTTCTGCAAAGGAGGGACTTCCCCACCTCCGTAAGTCAGGGTCATTGAACAGCAGTTTAACTTAAGATGCGTATTGGCCATATCTTATGTATTGCAATTTATTTAAATCTTTTACATTAATTACCTCAGACACGAAGTTTCTTAGATTATTTGTCAAAGTGAGAACAAAGATGTTTCCCATTTAGGGCACTTTTTTAAAATTTTGGCTATTAATCTATATTGGTGATGATAAGTTGAGCATTATTCACAGACTTTTAGATATAAACGACGGAAATTGTAAACATTACATTTCATGCGGCAATGGAATAATGCATAGGCAAAGTTCATGCTTCCCAAAAAATCGTCTGACTGACAAAATATGTATACGTGACTGGAAAAACAAATCTGGGTGATAAAATTCGTGATTCTGATTCTGCGGCTCTTGTGTCCAGTTGGTCAAGTGTTGTGGCTATCCTCACAACCACAATATCCAGAGAATATCCATAAGATATCTAGGATCACAAATGGATATCGAATTGGGTCTCAGATATCCTATGGATATTTTCTGGATATTGTGATTGTTTGAGTAGGACTGTAAATGTCCCCCCAGTCAATGCTTTCAAGACTTCTAACAAACAGGAGACGTTAGCCATAGACGATAGCACGAGAAACATGAAAGAGTGACAACACAGGATGAATGCTATCGTATGTTAACAGTCTGACGTCATAGGGCTATGTCAACCAGGCAACTCTCTCTGGAGCTGCCTGCAGCCATTGAGAGGACAGTTTCGAATCAAACAGTTTACCCAAGGCTTCATCAAAGAGGGATTTATGCGAGATGACTGGTGGCCCTCAATCCCTCCCATAGGACATCCTGACAACATGGTTCAGACAACATCGTGACTGGACTCTATACCAATGGGAGCATGTGCTCTTCACCAACAAATAACGATTCAGTCTTCAGACTGATTCTCGACATGTTTTGATCTGGAGAGATATAGTAGATCGTAGACCGTTACATCATAAAATGAAGTACCAGGTACAATAGCACCCATAACCTTCTTCATCTGGAAATATGCCTAATTGGCATCAGTTTGAAGAAACAAACAAAAGTAAACCACACAATGGTGGGCCCCAAAGGGCAGAAGAACGTAAAACAAAGAGTAGTAATGATGCACAAGAGACCTAAAATGGATAACTTTCTTTAGCGAAAGCCATCATCTTATGCCTCTTGTATCTGTTAAGGACTTCATGATCGTAGTCTAGAAGGCAGGATATAATCTCGTGCGGGTTTCTCTGCACTGACTCGTAGAAACCTCGCGAAACAAACTTATGATATGTGTAAATATGATCAATGCCCAGATCTTTATGCAATTGTCTATTGGTTACAAACCAGGGGGTATTGACCACACATCGCAGGATTTCATTCTGCAAGACCTGTATCTTGTGAATGTTCATGGGAGTTGTGTTCGCCCAAATTGGGGAAGCATAGGATATCATAGGTCGAATGACCATGTGATAAATTAGTAATTTATTATCAATGGATAATACTGAGTTTCTTCCTAGAAGAGTCCCCAGGTGACATCTGACAGAGTTAACTTTTGTGATGATCCCGTGTATATGGGGGATCCCACTTAAGCTTCTGATGCAGAGTGACTCCCAAATATTTGACAGTCTCCTGCCACTTGAATTGTTCATCTAAAAAGTGTAAAGTTAGAGGATTTTTAATCCTCTTACCACTGAAGTGGATGGCGTTACTCTTCTCAGTGTTGATCTTTATATTCCATTTTTTATACCAAGTATCCATTTTATCAAGGCAATTCTGAAGTTTTCTGATTGCAAAATCAACTCCCAAGGAAGGGGAGATGAGAGCAATGTCATCAGCATAATGTGCGATAACGATTCGCTCAAATGAACCAATATCAGAGAGATATAATGAGAAGAGAGTAGGGCCTAGGAGAGAGCTTTGAGGAACTCCAGCGGCCACTACTCTCTTGGTAGAAATGGAAGATTTAATATGAACCTGGAATGTTCGATTTAAGAGATACGATTGAATGATACAGGTGAGTCCCGTAGGCATTCCAATCTTGGAGAATTTGTAAATGATGCCGTCCATCCAGATGCGGTTGTTGGCTACTGATGTTGAGGAGATGAATTCGTTCATTAGGCTGTTAAGGAGACTGGTAATAGAGTAGGTTTAGCGATAAACAGTGAAAAAACTTATGTGGTGAAAATTGGTCAGGCAGGTGGTGCTTCAGTTGCTTTGAATGGCTGCACTATTGAGCAAGTGTCTCAGTTTAATTATCTTCGGAGATACGTAACAGATATATATGTGATGTGTGGCATGAGATAAAGAGAAGAATAGGGATTGTCACTGGGACTTTTAAGAATCTTTGGAAAATATGGAAAAATAGACGTATACACCTAAAGACTAAAATTAGGCTGTATAAAAGTTTGGTTCTTTCTAAGGTTAGTTATGGTAGCAAAACATGGACCCTTTGTAAGCAGGATAACAAGAAACTTGATGCCTTTTATTCTAGATGCTTACGCAGTATCTTGCGCATTAGGTGGTTTGACTTTGTAAGTAATGATAAGGTTAGAAGATGGAGTCATCAACCTCTTTTGAGCAGCATATTGTGCAGAGAGAGACTGCATTGGTTTGGCCATGTTGTCCCTATGCATAGCTGCAGATTGGCAAAGAGGATTATGAACAGTGTACCTAAGGAAAAGGGGGAGACCTAGGATGCGATGGGCAGACAATGTCAAACAAGATCTGGCTAGAAGTGGCGTAGAGTGGCCAATTGCAACAGCTATAGCTCAAAAGAAACACATCTGGAGAGGAAAATTACACAGTCTGGTTGCACCTCCGTTGCTCATGGCTGCTTCAGGATTTTGTACGTATGTAGGCATTAAGAAATTAATCACAGATGCTTGTTAGAACAGACATTTAAAAATTGCCCACTTTTTTAAGAAGTAAACTCTAATACACAGTAAATGTCTTTCAAAATGATTATTTTGTAATGTGCAACTATCACTGCGGTTTTTGTTTTGGTATTTCAGTATAAGAAATATGTTTTGGTCACCGCTCGATTTCATTATACTTTCACTATAAATAGTTGTTCCTATTAGATGAAAAAGATTGAGTGCTCTGGAAAACACTATATTTTATGAATAATTTTAATTTGCAAGATATTGAACATGAAGAGAATTAAACGAGATTGCATATTACCAGAATAGGCATCTGGCCATCAATTTATTGACCATGTAATTATTTCTCTATATTCCATTTAATGTATAGTTGTAGTATTTAATGTGTAATGCTAGTTGGTGAAGCTATTTGTTAGGTTTTTATTCTAAAACAGTGGTTCCCAAACATACTATGCCCATAGACCCCTTCTTATAGCAAAAACCTGACCATGAACTCCCAAGTGAAATAACTCTACATAACTGCATAATAGAAAAATTACAAATTTAACTTTGATGTCTTGAATGGTAAATGGTGACGCAAAAATAAAATATAAATATAACATTTTGACATTAAAGTAGTATTTATTGAAATTATAACTTTTGTTTTAAAATACAAAAACACATTAATATTTTTTAATCCTGATGGGATGATATGAGACTATCTATGTTCGGCTCTATATTTGTGAGTAATATTACTAAGTTTCCACGAGCACTAATTTCCAGTCGGTTCCTTTTTTTCGTGATGAGGCTAATAACTGCACTAAATCCACGTTCTACTAAATAGGAAGACGGGAAAGCAATCAACAGCTTCTGTCAGTGACCCATAATGCAGGATATAAAATTGGTATCTGTTTTTGTAACCAGAATTTGTGGTATTCTTGTTCAAACATTGGTTCCAGCTCCTCATTTGTGGATAATTCAATAAATTGCTCCTGTATTAGTGTGGATTCATCTGAGTTTGTGGGTCTACTTGCAAAAGGGTCCAACACCCAATCGGGGATAACCAAGTCAAGAAAGTCTTCAAATCTTTGGCTGAGGTCAGAATGAAGAGCCGTTAAGTGTTGACAATAAGCAAGCAAATCTTCATCTCGTTTTTGAAATTTTGAAAGATTTGGAAACTGAGAGCATTCTCCTCTCCCCAAGTTTTGTTTGTATAGAAAAAGTTTTGCAACAAACGCAGATATTATACTTTTAGTTTTGAATAAATTTAATTGATCACCTTGTAGCTTCAAATTGGTTTCGTTAAATCTGGCAAATAAGTCAGTCATATAAGCTATGTCATTTTTTGAATTAATTAAATTGAGCCGCAAATCATTGTCTTTACTTACAATGAATTCCAACACTGAATCAAAGAGTGCATAGAATCGATCCAAACATGCACTTTTAGATAACCAACGAACTTCTGTGTTAAATAGTAAACGATTATAATCTTCATCATTTTCCAAACAAAGTTGAGCAAATAATTTCTCATTTAAGGCATTCCTTTTGATTTTATTAACTGCTCTAATGACATAATCTAGTAAGCCATGCAAGCGTTCATTAAGAGTTTTGGCTACTAAATGTTGTCGATGAATGACACATTTGAAAGATACTAACGGCCTACACCACGAGAAGGCGGTGTGGCACATTAGATTCTAGACATGGTCTGTTCTGTGCATCATCACTGGGGATTGTTACACAGCTTTCCTTCAAGTTTATGCCTAGCTAACATTTACAGGCCAAAGTAATAAACTATGTGTCAAATGAAAGCTTATGACGTGGGGAGTGTCATAGGCTATAAAAAAAAATTGACCCTCCCCTAATTTCCTCGTTAAAAACAGGAAATATGGAAGTCGTTCTACCATATTTTACGAACGCGAGGGCCTACAGTAACGAGTTAGGTGTCAAATGAAAGCTATTATAATGACGTCGTAAACTATTTCAAATTTTGCTCCCACTATCCCCCCTACTGATAAATAAGGAGATTTAACGAGGTTTGACTTTAACCAGTCATATCCCAAATTAAAGATTGCGACATCTCCAATGTCATGGGCTACATTAAACACAACTCCAAAAGGAATGAAATATTTGATCGATATTTATGAATTATATATCAAACGAAAGTTTTTGAACATAGTTGCTTCTAATGACCAAAAAATATAAATATATTAAAAATTTAAAAAATACATATTTTTGTATATGATTTTCTAAAAACTAGAAAATAATCTTAGAGCATATCATAGTACAATCAGTCACTGAGTTCATATTCTCTTGAAAGGAAGATAGCGTGCTGATCTTGCTACACAACTATTTTGCCGGCGCCCTATCTTCCGTTGAAGTTAATACGAAATCAGTGAAAAATTACATCATCAATATGTTTATTTTTGTTTTCTACTTTTTAGGACCATATAGGAAAATAGGTATTTTTAAATTTTTTAATTTATTTATATTGTTCCTATTTTACTCTTGTTTTTTGCTTGACTTTTGCCGGTCGGTTTGTGGATTTGTCAAAACAGTTGTTCCACCATATTTCTCGAACGCGATGGACAAACATGATTTATATGTAAAATGAAAGCCTATGAATCGCAGAGGAGTTTACATTTGCAGAAACTGGAGCAGGAGTTTACATTTGCAAATACGTGTGTTAAATTGAAGCGAATGGTTAATTATTTTAAATATTTTTTCAATATTTCAACAGGTAGTTATAATTATCACGAAAAAAATATTTATAATTATTGAAATCAATAAAATTGTGAAGCAATATTCGTTTGGCGCAAGCTACAAAAAGAGAATCCCCATTTTTCTCTTTCCCCTAAAAAGGGGAAATATGACAACGATTGTTCCCCTATATCTCTCGAACTCGAGTGCGGAAAGTAGCAAGCTATGCTTAAAATGAAATCGTGTGTCGAAAAAAGTGTCAAGCTTTAAAAAAAAGACCACCATGCTCTCTTCCGACGTAAAAAAGTCAAAATATGATAACTATTGTTTCGCTATATCTGCGAAACGAGAGTGCGGAAAGTAGCAAGATATGCATGACACGGAAGCTTCTGATACGGAGAGTGTCATACGCTATTAAAACGTGACCCCATGCTTTTTTCACCCATTAAAACGGAAATGTGAAAGTCGTTCTACAATATCTTCCGAACGCGAGAGCCTACAGTTACGAGTTAGATGTGAAATGAAAGCTCCTATAATGGATGTCGTAAATTATTCGAATTTTGCTACCACTATTCCCCCCACTCTGATAAAAGTGGAGATTTTGAGAGGTTAGACGTTAACGAGTCATATCACAAGTTAAAGTTTGTGACGTCTCCATTGTCATGGGCTACCTCAAACACGACTCCAAAATGGAGAAAAATGTTGATCGATGTTTTTGAGTCATATAGAAAATGAAACTTTTGAAAGGTAGGTGATTTTAGTAACCAAAAAACAAAATTTTTTTAAATTAAAAATACTTATTTTTTATGTATGACCCTAAAAAGTGGAAAATAAACCTAAAGCATGTCGATGGTGCAATCAGTCAGTGAGTACGTATTCACTTCAAAGGAATGATTAAACCGATTTACATATAGAACGAGATTCCAGTCGCTCGAACTTACTTTGAGTTGAATACGAATTCAGTGACTGATTGCACCGTAGATGTGCTTTAGGTTTATTTTCTGTTTTTTAGGTCCATAAGAAAATAAGTATTTTTTTAATTTTTTAAATTATTTATATTTTAACCTATCTTACTCTTGCTTTTCGCTTGACATTTGTTGGCTTGTCGGTTTGTGGATTTTTAAAAACCTTTGTTCCACCATATTTCTCGAACGCGATGGAGAAACTTCATGATTTATGTGTCAAATTAAAACCTCTGACGCGGAGAGTGTCGTAGGCCTCGTATCGTAGGCCTTCTCATATTTCCCCTTAAGAAATGGGAAATATGAAAGTGATTTTTCCCCTATGTCTCCTGAACGCGAGTCGCAAAGTAACAAGCTATGGCTAAAATGAAAGCGTGTGCCGCAGTGAGGGTCATTAGCTGTAAAAAAATTGACCACCATTCTTTCTTTGCCCTTAAAAGAGGGGAAATATGAAATATTCTTCTTCTTTTATATCTCCAAAATGCGAATACCGAAAGTAACCAGCTATAGGTCAAATGAAATCTTGTGATGCAGGGAGTGTCATAAGGTATAAAAAAAATCCTCCCACGTTTTCTTTCTCCTAAAATGGGAGAAATATGAAACCTATTGTTTCGATATATCTGCGGGAAGTAAAAAGATGTTGAAAACCTAACCCATGCTCTCTTCCCATTAAAAGCGGGAAATGTGAAAGTCGTTACGATATCTTCGGAACGTGAGAGATAACAGTTACAAGTTAGGAGTCAAGTGAAAGATCGTATAATGACCGTCATTGTAAACTGTTTCGAATTTTGCTCCTACTGTTCTCCCTGATAAAAGAGGAGATATTAGCGAGGTTAGGCTTTAACGAATCATATTTCAAATTAAAGCATGTGACGTCTACATTGTGATGGGATACCTTAACACGACTCCAAAAGGGAGGAAAATATGGTCGATATTTGTGAGTTGTATAGAACATGAACATGTGCCATAGAACTATGTGTATATATATATAACTATGTGTACTATATGTCGAAATTCGTAAGTTATAAAAAAAATTCGTAAGTTAGTAAAAAATGTAGGAAATATAAAAATTCGCACGTTAAATTATAAAGAAAAACAGGAAACCTTCCTATATTAATTTATAACGATCGGTTATTCCCAATTGAGACACATATAAGCAGCTTGAGTAAGTATTTCGCCGTGGTATAGTGGGCAAACGCGCAGATATAGTTACTAACCCGAAGATAGCGAGTTCTAGTCTAGTGGGCAAACGCGCAGATATAGTTCCTAACCAGAAGATAGCGAGTTCTATATCGCCGTCGTAGAAATATAGATTTAAAAAAACGTGTAGTATGTCTGTTAGAGACTAGATGGCGCCACAATTAGAATTATTTCGTATGATGGCGTGCTCCGGATATTAGAGAATTTTCAGGAGTTTGTGCTCACTTTGGAATTCAAAATGGTAGGAGTTTATGATCAAAATGGTCGGGTTTTTTAATATAGCGGGGTGACACTTTTGATAAGGAGTTAATTAATTAAATATCAGTTATGAAATAAGAGTTATTAATAAGGGGGAAAGTAGTGGAGGAGCATAAGTGGCCGTTGTGAGTTATGAATGTTAACGATGGGCGTGGTCAGTGACGTCATAGGGGAAAGCACTGTGCGTGGGAAAGGTTAAATACGACTTTGCTACTCATGACGCAAGGTCCACCACATTCCAATGAAAGATTTATAAGTCTTATCCTGGAAGCGTAGTTTCGTTTGATGCGTCGTGGTTCTTACGGTAGAGCACGCTGCCATGTATCTAGAGAGTTGCGAGTTCGATTCCTTGCATGCCAGTAATAATTTTTCAGATGGATAATTGTTATTTCTCATAATTTCCTTATTTCAACCTAATTGTCGTGTCCTCCCAATTGTGTTCCATCCAGTAGTCCACCCAATTTTCTTATCCTCTGAATTGCGTATTCTCGCGGTTGTCGTACTAAATATTGTCGCACTTCCAATTCTTATCCACACAATTCACTTCAGATTCCTATCCACGCAGTTCAGTTCCTATAGCCGCGCTCCCGTGTAAAATTCATAGAATGCAATATATTTTAAAGGATTCAAATGCAAAACCTTTATCTTAAGAAGGAAATGACGAGTTGTTTTGATGGAAGATGGAGTTTGGAAATAACTATGTGATGGATGATGTTGGATATGTAGCTTGAGAGTCCTTAATTGTTCTCTCATCATCGCTATCATCCTCCGCTTATACAGGGCTAAAGGCGCAAGTTCAACTCCAGAGGTTACGTTTGAGGTTCCTACGTGAACAATTGTGATTACGTCGCTTTTAAGGAAAAACATCAATAGTTGCTGCTTTACTGCTTGTATTTTCCCTCTTGCTGAATGTACTTTCGATCTGTTTACAATCGATACAGTGAGTATGCCAATCGGCCCCAAAGGTTTTTCTTTACTCCTGTTCTAACCACCACTACTCTTTCAAACTTGTTAATTACAAATAGAAAATGTTTCGTTTAATCCACAGCATTTCGGCCGGCCAAATTAAATTCCGGAACGCATCCATAGGATGCATTATAAAGGTTCAACAATAGAAGCAATCACTTGAAAAAGACGTTTACTACTGGTGGATAATGAATTGAATCGAACATATCCTATCGTTTTACACAGAGAGTAACATCGGATGCAATGTAAGACGTCACAATAACATTGACCGGATCGGCATCTACAAACATCGATGGGGAGGGAGTAGAACAAGCAACACCATCGAGCGGAAAATCGCAAGAGGAATGTCACAAAACACTGGATTAATGTAGTACAACACATCCCCTTCAGTTTCACAGGTTTTTTAAATTTGCTAAATATGTTAAATTCTAGAATAACCTTACTAGAATACCCTTATTAGTATTCTAGAAGAGTGTGTATATTGTTCCCTTAAGCCCCGGATAAAATATTTATATTATCACGGACAGTAGATAAAGTCTGTAGAAACGTGTGCAAATATTACTGCATTATTGATAGACGACCTAAGGGAAAAAATGACTTTCGATAATGAGAAAAAGCTAATTTGAAAATTCAATGATGATATTTTAAAAAGAAAAAATGCACTTGGATAAAGTCACAAATTAAAGGAAAAATTAATCTTATGAAAATGAAGCGATCTTTCTGGTGACAAAGCAAACAACTTGAAAAATTTACTCGGCTGCTGCGTAAAAAAATTTGAATTAAATCTGTGAACTGTAGATTTTAGGTGGATTTGGGTTGGGTTGTTTTACCTCTGAGCGGCACTTTTTTGCACACCATGGGCTAAATGGCCAGGTCACATGGACTCCGTAGGATCAGAGAAGGTTGGGGGAAGGGACCCACTGGAAGAGTTGTTGGGAGACAGATGGTAGTCTCCCGTCAAGGTCATCCAGCGTGTTCTTTAACGTGCACAGGGTATGGCTCTCCCGCACAAGAGCCCACGGCTTAACATCCCAACTGACGGACGGCGGCTTTATCCAAGCCCGTCGGTGTCCCCTACTGACCGTGGGCAGGGCGAGGAATTTTGCGGAGATAAATCTCAACGCTGACCCAGCTGGGACTCGAACCTGGGAATTACAGATTACGAGCCTGGCGCGCTACCGACTGAGCCATCCCCGCCCCATTTTAGGTGGATAGGTAGTAACATATTTAATATTTTCATCTGACTTTCTTGACTCCTCCATTAGTTTGAAATGCTAAACTATATCCCCTCTTAATATGAACATCCCTTATTGGTTTACAGGCATTTGCGATTTTTATTTTGCAAATAATTTTTATTTCCTACTGAGATCATTATTGAGCAGGAATCTAGCATTTGGGAAATTTTCAATTGTTCTACGTCTAATGCTACTATCATTTAAATAGGAAATAAAGAGTGATACGAAGTTAAATCACTGTTTTCTTCCTTTCCATGGTGCATCAATATATATTCAAGTACACTGCGTTTGTGTCAGCCCCTCTTCCCATGTATTTCCCTTGCTAATCCGAATTCTCAGGTTCAGTCAGCCTCGATAGGGCTTCCGCGTTTCGGTGGAAAGCACCTTTCCTATAATCAACTGTTGCATCTTACTGATTAATGACAAAGGCCAATCTCTCCAGCTTGCTGCTCAATGTTGCGACTGCTATGAGGTACCTAAGCAGGTTATGGTCTGAAAGAATCTCGGCTGGGATCCATATAACCAGGTCAAAAACTTTTCTACCCCCCTCCCCTCCCAAACACACACACACACACACTCACAGCAGCAAACACATACTCACAGCAGAAAGACAAGCATCCATGATTTACTCGCAGTCCGAACCCAGATTCTTAATCGCGACCCGAACCATGGTCTGGAAACAAACACGAATTCGAACCCGTTGTCCGAATTAGAACCCAGATTCTTACTCTCGATCCGAACCCGAACCTTTCGATCAGCACCCAAGCACTCTAACCATTCGGCTATAGGGTGGTAGTAACAACAATTAGAGCAAAAACGATTAACCTGATGTAAATTTTATGCATTTTTCCAAAAATGTTTACAGATATCTGAAACAGAGAGGAAATATTATACTGCAATTACTGCTAAAGCACAACCTATATATTTTGAATTACAGTCCCTTGCATTCTATTCCCCCCTCTCTGCTTTTACTTTTCCGTTTCAATCGAGTCACCTACTCCACACTCTTTTATTTCTTTTTCTAGCTTATCTTGGCGTGACCTAAAGAGGTCCTTATTCTTGTGGTCTTTATTCTTTACTGATTAAAAATCAGAGTTAATAGGATCATAAAAATCACTTATTTCTGATTTCTAGGCCTCAGAAAGAGGGGAAGACCTAGGTTCGGTGGGCAGACAATGTCAAACAGGACTTTGTTATAATTGGTGTGCAGTGGCCAGTTGCAGCAGATGTAACTAAGGACAGATATGCTTGGAGAACTAAATTGCACGGTCTGTTGGACCTCCGTAGCCAATGGCTGTTTGAGGATGATGATGATGATGACCACCGAAAATAGACCAGTTCACCAAGTTTTAGCTCTCCGGCACAGGTATATCGAGACTTGACCTCTGACCTCGAAAGACTCATTGCATCAAAATTTTGACATTTCTCAGCTCTATGACTGAAAATATCTTCAGCCACCAATTTTTATCCCTTTAACACTGGTAGATTTTGATTTGACATTAACCTCGAATTGTTGTCTCTTGATGTCTTCCTGTGGTCTCCATTGTACGTTGTCTCGATGTCTTCCTGTGGTCTCCATTGAACGTTGTCTCATGATGTCTTCCTGTGTTCTCCATTGTACGTTGTCTCTTGATGTCTTCCTGTGGTCTCCATTGTACGTTGTCTCTTGATGTCTTCCTGTGGTCTCCATTGTACGTTGTCTCTTGATGTCTTCCTGTGTTCTCCGTTGTACATTGTCGCTTGATGTCTTCCTGTGGTCTCCATTGTACGTTGTCTCTTGATGTCTTCCTGTGGTCTCCATTGTACGTTGTCTCTTGATGTCTTCCTGTGGTCTCCATTGTACGTTGTCTCTTGATGTCCTCCTGTGTTCTCCATTGTACGTTGTCTCTTGATGTCTTCCTGTGGTATCTATTGTACATTGTCTCTTGATGTCTTCCTGTGTTCTCCGTTGTACGTTGTCTCTTGATGTCTTCCTGTTGTCTCCATTGTACGTTGTCTCTTGATGTCTTCCTGTGGTCTCTATTGTACGTTGTCTCTTGATGTCTTCCTGTGGTCTCCGTTGTACGTTGTCTCTTGATGTCTTCCTGTGGTCTCCATTGTACGTTGTCTCTTGATGTCTTCCTGTGGTCTCCATTGTACGTTGTCTCTTGATGTCTTCCTGTGGTCTCCATTGTACGTTGTCTCTTGATGTCTTCCTGTGTTCTCCGTTGTACATTGTCGCTTGATGTCTTCCTGTGGTCTCCATTGAACGTTGTCTCTTGATGTCTTCCTGTTTTCTCCATTGTACGTTGTCTCTTGATGTCTTCCTGTGGTCTCCATTGTACGTTGTCTCTTGATGTCCTCCTGTGTTCTCCATTGTACGTTGTCTCTTGCTGTCTTCCTGTGGTCTCTATTGTACGTTGTCTCTTGATGTCTTCCTGTGGTCTCCGTTGTACGTTGTCTCTTGATGTCTTCCTGTGGTCTCCATTGTACGTTGTCTTATGGTGTCTTCCTGTGGACTCCATTGTACGTTGTCTCTTGATGTTTTCCTGTGGTCCCCATTGTACGTTGTCTCTTGATGTCTTCCTGTGGTCTCCATTGTACGTTGTCTCTTGATGTCTTCCTGTGGTCTCCATTGAACGTTGTCTCTTGATGTCTTCCTGTTTTCTCCATTGTACGTTGTCTCTTGATGTCTTCCTGTTTTCTCCATTGTACGTTGTCTCTTGATGTCTTCCTGTGGTCTGTGTTGTACGTTGTCTCTGGTGTCTTTCTATGGTCTCCGTTGTACGTTGTCTCTCCCAGTGTTTAGAGGTTAGAGGTTAGTGGTTTTTCTCCCATTAGCCAGAAAAATTCTCAATATCGACTGTTTGGACTTACTATTATACATTCAATTGTTTCTTTCATAAAAAATATTTTTGAAAATTTCGTTTTAATTAGGGTTGTATTAGTGAGAAAAGCAGATTATCCCACGAAGCTTTGTTCTGCAGTAGGGCATTTCTTTCATTTTCCGTTTACTACGTGTAGAAAGAACAGACTTCGTAAAAAATCTGCCATAATGAGGTGTCGGATTAAAGAGGATACATGCAAATCCTATATGGAAAAACGGATTAAGGAAGAATAGATACAAATACTGCAGTTCTTTCATGTAATTTAGAATTATTTCGGTCACAACGGTTAAGAGTGAGTGGCCTCCTCATTATATTCTAAATCATTGGGAACAATTGAAAAATATGTTGCCTCTCATGAAGTATAGATGGCGCAAGGTCCGCCACATTTCAGTGAAAGATTTATAAGTCTTATCCTGGAAGCGTATTTTCGTCTGATGCGTGGTTTTTATGGTAGAGCGATCTGGCATGTATCTAGAGAGTTGCGGGTGCGATTCCCGCCATGTCAGTAATAATTTTTCAGACGGATAATTCTTGTTTCTCATAATTTCCTTATTTCAACCCAATTGTCATATCCTCCCAATTATGTTCCATCCAATTGCACACCCAATTGTCTGATCCTCCCAATTGTGTATCCTCCCGATTGTCGTATCCAATATTGTCGCACTTCCATTTGTTATCAACCTACTTGAATTCGATCAAATTGTCGCGCTCACGTTTAAAATTCATAGAATACAATATATTTTAAACCATTGAAACCCAAAACCAACTTCAGAAGGAAATCAGGAGATGTTTTGATTGTAGATGGAGTTGGGATATTATTATGTGATGGATGATGCGGGATATGTAGCTTGACAGTCCTCAATTGTTCTCTCATCATCGCTATCATCCTCCGCTTATACAGGTCTAAAGGCGCAAGTAAAACTCCAATAGTGACGTTTCAGGCTCATCCGTGAACAACTGTGATTACGTCCTGTTTAAGGAAAAACATCAAAGTTGCTGCGCTTCTGCTTGTATTTTCCATCTTGCTGATATTCATGTTGCTGAATGGCCTTTCGATATATTTAGATTCGATGTAATGATTATAACAATTGGCCTCAAAGAATTTTCTTGACTCCTGATCTAATCACCGCTCTTCTTTCAAAAATTTTAATTACAAATAGATAATATTTCGTTTAATCTATAATAATATTTCCTCTTTATGGTACAATTCCAGAACTCAGCCGTTGGGTGCGTTATAAGAAGTCAAGAATCGAAGCAGTCATCTGAAAAAGACGTTTATTACGGATGGCTAATGGTTTTAACCTAACATGTCCTATCGCGTTACACATTGAGTAACATCGGATGTATTGTAAGACGTCACAATAACAGCAACCGAATCTGCATCTACAAAAGTCGAAGGGGAGGGAGTGAACACCATCGAGCCAGAAAAATGCAGCGGGGGGGGGGGGGCGTAAAAGACTGGATTAATGCAGAATAACACATCCCCCTTCGTTTCACAGGTTTTTAAAATTTGCTGAATATGTTAAATATTTTAGACATTCTCTTAGCCTTACTATTGTTCTAAAAGAGTGTGCGTAATGGTCACTTATGCCTCGGATAAAATATTTATATTACCAAGGATAGTAGATAAAATCTGTAGAAACGTGTGCAAATATTAGTGCATTATTAATAGATGACCTAAGAGCAAAATGACATTCGATAATGAGAAAAAGCTAATTTGAAAATTCAACGAGGATATTTTAAAGAGAAAAAAATTGAATAGGTAAAGTCACAAATTAAAAGAAAAATTTATTTTATTAAAATGAAGCGCTCTTTCTGCTGACAGAGCAAACAAGTTGAAAAAATTTCTTGGCTGTTGCGTAAAACACTTGAATGAAATGTATGGAATTTCTGTCGTGGAAATCACGAAGTCTACAGAGTAAAATGTAAAGGTAAGACATTGATTAATAAAGTGAATAGCCTTTCAATAATAGCGTAAATTCACCTCCCTTGACACCAGAGAGTGGACGTTTGCAAAGCAGTGCATTATGTCCGACTCTGAGTATCAAGATACAGCTGGACATGTGTGGCGCAAGCGCAGCTTGAAGGGTCAGACGATGCTCCTCCTGGCTACCCTATACCACTGTCCAACCTGTGTGAACGACTGTGACCAGGATATCACGGGAAGATTCGTACAGCGACCACATTAATTACAGGGTGGTAATGGCGGTATAAAACGGGAGATGAACAAAGGGAGCAAGAGAGGGAGGTCCACATACAATTCGAGGGGAGAGATCCTCAGATAAACTACGAGAGATAGGGAGATTCTCAATACACACCGAGAGCGAGAGAGATATATCGAGATGCACGCTTACAGCCGAGGGCCTAGAAGGATGAGAGTTGTCATGCCGCTGGAACACTAAATCAGCGGGTTTTGCTGCAGGCCATTAGCACCTCCCAACTAATGAAGAGACCTAACCAGACAGGTTCAGCTGAAAGGAACGCACCACCCGTAGTCGACATGGGACAACCAGAGGAAGCTTCAGCCCGCCCCTAGACGGCATATGTGAATGAATAAGGTACGAATACCGCTACACCTCTGGTTAAAAATTATAGTCGCATATTAGTTAAATTATGTTTATTCACAGTGCCTAGTAGTATAATTCCAGTGTGCATAAAATCTGTTTGAAGGAAATCAAAACAGCTGATATTAACATTATTCTCGCTAACCCGACTCTCGATACAACGGATACTTATATTTATATTTTATTCTGTCCTTTCTAAGTGAAATAATCTCAAATAAAGGGAACAACTACAGGAAACGAAAATGCGTAAGACTACCAATATTCTCAAGAATCTGACATTAAAATAGAATGAACGTTTAAAAGTTACTTTTCTTATAAAGGAAAAAATCGGGAATCAAAACGAATGAATTACGGGAAATCAAAACAACCGATATTAAGAGATTATTCTCGCTAATCAGACTTTCGATTCCATCCGATTTCTGTTCCATTCTTTTTTATATTTCTGTTCCATTTCTCTTCGTTCCAAGTAAAACGATCTGGAAAAAATATAACATACCATAGAAAATCAAACTCTGTAAGACAATTAATATTCTCATTAAGTCAGCGTAAAATAAAAGTATATTTTGAAGGTTCTTTTTTTTTCTTATAGATACAGACAGAAATCCAAAAACATATAAAAGCAAATCATAACATCCACAAAAATTTATATTTATTCTCGCAATTCAGGCTTTGCTTGAAACGGATTTTCACGAATCAATTTCATTATGTTTCTTCTAAACGGAACAATCTTACGTCAAAGGAAAGGAGCTGCAGGAACGTAATCAGAATAAGAATTTTGTATTCTCACAAATCCTACATTGAATAAAATGAAAAAACTTTTCCTTTCTGAAATAACCAATCGAATATTAAAGGAATGCTTTTCGGAAACTAAACCAACAGGCATTTACAAGTATTTTAGCTAATCCATGATTAATGACGCATTTGTCTCTATTCTCTGTAATATGACTTTTATTAAAATATAATAATTGATTATTTGTAATCGAAGGAACCCAGGAAAGAAACGCTAATGCAGATTTATTCAATCTGGGCTTTTACTCATTAAAACATTCAGATCTACTTTGTCTAATCTGATACTCCAATACATTGAATTTTTTTAAAATTCATTTGAACGAATCTATCTGATATTATGTTTTACGCATTTCCCTACATGAACGATAATTTTTACTTTCTTTGAACTGAATTTGATTGAAACGAATTTTATTTTTCAAGTCAATTTCCTGAACAAAAAAGGTAGGGTTGTCAAAAGATGGCACGAGAGGAAAAAAAAGAAATTAGAACTGTAAATACTCCACTAGTACGTAATTAAAAAAATGATATTTTTTCCTTTGTTTAAACAATTAGAAATGCAGAGGGAATTTTAAACATCCAATATAACACCAATTTTTTCTTAATCCACTTTTAATGAATCTTTGAATTTATATTTTCGAATCCAATATATCAAAGCAATCGATAATAATAAATCGACTAAGAATTTCCTTGATTTTGATATTTTTAAATAAATTTAGAAATTGTCTAATTTGGTTGAAGGAGTCAGTTGTAGAGTTATCTGATTCAGAGGTTGAATTTGTGATCTTATTATGAAGATTTCGAACAGGCAATGCTTTATGATTTGTAAAGAAATGTATATTTATTTGTAAAATAATGTTGAAAGTTGAATCTGGTAGTGATAAATATATAAGTATAAATTAACGCTTTATTGCTGTAAACGTGAAATTTTTATTATTCTTTGTGTATTCCAGAATGATGGTGTACCCAATTCACACGACCACGAAGTAATCCACTATGAAAACGTTCTGGAGAACGGGTAGGTATATTCATAGTTTAACTTCCCCCTAATATTATTATCTTTTTCGATTGTTCATTACTAAGTCGGTGACTTGTTTAGTTTATCATTAACTCGGATTACTACTTGTTTAGTTTATCATTAAGTCGGATTACTACTTGTTTTCCCCGTAACGTGGGGTATGCGTTAAAAATAATCTTTTTTTTAATTAAGTTAGGGAACATTTTGTAGTTTCGGTTATCTGTGTAATTAGAAAAACCTCTGAGAAATCAATCGAATGCCGAAAGGGTTTACTAAAATACAATGGGGTATTGAAAGGGTTTGCTAAAAGCCAAGAAGGTATGGAAAGATTTCCTGAAAGCTAAGGTGGTATGGGGACTGAAATAGGTTGGGAACCCCGCCGTAAGGCTTGAAAAACCTTTATCGCTAGCAACTGAACCCTGCTCTTTCAGGAGCTCTGAGTCGCACAGATGCTGTAAACAGCTTTAGTCAGGTAGATGTGTGCTAAGGAAAGCAAAAACGTAACTGACAGTTATTATGAAATATAAGTTCATGGGAGGCTCTCAATATTTGCTCTATTTAAGTTGAAAATAATTTACGTTGTTATCGCTGGGCAGGAGGATGAAATGCATAACATTATACGTTCGTAAGTTGTGTTGTTTTACTTTAATGGCACTTTTTTGCATACAGTGGGCTAAATGAACAAGTTACAAAGACCCCGAAGACTCAGAGAAGATTAGGGGGGGGGGGAACTCACTGGACAGCTGTTGAGAGACCGATGGTAGCCTCCCGACAAAGCCATCTAGCTTTTTAAAGTTCATGTGTTATGACTCTCCCGCACACAGGGACATGGCTTAACGTCCCATCTGATTGATATTTCGTAACCTTCTACGTTAACTGATTTCACGTATAGTTGTTGCTTAAAAAAAAGTAGCAATTTTTTTGGCAAAAGCCGTAAATTTGGTATGTATGAACTAAGAGTAAAAATAAATTAATAATTAATGTAAATACTTGAAAAGTAAATAATTATGTTTTTAGATTATCTCGTTTTCAAATATATATTAAAGTTGATGAAAATTTATTTTTGAGAATGTTATTAAACGTGGCAGCAGTAAAGGAGATGGTTAATAAAGTGAATAGACATTCAATAATAGCGTATAATTATATTTAAAGAAAAATTAGGAAAATGCTGATTTTAGATTGATTGCAAGTAACATTTGTTTTTTGGTTACCGGCACTCTAAGTACTATACAAGTAACATAGCGACACCAACACCAAAAGTTTACTCTATGACCCAGATGCCGGGAACAGGGGCCAGCCTCGTAATCTGTAGTTCCCAGGTTCGAGTCCCAGCTGGGTCAGCGTTAAGATTTATCTCCGCAAAAATTCCCCGCCCTGCCCACGGTCAGTAGGGGATACCGATGAGCTTGGAAAGGCCGCCGTCCGTCGGATGGGACGTTAAGCCGTGGCCCCGTGTGCGGGAGAGCCATACCCTGTGCACGTTAAAGAACACGCTGGATGGCCTTGACGGGAGGCTACCATCTGTCTCCCAACAGCTGTTCCAGTGGGTCCCCTCACCAACCTTCTCTGAGCCTTTGGGGTCCTTGTGACCTGGCCATTTAGCCCATGGTGTGCAAAAAAGTGCCGCTCAGAGGTAAAACAACCCAACCCAACCCGGGAACAGGGGTATAGCTACCGCAAGTTCGGATGGCATCTCGGCCGCAGCAATGCTCGCTACGCAATCCACCACGCCACGGACACTGCTGCGGGTACGTGAAAACACATAAACTTAACAAAAAAGATACACAGACTACTACAAGAAAAGCAGCAGAAACAAGAAAATTGGCCATCTCCAAAGAAAAAAGGAAACTACCAGGCAAGGGCAAGAAGAAGAGACGTGCAAAGGGAAAAGGCGCAACCAGAAAAGACAAAAGAAAAAAGCCTACAAAGAAAAGACTACTAAGAAATGCAACCAAGGAAAGAAAACGCGCAAAGGCATGAAAAAAGTACCTACCCACTATCTACCGCACGGACGTTCTCCTCTTCTTCCTACTTATCTTAATATGTCCACCACTAGATGGACTGACCATTCCACGGTTGCGACGTGGAGGCCGGCCGGATGGCGGCCCTCCAACAGCAGCGACGTCCATAGCCAGGACCTCGTCTCCGCTGCTCCACTCCAAGTCGAGAGTGGCAGGCTCAGAAGGGACCGTCTCCATCGTGCAGGACGAGGTACTGGGGGCTGTGGCATCCCCCACAGAGAGACTCGGCTGCCGCCCAGCTGACTCTGATTCAGAGACAGTGGGCGGGGTAGGTGAGCTGGCCGGCACGCTGCCCGTGGAGGCAGAGGTGGCTGTGTTCGAAGCAGCAATGCTCAGCTCTCCCGTAGCAGCGAACCCTGCATTCTCACCGTCCGCAGAAGCCTCCGACGGGACAGCCGCCTCTCCGCCACTACCAGATGGGCCGTCTGGAGTGACAGGGGCTGCACCAGTCGCCGAAGACTTCTCAGCCGAAGTGCTTCCTGCGGTCTGTCCTGAGACAGGGGTAGTTGTCGCATTTGACGCAGCACCAGCCGCGTTCGCATAGGAACGCTTCGGACACTGCGTGCGAGGATGGGTTTCCCCGCAGATGCCACAGGGCGATGAGCACTTGCCGGCGGTGTGTCCCTTTAACTGGCAATTGCCACACACAACCAGAGTGCACTCCGCCACTAAGTGGTCAGTGACCCACACTTCCTACAAACACGAGCCATCCCCGAATAATTGACCATCAGGTGAAATGATCCAGCCTGAATAAAGTTATGCACAGGCTGGGTCATCTCCATCCTAATCCGCCGATTACCCGTTTCAAGCTCAGGGTACTTTGTCCAACACTCCCGGTCAACCACTACCGAACTGGGGTCTACCGACCACTACCGAAGCTGGGGTCTGTAAATGGTAGCTAGGTAGTCACTGGAAGGAGAGCTATGCACCAATCCCCTGTGATGATGCATAGAACCGGCCAGGCCTAGCACCTAATGTCCGACCCCGCCTTCTCGTGGTGCAGACCGTTAGTACCTTTCAAAAGAGATACTCTCTTGTGGAAGTGAACGGAAGGGGAGGGCTTCCAGATTAGTGTGTCCTACTGATCTGGACAGCTATGGCTACTTTTCTTTTTTTTCTACCCTGCTGAGGAGTGGTCAACCACACAGGGTCCTGGTGCTGACCATATAAACCCACTGGACTGGACAGATATATGGCTCTGAGCTTGATTATGTATCCTGATTTTGCTGCACTGGTGGGCTTCTGTGGAGAGAAAATCTTCCGCTGTGTTTTCTGTTTATTTGTGGGTTGACAGCCCCAAGTGAATAGATTCGCAGGATATGTTTATCGGCTGGTGGATAATCCTGAGAAGAGGTCATCGCAGGCACCTGAACTCATTGCTTCTATTGGCATCGTCAAATTCTACATTGGAGGAAGTCTCCAGTGTAGATGGCTTCACCCTTTAGTGGTGGGGAAATGGGTCTTCGCCCCATGTGTGCGATTAGGGGGCTGTTTGATATTGTCGGCATTCCCTCTCTCAATAAACATAGTTTCTTTAAACATCCCACTAACCAATTTCTCTCCATAGGTAGTTGGAATGTGAGGACTCTTCACAGAGCTTTTTCTCTTGATGTCCTCACACAAGAATTCCACCATTATAATTTAGATATTCTCGGCTTGCAAGAGACCAGATGGACAGATAAAGGTCAGATTCTTAAAAATAATCTTAAATTTCTCTTTTCAGGGAGGGACGACAATAAGCATCACCAAGGCGTGGGTCTGCTTCTCAGCAGACATGCTAGTGATGCTCTTCTAGGATATGAGTGCATTAATGAAAGGTTTCTTACAGCAAAATTTCAGACAAGCGTTAAAGACTTGAATGTTATCTGCTGTTTTGCCCCCACTGAGGATGCCGATGAGGATGAGAAGGATAGGTTTTATGAACAACTTCAGGATATTTTGAATTCTGTCAAGAAAGGAATTATTACCCTTGTTCTTGGTGACTTCAATGCCAAAGTTGGTACTGACTCTGACCTTTGGGGAGGGGTGATTGGCCCTTTTGGTATTGGTAGCTGCAATGGCAATGGGCAACGTCACCTACAGGTAAGTAAACTCAATGGTTTCAGAATAACTAACACATATTACAAACACCGCAACATACATAAGTACACATGGGTTTCACCTGATGAGCTGCATAGGAATATGATTGATTATATATTAATTAACAGCAAATGGGCTAGTTCTGTTAGAAATACCAGGGTATATAGGGGAGCTGAAATTGGATCTGACCATTACCTTGTTAAAAGTGTCTTGCAACTTAAACTTAAAAAGTGTTGTGCTAGGGTTAAAAAATTAGCTTTTAATACTGAATCTCTGAAAGACCCAGTTATAGCGAAAGCTTACCATGATAGGTTACTTAGTCATTATGACAGTCATGGTATGCTTACTACTGAAGTTGAGGAGGAATGGGATCATTTTAAACAGGCTTTTTTGGACACTAATAGTACTCTTTTAGGGAAAAAGGAGCAGAAGAGACAGAATTATCTGAGTGATAAGGCACTCGAGCTTATTTCGGAAAGAAAGAACTGCAGGAATGTCCTTAATCAATACCCTACTAGTACTAATAGAAAGCATTACAGAGAACTTAATAAACGTGTAAAAGATCAGTTAGCTGGTGATAAGAATCTTTAGCTTGATGGTTTGGCTGACAAAGCCGAGGAAGCAGTTAGACAGCACAACAGCAGAGAGCTGTACCAGATAGTTAATGTTTTGTGTGGTAGAAAACGGACAGGTATACAGGGATTGAAGGATAAACAAGGTAAGCTTATAGAAGGGGAGGATTCTGTCATGGCTAGGTGGGCTGAGCATTTCAGTGATATTCTAAACAATGCGGTTAGTTCTATTCCCATTGTTTGCAATAATGATAGATGCATTGGTGGCTTTAATGTTGGCCCTATAACCCAATCTGAAGTTATTTTGGCTGTTTCTAAACTTAAACTTCATAAATCCCCAGGGGTAGATGAAATTACTACAGAAATGCTTAGAGCTGGAAATGTTTCGGTTACCACTTGGATGACTGAAATTCTGAATATCTTTTATGTTAAAGGCATGTTTCCTAAGGATTTTACCAGAGCTATTGTTATCCCTATTTTCAAAAAAGGTGATCACAGTTCTTGTGATAACTATAGGGGTATTAGCCTACTCTCTGTTCCAGGTAAAGTTCTTTCCATGATTGTGCTTAATAGAATTAAGAATCTGGTTGACAGGCAATTGCGTGATGAGCAATGTGGATTCAGAAGTGGTAGGGGATGTGTGGATCAGATATTTTCACTTAGGCAGATTCTTGAGAAATGTTTAGAGTTTCAGAAACCTTTGGTTGCTAGCTTTGTTGATTTCAAAAAGACTTTCGACTCTGTTGATCGTCATAATTTGTGGTTGATTGTGAAATCATATGGTATACCAGACAAGTTAGTTAACATAATGAAAACTCTCTATAATAACACTGAGTCGTGTGTGAGAGTTGGTAAGGCTTGTAGCAATTGGTTTAGCATTACTTCTGGTGTTCGACAAGGGTGCATTTTGTCTCCTTTTCTCTTTAGTTTGGTTATTGATTATGTTATGCGAAATTCACTTCAAGGGAAAGATTTTGGCCTTAAATGGGCTGGAGATACGAAAATTTCTGATTTAGATTATGCTGATGATTTAGCCCTTTTGGCAAATGATGTTGATGAGATGAACTCTTTCATTCGAGCTGTTGATGAGACTGGTAGTAGAGTAGGTTTGGTTATAAACAAAGATAAAACTAAAGTGATGAAAATTTGTCAGGCAGGTTGTGATTCAGTTAATCTGAATGGTTGCATTCTTGAGCAGGTGTCAGTTTAATTATCTTGGGAGCTATGTAACAGATAATGGTGATGTGCGGCATGAGATTAACAGACGAATAGGGATTGCTGCCGGGACTTTTAAGAATCTATGGAGAGTGTGGAGAAATAGGCGTATACACCTAAAGACTAAAATTAGGCTGTATAATAGTTTGGTTCTTTCTAGGGTTAGTTATGGTAGTGAAACGTGGACTCTTTGTAAACAAGATAACAGGAAACTAGATGCTTTTGATTCCAGATGCTTACGCAGTATCTTGGGCATTAGGTGGTTCAACTTTGTAACTAACGATGAGATTAGGCAAAGGAGTTTGCAACCTCCTTTAAGCAGCATATTGTGCAGAGAGAGACTCCGTTGGTTTGGCCATGTTGCCCATATGGATAATTATAGATTGGCGAATAGTGTTATGAACAGTGTGCCTAAAGGCCTCAGAAAGAAGGGGAGACCTAGGATGCGGTGGGCAGACAATGTCAAACAGGACCTTGTTAGAATTGGTGTGCAGTGGCCAGATGCAGTAGATGTAGCTCAGGATAGACTTGCTTGGAGAACTAAATTGCACGGTCTGGTTGGACCTCCGTAGCCCATGGCTGCTTGAGGATGATGATGATGATGATGACCGAAGCTGGACAGGCAAGAGCCACACTTGTCACCGAACTGGCTGTAGAGAGCCTCCACCGGGTCCGCTGCCGGTTCTTTGTCTCCTATGACAAAGGAGACCGATAGCTGGCGCAGCAGCACGCCCGTCATCTTCGACCTGAAACACTCAAAAGAAAAGATTAAACAGGTAAACACAACACAAAAGTTACCACTAGAAAAATAATTACCTATTGGTCAGCTTCCGGTCCAACTCGAAGCACGGAACCAGAAGTGGCTCAATACCGGTCCAACCAGCGACTAATGCAGGACATGCACACGTCCACTGCCTGAACGGTAAAGCAGGTAAGAATTAAACTAGAACAGTTCCAAACTCTTGAAAGAGGCAGCGCGAACCACGGAATATTTAATAGTGTCATTTGATTTTCCACACTCTTTCATTAGTTTCAAATGCAAAGATCAAAGATCATACAGTGACAGCAGCAGTCCCAGGCCTGGGGCCTATACCTGCTTAATCTTAGCTAACGCCAGTAGCCAAATGAATGAAAGGTGTGAACAAATAACGGTAGAACCATAATATGAGTTGAAAAGAGTGGGGGATGTGGGGGGGAGAAGAGTGGGATGGGGAGAAGTAAGAGAAAGGTAACAAATAAGTAAGGAATAAGTTAAGGTTCCACTCCAGTTGGGGCCAGTACAAGTGGCGCCATCTGGCTTCGATCCCTTGCTTAATCCTGATTATCAAGTAGAGATTTTGGTCGCTTGAATTTGTGTGCGGGGTAAACATCACAATTAAGTAAATCTCTAATAAGTTGATTAGGATGTTCGGCGATAGTTGCAAAATAGTTCTTGGCCATTTTCTTGATGGACTGGAGAATTGTTTCACAATTTAGATCTCAATGAATGATAGTATTCCTGACAAACCAGGGAGCTGCTACAGCAGATCGTAGGATTTTATTTTGTAGAGATTGGAGATTTACAAGATTTTTAGTAGAACATGCACCCCAGATGGAAAATTTCAAATGCTAAACTTTATCCTTTATTAATATTAACTTTCCTTATTTGATTACAAGTAGTTGCGATTTTTATTTTGCAAATAATTTTAAAATCTTACTGAGAATATTACTCAGCTGGCATTTAGTATTTGGGAAATTTTCAATTGTCCTACGCATAATGCTACCCATTTTAATTTGAAACAAAGAGTGATACGAAGAAAAATCAATGTTTTATTCCTTACCATGGCAAATCAGTACATTCAAGTACACCGCGCTTGTGTCAGCTCCCCTTCCCAAGTATTTCTCTTGCTAATCCGATTTCGCATTTCCAGTCAGCTTCGATAGGGCGTCTGCGTTTCGGTGGGAAGCATCTTTACTATAACGCACTGTTGCATCATACTGATTAATAACAAAGGCCAATCTCTGCAATTTGCCGCTCAACGTTGCGACAGCTATGATGTACCTAAGCACGTTACGATCTGAAAAAATCTCTACCCCGGATTCATATAAAGAGGTCAAAAACTTTTCTATCCCCTCCCACACACACACCACCACCACAGTTCTGCTGGTTTAGCCGAACTTCTTCGAAGCAAAGGCGATGGGATGTTCTTGTCCCTGGGTTTCAATCTGGAAGAGACTTGCGCAGATGCATTTCAATGCTGAATGTAAGATCACGCAGGATCAGGCGTATTGCATTCTGCTGCCTCACGGAGCCCCCTCTCCCGTCTCTGTGCCTCGAATGCTTTATCTGCTTGTACGCATCATTACAACTGTGCAGGTGCCTGCTTCAGAGTCATATATGTGAGTGGCTTTGCAATGGCTGCATACTAATCTACGTAGTGTCGGTAATGTCCGAAGAGTCATAATATGCTCTTCAGTTCCTTCTTCATCCACGAGGTTTCATCTTTCTGATGACCTCTAGTTTTGCATGATGGGGCGGTGCATGCCCGAACCAACAATGTGATCAAAATATTTGGTCTCGCTGCTCCCCCAAGTACACTTTGCTAGGTTCATTGTGAAACACTTGACATTGATATCCCTAAGATCCGCTGCGAGGTGTTAAGATGATCCTCCTAGCTGTTCGAAAAAGAAAGCTATATCATCAATAGATATGCACAGCAATAATCAACATGGTGCGGAATTATAGTATTCAAAATTTTCTGGAATATTTTCCCAGAGTTCTTCTTCTCGAAGGGAAGCACTTCCCACTGGTGCCACCCCTCGTTCGGTCACGAATGCTGTGTAACATTTAGTACAGGGGATCTCACTATGCCAACTTTCGTCTCTCATTCAAATGAGCTATATATTTAATTTAATAATCTTTAACAAAAACACAAAAGACGGAGATAAATGAGAAACTCTATTAAGTCGTTCCAGGCTTATCATACAATATCAAACACCTCCTTCTCTATAACACTGCCTGTCCATTTGCCCTCAAAATATGTGAGAAAAAAAAATTCGGCTTCCATTTAGTTTAAGCATTGGGCAATAGATGGCATCATCTGACTCGAAAACATTTTAATATGGGACTTACTGATACTGGACAATTTTCTACGTATTCAGCTAATAAAATTACATTTATTCAACCAGTATGTAAATAAATGTGTGTGGCAATGCTTCTGTTACAGCTCAAAAATAGGAAAAACATTCTTATGTTCAAACTTATCCTCCCAAATTGTGTATCCTCCCGGTTGTCGTATCTACCCAATTGTCGCACTTCCAGTTGTTATCCATCCAGTTGACTTATTTTAAAGGATTCAAATGCAAAACCTTTATCTTAAGAAGGAAATGACGAGTTGTTTTGATTGAAGATGCAGTTGGAGGAAAATTATGTGATGGATTACGCTGCATATGTAGCTTAAGAATCCTCAATTGTTCTCTCATCATCTCTATCATCCTCCGCTTATACAGGGCTAAAGGCACAAGTTCATCTCCGGAGGTTACCTTTGAGGCTCATCCGTGTAGATTTGTGATTAAGTCGTTTTTAAGGAAAAACATCAAAAGTTGCTGCTTTCCTGCTTGTATTTTCCCTCTTACTGATATTCATGTTTCTGAACGGCCTTTCGATCCGTTTAGACTCTATACAATGACTATGCCAATCTGCCCCAAAGGAATTTCTTTACTTTTGTCCCAACCACCGCTGTTCTTTCAAATTTGTCAGTTACAAATGAAAAATGGTTCGTTTAATCTGACTATTATTTCCTATTTCGCGGCGGTTTCAGGAAGGCATCCATTGGATGCATCATTAGAAGTCGAGAATAAAAAAAAATCAGTTGAAAAAGACGTTTATTACCGATGGATAATGGATTGAATCTAACATATCTTATCATGTTAGACATTGAGTAACATCGGAAGCATCGTAAGACGTCACAGTAACAGTTACCGGGCCCGATTCTACACAGCATAGAACGGGAGGGAGGAGGGCAAGAAACACCTTCCAGCCGGAAAAATGCAACGGGGGGGGGGGGGGCACAAAAGACTCGATTAATGTAGTATAACACATCCCCGTCCGTTTAAAAGGCCTTTAAAATTTGCTAAATATGTCAAAAAATTTTAGATACTCTCTTACCTTTACTAGTATTCTGAAAGGGTGTGCGTGCTGGTCCCTTATGTCTCGGATAAAATTTTTATATTACCACGGATAGTAGATAAAATCTGTAGAAACGTGTGCAAACATCACTACATTATTGATAGATGATTAAAGGGAAAAAATGACCTTCGATAATGAGAAAAAGCTAGTTTGAAAATTCATTGATGATATTTTAAAGAGAAAAAACGACTTTGGTAAAGTTACAAATTAAAAGATAAATTTATTTTATGAAAATGAAGCGATCTTTCTGCTGACAGCGAATTTGAAAAAAATTACTCCACTGTTGCGTAAAAAAACTTCAATTAAATGTGTGAAATTTGAGTCGTGCAAAGCACGAAGTCTACATAGTATAATTTAGAGGAGAGATGTTTGCTAATAAAGGGAACAGACTTAAAATAACGGCATATAATTATATTTAAAGAAGAATTAGGAAAATACAGATTTTAGATTGACTGGAAGTAACATATTTAATATTGTACTTTGCTTTTCATGATTCTTCCATTAGTTTGAAATGCTAAACTTCATCTCTTATTAATATGAACATCCCTTATTTGTTTACAGGCATTTGAGATTTTTATTTTGCAAATAATTTTAAAATGCTACTGAGAAGATTATTGAGCTGGCACGCCTAACCTCTTCTTCGCCTAACTCTAACCATTTTAATTTGAAGTAAAATATGATACGAAGATTCAGAACCACTGATTTCTTTCTTTCCATGGCACACCAATGCATTAAAGTACACTTCGCTTGTTTCAGCCCTACTTCCCAAGTATTTCCCTTGCTAATCCGAATTCTCAGATTCAGTCGGCCTCGATAGGACGTCCCGCGTTTCGGTGGGACCACCTTTCCCATAATGCATTGTTACATCATGCTGATTAATATAAAAGGCCAATCTCTGCAATTTGCTGCTCAATGTTGCGACAGTTATGAGGTACCTAAGCAGGTTATGGTCCGAACGAATATCCACATGGGATTCATATAAACAGGTAAAAAAATATTTCTCCCCCCCCCCCCCCCCCACACACACACCACTACCACCACCATCATATTTCTGCTGTGTCCCGTGAGTTTCTTCGAAGGAAAAGCGATGGAGTGTTCTTGTCTTCAATCTGGGAGAGACATGCGCAGATGCATTTCAATGCAGATTGTAAGGTCACTCAGGATCAGGCGTATTGCATTCTGCTGCATCACAGAGCCACCTCCCCCTCATAGTGCCTCGAATGCCTTAACTGCTTGTACGCACCATTGCAACTGTGCAGGTGCCTGCTTCACAGTCATGTCTGTGAGTGGCTTTGCAATTGCTGCATACTGATCTGGGTTTTGTCGGTAATATCCGAAGAGTCCTAAATATGCTCTTCAGTTCCATCTTCATTCGAGGAGCTTTCACCTTTCTGATGACCTCTAGTTCTGCATGGCGGGGGCTGTGCCTGCTCGAACCAGCAGCGTGATCAAAATCTTTGGTCTCGCTCCTCTCCCAAGTACACTTTGCTAGGCTGATTGTGAAATATTTGACGTTGATATCCCTTAGATCCGCTCCAAGATGTTAAGATGATCCACCCAGCTGTTCGAAAAACAAAACTATATCATCTAGGTATGCACAGCAATGATTAGCATGGGTCGTAATTATGGTATTCCTAATTTTCTGGAAAAATGCCCCATAGTTCTTGAGCCCAAAGGTTATCACTTCCCACTGCCGTCGATGGGTAACGAATGCTGTAAGTAGAGAGATAATGGGGGTTCTGGACCAGTGACGGATCAATTTTAATTCTATGTGACCCACCACCTATGTGTTTCAAGCTGGGAGCAGGTCATTATCAAGTATATTTGTTAGAATTCTCACTGTTTTTAAGACTGGAGTCGAACAATGGTAAATAAAATACCTCCCTCCAGTGATTTAATAATCTGAAATTATATTATTCAGTTAAGTTGCGGATAATCCACTCGTAATTTCCACCAACGTCCATCTTGGTTTCCACAAAGCCCGAAATTTTTTCGAGTCCACCATTTAGAAACCTGACGTCACCACAAACTTCCTAGATTTTGTCGTTAGTCCACCATCATGGTTTCTAACCTCATCCGAAATTATTAAGCCCAGGCCGCGCCATCTTGGTTCCTGACCTATTAATTAAATGCTTATCAGAAGATCCATTCTCCTTTATTAACCCCCTCATCAAAACTGCCATCCCCCTCATTAATTAACCCGTTATCAAAAGTCCCTTTCCCCCCTTCATTAAAAAAAACCCCCTCTTTTCCTCTGATTCCATCATTTTGACATTCCCTGTAGTTGCGTCATCCTCCTACAGCGTGAACTAAGTCCGCCATTTTGAAATCTGACGTCACCGATTAGAAGTTTTTCTTTTCATTTTCTGCGGAGCAGTTTTATTCCAGTTAAAAAGGTATACGAGGGGGAATTTCTGTGATGTGCAATCGATTCAGTACTGCAAACAACAAGTATTTGGACACCTATGATCCTCAGTTACCTCTAAATACATTATGTACTATGATGCCAACAATCTTTATGGATGGGCAATGTCACAATGCCTCCCTCAAAGCGATTTTCGATGGCTTAATAAAGAAGAAATTGAATATCTAAATATTACGACAGTTGCTGATGATTCGAATAAAGGGTACATATTGGAAGTTGATTTAGATTATCCAGTTTCTCTACACGACAAGCATAATGATTATCCACTAGCCCCTGAGAAACTTCAGATTACCAGCAGCATGCTATCACCATATTGCCAAGAGCTTGCCCAAAGCCTTGGAATAAATACAAGCCAATCAGACGTGAAATTAGCCCCAATTCTAAATTCTAAGGAAAAATATGTCCTTCATTACCGTAATATGAAACAATATTAAGCCTTCGGTATGCAGCTGAAAAAAATACATCGCATTTTAGAATTTAATTAATTCTGCTGGCTAAAACCATATGTAGAATTTAATACAGATCAGTGGAAGAAAGCTAGAAACGACTTCGAGAAGGACTTCTTCCAACTGATGTATAATGCTGTGTTTGGAAAAACGATGGAAAATTTGAGAATCGAGTGAAAATTGAATTGACTCAGAGCCCGAAGAGAGTATGTAAACTTTTAGCATCACCTGCTTCTCACGCTTTTCGTGTTTTTGACAACGACCTCGCATGTGTACAATCAAAGCAAAGTAAATTGAAACTCAACAGGCCTATTTACGCTGGATTCAGTATTCTAGATATTAGTAAAATATTGATGTATAGCTTTCATTATGACTATATTAGTCCAAAATATGGAGGAATAGTTAAATTATTGTTCACTGATACAGATTTACTGTGCTACGAGCTTCAAACCGAGGACGTGTATGCTCATATGAAAGTCGATATAGATCATTTCGATACGCTCGACTATCGTATAGACCATGTTTTGCATAGTACACATAATAAAAAAGTACTTGGTAAAATGAAAGATGAACTTTCAGGAGTACCTATCAAACAATTTGCGGGCCTTCGTTCTAAAATGTATTCTCTTCTGAGTTTACATGAGGAGAAGAAGACGGGGAAAGGAGTCACCAAATACATCGTAAAAAGAACTCTTCGTCACAATGATTACAGAGACTGCTTGATAAACAAATCACCTTGTCGAGTAAATTTGACAAGGATTCAAAGTAGCAACCATCATCTCCATACAGTGAAAGGTGTAAAACTTGGTCTGTCACCATTTGATGATAAAAGATATATTTTAGAAAATGGTTATGACACCCTTTCGTACGATCACTCCAAAACGATGAAAAAAATAATATAACAGAAAAAACGAATATTTCACTGTGATTTTTAACATGAATAAAAATATGATAATTTTTTCCGAATGTATGCACATAACCCCTATATATGTAAAAATATTACATGTCATTATTATATGTAGACAGCTGTGGGTAAAACCATTTCCTCTGTTAACCTGCATTTTTGTAAGCAGGCTGTAAATTATATCTATAATCAATGTGAAAAAAAGCATCATTGTGAAATGTATAAAATTGTAAACCAATGGAAATCGTTACATGTGTAAAGTACTATGTGAAACCTACGCATTGTCATTGTATCACCCAATACTTTGATATCAAAAAAAATTAAAAAATGAAATATATGTGTTGTATGAATTTCTGAGTCCTATCTTTAGCAAGTGGGGAGGTAAACAAGCGTTATCGCAACCTTCTCACGTGACTCTCCCGTGACGCCCCGGAAATCTCATACTCCTGAGTGATTTCCACAGGTTGAATCACTTTGGTTGAACCAGCTCGCTCACTGGGAGAAAACCCTTCTAGGATCCATTTCTGGGATTACACTTATAATGAAAGGTTCGTAATTCTCTAAATTTTCATGGTTTATCAAACATTACTTATAATTTCACGATATAGTGACATTCTCAAGTATTAAGAAGTGATGAAAATATAAGATTTCCTTTCAAAGTTGTCTGGAGACGCTTGCTTAGTCATAGGCTACCGGACATGCCCGACCTACCTCAAAATCAACGTTTTTTTTTTAAAGTAATCGCCTCTCAAAAGTGGAAGACTACAATAAATACACCGAGTGCTGTGTTTATGAGAAAATTATCAGCACGGAATGAAATTCTAATTTTTTCTTTGCAGAGACGGGAAGTTTACATAGATTTTTACAGAGAAATGATCAAAATTATTACATCAGCCATTTGGCGATAAAGGAATTTATCAAGTGTTTTAGAGCAGATTTTACTGAATATTAATACTTTTCAATAAAGGAAAAGGATAATTTCCTGTATATAATACAGAGGAGTATAGACGAATTTTATATACTTTTCCTATGAATAAAAAAAAATTGGATTTTTTTATACGAATTACTCAGTTACTCGTTTACTCAGTTATATGAATTACTCAGTTAATAATTGTTTTACTATGGAATGTTTCCATGACAAAAAGTATGATGATTTAATTGAAATTAACTTTTTTTTTTCCTAATTTTATTGAAAATTAAGGAGATTTCATCATAAAATTTAAGTGATTTAAAGAAAAAGAGAAAATTCCATAAAATTAAGATTTTTTTTAATTACAGAGGTGAAAATATCGTTTTTTCTCAAATGCATTGAAAATTAAGCGATTTCACCACTTATTTCAACTGTTTAGTAAAAAATACATTTAATTCCCAGATTTTTAACGACTGAGATAAAAATTAATATGCTTTCCTACATTAAATACAATGAAAAATAACGAAATTCACCACTAATTTCAGCTGCTTAATATCAAGAAATATAGATAAATTCCTATTTTTTAACATTGCATATAAGAAAGAAAAAGAACTAGCGAACATATCAACATATATTTACCTCTGAGACTTAAATATCGCACGTTCTGTGTTTCAACATTGCTCATTTTTTTTAGTATTTTTACACATTAATTACTAATTAATATAAATTTTTCATTCAACAGTTAAGTACTCAATTGGAAGTAATGTGAGCAATATTTTCTGTTTAAATGCATCTCTACACAAATCCGCTTTAAAACGTTAGTTTCTTATAATTTTAGGGGAAAATAAAGAATTTTAATTGGATTTCTTTTAATACTATATACTTAATATATTGACATCAACGCATTCTATACTCAAAACGAATTAATGCAGCCTAGTTATCGGAAATTAACATAATATTGAAGTATTTTCTACCTAAAGTATAAAAAAAGCTTAATATTAATTACATTTCTAACCACTAGATGCCCCACGGTTACTCTGAGACCTAATCGAGTAGTATCACAACCCACGGAACTTCAACCAGTTGCTTTCATGGTCACGCCTACCGGAAATGGGGTTAATTAATTATTAATTATTAATTATGAATTAATCTTTAATTAATTATTAATTAATTATGAGTTAATTGTTAATTAATTATTAAATATTAATTAATTTTAATTAATTACGAATTAATTATTAAATAATTTTTAATTAATTATGAATTATTTTTAATTAATTATTAATTAATTAATTAATTAATAATTTTAATTAATGTTTAAACAATTATTAATTACTTATTAATTACTTTTAATTAATGTTTAAGTAATTATTAATTAATTATTAATTATTAATTATGAATATTAAAAAGGGGCGTAGCCAGTAGTGGGTGTGGCTTGTGATGTCATAGGGGGAAGCAGTGTGAGTACAAAAATTAAAGCAATCAACTGCAGACAATTTTCTAAAGATCTCCGATCACATGAATACAAATAGAAAAGTGAACTGAATAAATAATGAACAGCAGAATTTTTAAATATAGAACTATGTGTAATTATACCAATCTAACAACAGCCTTTTATTTCCATGCTGTATTTGAAAATCAACCAATTTCATATGTATGAAAAACGTTTCATTCGGAATACTATAAAACATCCTTTCTCAACCGTGGTTCCGCGAGAGATCGTGATTTTAAAAAAATCAACAAAAAGAGTAGGCTAATAAGTTGGCCAAAAGAAACAGATGCACAAAAAATATCTTTACCCAAAAGAGCATTGAAAATTATTTTTGGATTATTACATCTACAACTTACTGATCAGGCTAACGTACTGTGAGTTGTACTTATAATATTTTTATGCAAGGTTCCTGAGACCTGAAAATTGTTTTCAAGGTTCCTCTAGAGTAATCAGATTGGAAAATATTGCTTTATAGTGCACATGAGGTCTCGTTTAATATTCCTATTTCAGGAATGCATCTGCACAGTTGCAATGGTGCGTATAAGGAGATATGGCATTCGAGGCACTGAGGAGGATGGTGGGGGGGGGGGGGGGGTTCTATCATTTTTTTTCTCTTTAAAATATCATCATTGAATCTTCAAATTAGCTTTTTCTCATTTTCGAAAGTCGTTTGTCCTTTA
The DNA here is from genome assembly GCA_038380435.1 of Ryuthela nishihirai. Classification (NCBI taxonomy): domain Eukaryota; kingdom Metazoa; phylum Arthropoda; class Arachnida; order Araneae; family Heptathelidae; genus Ryuthela; species Ryuthela nishihirai. The sequence goes on from JAWZYU010000010.1 coordinate 264,390, forward strand.
GGTCATCTATCAATAATGCAGTAATGTTTGCACACGTTTCTACGGATTTTATCTATTATCCGTGGTAATGTAAATATTTTATCAGATACTTTAAAGACCAGCACGCACACCCTTTCAGAATACTAGGAAAGAGAGTGTCTAAAAATATTTAACATATTTAGCAAATTTTAAAGAAGTGTAAAACGGAGGGGGATGTGTTATACTACATTAATCCAATCTTTTGCACCCCCTCCCTTGCATTTTTCCGGCTGATGGTGTTTCTTGCCCCCATCCCTCCCCTTCGATGTTTTGTAAATCTTGCCCGTTCATTGTTATTATGACATCTTACAATGCATCCAATGTTACTCGATGTATAACACGATACGATATGTTAAGATTGAATCAATTATCCACTGGTAATAAATGTCTTTTTCAAGTGATTGCTTTTACTTTTGTCTTCTTATAATGCATCCTATGGATGCGTCCAGGACTTCTCTGCTATATTCAGTATTTATTATGAATAAAAACAAAAAAACCAATTAATTAAAGAACACGCTGGATGGCCTTGACGGGAGGCTACCATCTGTCTCTCAACACCTGTTCCAGTGGGTCCCCTCCCCCAACCTTCTCTGAGCCTTCGGGGTCCATGTGACCTGGCCATTTAACCCATGGTGTGCAAAAAAAAGTGCCGCTCAGAGGTAAAACAACCCAGCCGATATCCTAGAATTTTTCTGGTTAATTCGATTTTCATTAACATTTTGTCAAATATCTTCCAATTTTGCCTACTTGTCATAATTTCACAGCAATAATTCCAATATTTTTTAATATCGTTTGAATTGTAGCAATTGTAGTGTGAATTTTCCCAACTGCCCTTGATTTGGCAAACTCTACTTGATTTCACAAAGCCAATCCCAATCGTTTAATCTCTCATTAAATTTGCCAAGTCACTTGAAATTTTTCAAACTCCCAATAATTTTGCGAAGTTTTATCGATTTGCCCAACTCTTTTCAATTTTACAATTTACTGATTTTGTCAGGTCAGTGCAAATTTTTCAAATTCCCCAAAACTTTGCCAAGTTTAATTTTTTTCAATCCAAATTTTCACAACTCGCCTGTGTTTTACCAAGTGGATTCGAATTTTGCGAACTACCCTAGATTTCGCAAACTCCTGAAGATTTTGACACGAGTTCTCGATTTTACCAACTCTCCTTAATTTCATATAATCAATCCCAATTTTAACAACCCAAATGCACTTTGCCAAGTGGTTTCCAATTTTGCCAACTCCCGTAGATTTTTCCAAGTTGCCTCGATTTTGTCAACTCTCCTTAATTTCACAAGAACAAACTGAAATTTTACATCTCTCCTGAATTTGCCAAGTCAGTGCAAATTTTTCAAACTCCCCAAAACTTTGCCAGGTCGTCTCGATTTTGTCAATTCTACTTAATTTCACAAACCCAATCCCAATTATCACAACTCGCCTGTATTTTACCAAGTGGATTCGAATTTTGACAAGAGTATTCGAATTTTGTCAACTGCCCTAGATTTCGCTGTTTCCTCGACTTGTCCAAAAATTCTTAATTTCACAAAACCAATCCCAATTTTCACAAATCGCCTACATTTTACCAAATGGATTCGAATTTTGCCAACTATCCTAGACTTTGCCAAGTTGCATCGATTTTGCGATCTCTCCTAGATTTTTCCAACTCGCCGTAATTTTACGGAGAGTTCGGCGACAGAAAAAATTGCGGTTTTTTCTGTAATTTTACAGAAAAAATCGCAATTTTTACACCTTCCCTGAATTTGCCAAATCATTTCGAATTTCATCAACTCTCTTTAATTTTACAAGAGAGGCACAATTTTCACAATTCCCCTGTATTTTACCAAATGGCTTCGAATTTTGTCAACTGCCCTAGATTTTGCCAAGAGTTCTCGATTTTTCGAACTCTCCGTAATTTCACAAAATCAATCACAATTTTCATAAATCGCTTGTATTTTACCAAATGGATTCGAATTTTGCCAACTACCCTAGACTTTGCCAAGTTGCATCGATTTTGCGAACTCTCCTAGATTTTTCAAACTCGCCGTAATTTTACAGAAAAAAAATCGCAATTTTGCCGTGCACCGAAGCTGAGTACTGAAATAAAATTTCCGTAAGTGAAAAATTATGTATATAATTTCAGTAAATCAGGGACTAGTGTAATAAAAAAAAATTAATAAGAGATTTTTGATAGTTTCGCTGCACCGTAATTGTAGTAAGAAAGCAATCGGGAAAGCCTGTATGATTATTTGGTGTAAAAATATCTGTGATTTCCACAATGGAAATTGTTTATTGGAAGTGTCACATTGGAAGTATTTCATGATTCGTCAAGCATCCAATGATAAATTGAGCTGGAAATAAGATTGGAAATCTTTGTTGATCTTCTGTGATGCTTTGTATATGACATCATGAAACACAGATGTCTTACGTTCGTAAACTCCGTTTAAGTCCTTCGATTGTTCCTTGGTAGTCCCTTCCTTGTACATATAGAAGGGTAGGAGACTACGAAATTCGAATATTCATTTCGAACACGAAAATCTACCCAATTGATCGTCATAAGTGTGGTGATTTATGACACGTGAGGATTATTTAAACGACTTCTTTTTTCCTAGTGATGTAAAGAATCTTGCTTGCCATTTGGGAAAAAACTGCTCTAATCATTTTGCACTGTTTCTTTGCAGTGTTTTCATACAACTAATTCAAAGTAGCGTAAACATGTTATTACAACCGTCTGATAAAAAAAAGGGCAGGGTGGCTCAGTCGGTAGCGCGCCAGGCTCGTAATCTGTAGTTCCCATGTTCGAGTCCCAGCTGGGTCAGCGTTGAGATTTATCTTCGCAAAATTCCCCGCCTTGCCCACGGTCAGTAGGGGACACCGATAGGCTTGGAAAGGCCGCCGACCGTCGGATGGGACGTGAAGCCTGTGGCCCCGTGTGCGGGAGAGCCATACCCTGTGCACGTTAAAGAACACGCTGGATGGCCTTGACGGGAGGCTACCATCTGTTTCCCAACAGCTGTTCCAGTGAGTCCCCTCCCCCAACCTTCTCTGAGACTTCGGAGTCCTTGTGGCCTGGCCATTTAGCCCTTTATTGTGCAAAAAAAGTGCCGCTCAGAGGTAAAACAATCCAATCCAACCGTCTGATAAGCCTGCTACGTGGTAGGATTTAGATGTAAAGAATTGTTTCAAAATTATAGCCAACTATTTTTTTTTTCGATATTTCTCTCCTTGGTCGTTCCTCAGTATGAAACCCAATAGATTTGTAGTGAGATGATTTCTGCACTCAGTACTTTATCAAAAAACATTCCTATATCCTCTTAACAAGTATTTGAGAAGGAAATAAAATCAAATACTAAAGATCCCATCATTACTAAAGATGCCATAAAATGGGAATTGGGTTTTTCAAGGTCATCAGTGTTAATTTTTATTCTGAGGTAGGATCACGAAGAGAAAAATCGAAAGAAAAATTATTTCGCTATAATTATGAAAAACAATCATTTACCTCTAAATCCTGCCACGTAGCGTGCTTATCGGACGGTTATAATAATATATTTACATTACTTGGAATTGTTTTTATGAAAATACTGCAAAGAAATAGTGCATAGTGATTAGAGAAAGTTTTTCTGAAATGACAAGCAAGGTTCATGGCCTGACCAGAACAAAAGGAGTCGTTTAAATAATCGCAATGATCGTTTAAATAATCGCAATGATCGCAATCGATGAACACCACGCTTATAATTATCAGCTGGAGAAATTTTCATTTTCGAAGTGACGATTAGAATTCCGAAAGACTTACACGGAGTTTATGAATGCAACACATCTGTGTCTTATGATGTCATCTACAAAGCATCACAGAAGATCAAGCAAAGATATCCTACATCCTTCCCAGCTCAATTTCTCCTTCAGTGCTTGACGAATCATGAAACACTTACAATGTGACACTTCCAATAAACAAAATATTTTTATAACAAATAATCAAGGGTTTCGCTACAAACTTTCCCGATTGCTTTCTTACTATAATTTATAATTACCATGCAGCGAAACTATCAATAATCTCCTATTAATTTCTTTTATTACATTAGTTTCCGATTTTTGGAAATTATGTACATAATTTCTCAATTACGGAAATTTTATTTCAGTACTCAGCTTCGTTGCACGGCTAAATTTCTCCAGTAACGTAAATTTTTTGGAACACAATTTTATATTATTTTACAGCTAGAAATGCAACAATTAAACGCCAACGATGTTGTCGGAGACTGGTGTGGTAATTCCCGAACAATTTCTCTTCACCTGAGTTTATAAGTGAAGCCACAGATCTGCTGGTTCTTACATTCATTGGACCTGTACGCATGTGGGAATCTTTTGTGATATTTTTCCATTCAATGCGAGTTATAGAAATATTAGAGCTTCGAAGTTTGATTCCCATTGATATAACATGGAAATTCTGTAATATTTTGGTAGAGCAGTTTATTTAGAGTGAAAAACATTCTTTCAATATTTAAAGTCATGTAAAGTAGGACTGAAACATTTGAAACTATCCATTAGCAATTAGGCTAATGGACAGAAAATATAAATAGATGTTTTTCCTATTTTTCAGCTGTAACAAAAGCAATTCCACGCACATTTATCTCTATACTGGTTGAATGCCTACAATATTATTAGCTGAATATGTAGAAAACAATCCACTATCAGTATTTCCCATATTGAAATGTTTTCCAGACAGATGTTGCAATCTAGTGCCCAATATTAAACTCTTCGGAAGTTGATTTTTTTTTTTACATATTTTGAGGGTGAATGGACAGACAGTATTATAGGGAAGGCGGTGTTTGATGTATGAGAAGCCTGGAATGGCTTAATAGAGCTTCTCATTTATCTCCATTCTTTGTGTTTTGTAAAAAATATAAAATGAAATATATAGCTCATTTGAATGAGAGACGAGAGTTGGCTTAGAGAGAGTCCCTGTAGTACACGTTACACAGCATTCATGAACCACAGAGGGCTGCGCCTGAGGGAAGTGCTTCACTACGGACTGAAGAACTCTGGGTCATTTTTCCAGAAAATTGGGAATAACATAATTACACCCCATGTTGATTCTTGCTGCGCATATCTAGTTGATATAGCTTTCTTTTTCGAACAGATGGGAGAATCATCTTGGAGCGGATCTTAGGGATATTAATGTTAAGTATTTCACAATCAACATAGCAAAGTGTACTTGGGCTAGCAACGAGGCCAAATATTTTAGTCACATTGCTGGTTCGAGCAGGCACCGCCCCCACCATGCAAAACTAGAGGCCATCAGAAAGATGAAAGCTCCTCGAATGAAGGAGCATATTAGGACTCTTCGGATATTACGAACACTACTTAGATCAGTATGCAGCGATTGCAAAGCCACTCACGGACATGACTCTGAAGCAGGCACCTGCACATTTGCAATGGTGCGTACAAGCAAATAAGGCATTCGAGGCACTGAGGGAGGGGGGGGGGGGGCTCTCATTTTTTTCTCTTTCAAATGTTATCATTGAATTTTCAAATTTCTTTTCCTCATTATCGAAAGTCATTTTTCCCTTAGGTCATCTATCAATAATGCAGTAATGTTTGCACACAATGCTACACATTTTATCTACTATCCGTGGTAATATAAATATTTTATCCGAGGTTTAAGGGACCAGCACGCACACCCTTTCAGAAAACTAGTAAAATGTAAGGGAGTGTCTAAAATAATTGGATATATTTAGCAAATTTTCTAGACATGTAAAACGGAGGAGGATGTGTTATACTGCATTACTCCAATCTTTTGCGTCCCCCCCTTACATTTTTTCCGGTTCGATGGTATTTCTTGCCCATACTCCCTGTCCTTCGATGTTTTGTAGATCTGGGCCCGGTCACTGTTATTGTGACGTCTTACAATGCATCCGATGTTACTCTATGTGTAACACGATAGCATAAGTTATTCAATCCATTACCCACTGGTAACAAACGCCATTTTCAAGTGATTGCTTTGATTCTTGACATCTTATAATATAATGCATCCTAAGGATGCTTTCCAGACTATCATTTGACATATACAAAAATTGTATGATTGAATGAAACATTTCTCACTTGTAATTAAAAAGTTTGAAAAAAGGGCGGTGGTTTAAAGAGGAGTATATAAAAATCTTTATTGAAGTTGGCATAGTTACTGTATCGACTCTAAACAGATCGAAGGCCGATTCAGCAATATGAATATCAGCAAGAGGAAAAATACAAGCAGGAGGGCAGCAACTATTGATGTTTCTCCTTAAATACGACTTAATCCCAATTGTTCTCGGATGAACCTCAAACGTAACCTCTGGTGTTGAACTCAAGCCTTTATCCCTAAATGAAGAGGATGATAGCGATAATGAGAGAACAATTGAAGACTCTCAAGCTACATATCCAGCATCATCCATCACATAGTTATCTCCTAACTCCATCTTCAATCAAAACAACTCGTCATTTCCTTCTTAAGATAAAGGTTTTGCATTTGAATCCTTTAAAATATATTGCATTCTATGAATTTTACACGGCAGCGCGACAATTGGATGGAAGTCAACTGGGTGGATAACAATTGGAAGTGCGACAATATTGTATAAGACAACAGGAAGGATAAGACAATTGGGAGGATAGGACAATTAAGTGGACAATTGAATGGAACGCAATTGAGTTGAATTAAGGAATTATGAGAAATAGCTGTTATACATCCGAAAACTTATTACTGTCATGGCGGGAATCGAACCCGAAACTCTCTAGATACATGCCAGAGCGCTCTATCACAAAAACCACGCATCAGAAGAAAATACGCTTCCAGGGTAAGAAGATTAACAAATCTTTCTCGGAAATGTGGCGGACCTTGCCACATCTATACTTCATGAGAGGCAACTTATTTTCCAATTGTTGCCAATGATTTAGATTATAATGAGGAGGTCACTCACTCTGACTGAAATAATTCTAAATTGCATGAAGTATTTGTATATATTCACCTTAATCCGTTTTTATATATCGGATTTGCATGTACCCTATTTAATCCGATACCACACTATGCCAGAATTTTTACGAAGTCTGTTCCTTCTAAACGTAGTAAACGGAAAATGAAAGAAATGCCCTACTGCAAAACAAAGCTTCGTGGGATAATCTGCTTTTCTCACTAATACAACCCTAATTAAAACGAAATTTTCAAAAATATTTTTTATGAAAGAAACAATTGAATGTATTATAGTAAGTCCAAACAGTCGATATTGAGAATTTTTCTGGCTAATGGGAGAAAAACCACTAACCACTAACCACTGGGAGAGACAACGTACAACGGAGACCATAGAAAGACACCAGAGACAACGTACAGCAGAGACCACAGGAAGACATCAAGAGACAACGTGCAATGGAGACCACAGGAAGACATCAAGAGACAACGTACAATGGGGACCACAGGAAAACATCAAGAGACAACGTACAATGGATACCACAGGAAGACATCAAGAGACAACGTTCAATGGAGACCACAGGAAGAAATCAAGAGACAACGTAAAATGGAGACCACAGGAAGACATCAAGAGACAACGTACAATGGAGACCATAGGCAGACATTAAGAGACAACGTACAACGGAGAACACAGGAAGACATCAAGAGACAACGTACAATGGAGACCACAGGAAGCCATCAAGAGACAACGTACAATGGAGAACACAGGAAGACATCATGAGACAACGTTCAATGGAGACCACAGGAAGACATCAGGAGACAACGTACAATGGAGACCACAGGAAGACATCAAGAGACAACAATTCGAGGTTAATGTCAAATCTAAATCTACTAGTGTTAAAGGGATAAAAATTGGTGCCTGAAGATATTTTCAGTCATAGAGCTGAGAAATGTCAAAATTTTGATGCAATGAGTCTTTCGAGGTCAGAGGTCAAGTCTCGATATACCTGTGCCGGAGAGCTAAAACTTGGTGAACTGGTCTATTTTCGGTGGTCATCATCACCATCATCCTCAAACAGCCATTGGCTACGGAGGTCCAACAGACCGTGCAATTTAGTTCTCCAAGCATATCTGTCCTTAGCTACATCTGCTGCAACTGGCCACTGCACACCAATTATAACAAAGTCCTGTGTGACATTGTCTGCCCACCGAACCTAGGTCTTCCCCTCTTTCTGAGGCCTAGAAATCAGAAATCAGTGATTTTTATGATCCTATGAACTCTGATTTTTAATCAGTAAAGAATAAAGACCACAAGAATAAGGACCTCTTTAGGTCACGCCAAGATCAGCTAGAAAAAGAAATAAAAGAGTGTGGAGTAGGTGACTCGATTGAAACGGAAAAGTAAAAGCAGAGAGGGGGGAATAGAATGCAAGGGACTGTAATTCAAAATATATAGGTTGTGCTTTAGCAGTAATTGCAGTATAATATTTCCTCTCTGTTTCAGACGTCTGTAAAAAGTTCTTGAAAAATGCATAAAATTTACATCAGGTTAATCGTTTTTGCTCTAATTGTTGTTACTACCACCCTATAGCCGAATGGTTAGCGTGCTTGGGTGCTGATCGAAAGGTTCGGGTTCGGATCGCGAGTAAGAATCTGGGTTCTAATTCAGACAACGGGTTCGAATTCGTGTTTGTTTCCAGACCATGGTTCGGGTCGCGATTAAGAATCTGGGTTCGGACTGCGAGTAAATCATGGATATTTGTCTTTCTGCTGTGAGTATGTGTTTGCTGCTGTGAGTGTGTGTGTGTGTGTTTGGGAGGGGGGTGGAGGTAGAAAAGTTTTTGACCTGGTTATAGGGATCCCATGTCGAGATTCTTTCAGACCATAACCTGCTTAGGTACCTCATAGCAGTCGCAACATTGAGCAGCAAGCTGGAGAGATTGGCCTTTGTCATTAATCAGTAAGATGCAACAGTTCATTATAGGAAAGGTGCTTTCCACCGAAACGCGGACGCCCTATCGAGGCTGACTGAACCTGAGAATTCGGATCAGCAAGGGAAATACATGGGAAGAGGGGCTGACACAAACGCAGTGTACTTGAATATATATTGATGCACCATGGAAAGGAAGAAAACAGTGATTTAACTTCGTATCACTCTTTATTTGCTATTTAAATGATAGTAGCATTAGACGTAGAACAATTGAAAATTTCCCAAATGCTAGATTCCAGCTCAATAATCATCTCAGTAGGAAATAAAAATTATTTGCAAAATAAAAATCGCAAATGCCTGTAAACCAATAAGGGATGTTCATATTAAGAGGGGATATAGTTTAGCATTTCAAACTAATGGAGGAGTCAGGAAAGTCAAATGAAAATATTAAATATATTACTACCTATCCACCTAAAATGGGGCGGGGGTGGTTCAGTCGGTAGCGCGCCAGGCTCGTAATCTGTAGTTCCCAGGTTCGAGTCCCAGCTGGGTCAGCGTTGAGATTTATCTCCGCAAAATTCCCCGCTCTGCCCACGGTCAGTAGGGGACACCGACGGGCTTGGATAAGGCCGCCGTCCGTCGGTTGGGATGTTAAGCCGTGATCTCTTGTGCGGGAGAGCCATACCCTGTGCACGTTAAAGAACACGCTGGATGGCCTTGACGGGAGACTACCATCTGTCTCCCAACAACTCTTCCAGTGGGTCCCTTCCCCCAACCTTCTCTGATCCTACGGAGTCCATGTGACCTGGCCATTTAGCCCATGGTGTGCAAAAAAGTGCCGCTCAGAGGTAAAACAACCCAACTCAAATCCACCTAAAATCTACAGTTCACAGATTTAATTCAACTTTTTTTACGCAGCAGCCGAGTAAATTTTTCAAGTTGTTTGCTTTGTCACCAGAAAGATCGCTTCATTTTCATAAGATTAATTTTTCCTTTAATTTGTGACTTTATCCAAGTGCATTTTTTCTTTTTAAAATATCATCATTGAATTTTCAAATTAGCTTTTTCTCATTATCGAAAGTCATTTTTTCCCTTAGGTCGTCTATCAATAATGCAGTAATATTTGCACACGTTTCTACAGACTTTATCTACTGTCCGTGATAATATAAATATTTTATCCGGGGCTTAAGGGAACAATATACACACTCTTCTAGAATACTAATAAGGGTATTCTAGTAAGGTTATTCTAGAATTTAACATATTGTTGCGGATTACAAAAAAAAAATGGATAGCCACTGAGCGTGAGTATTAAAAGCTATATTTCAAAACCAAATTCAATACAAGGTAAATTGTTACAAAGGAAATATGGATGAAGTATCTTATTAACAAATCAACTATTAACATGCACAAGTCATCAATCTTCCTGCGTAGAGCACACAATATCAGCTCTGTGTATTTTACTAAATACTACCTTTTACTTGATTTACCAGGTCACCCGAAGATCTTCACTCGTAAACCAATTCTCGTCCTGTGCTAATAACTTTTCACACACTAGCCGAACAAAAAGTCAGTCCGTGTAGACATTCGAAGTTAGCCATAAAAGTTCCCACTTTTATACTTCCGCGTATACACAACACATCAAGTTACTTCTTGATACTTAACGATAAAAGATCCCACTTTTATCCTTCCGCGTATACACAACACATCAAGTTACTTCTTGATACTTACGCGCACTGTCTCAGAACAGCTCACCGTCCATTTTCGAACTCTCCGACCGTTACAATACAACGACCGTTACAATACAAAACGACCGTTAACGCTCCACTCTTCTTCTCCAAATTCTCCCAAAGTTCTTATTCGTTGGCTGAAACTTTTTGCTTTCGGTTGCCAGATTCCTTCTGTCGTAACAATATTTAGCAAATTTAAAAAACCTGTGAAACTGAAGGGGATGTGTTGTACTACATTAATCCAGTGTTTTGTGACATTCCTCTTGCGATTTTCCGCTCGATGGTGTTGCTTGTTCTACTCCCTCCCCATCGATGTTTGTAGATGCCGATCCGGTCAATGTTATTGTGACGTCTTACATTGCATCCGATGTTACTCTCTGTGTAAAACGATAGGATATGTTCGATTCAATTCATTATCCACCAGTAGTAAACGTCTTTTTCAAGTGATTGCTTCTATTGTTGAACCTTTATAATGCATCCTATGGATGCGTTCCGGAATTTAATTTGGCCGGCCGAAATGCTGTGGATTAAACGAAACATTTTCTATTTGTAATTAACAAGTTTGAAAGAGTAGTGGTGGTTAGAACAGGAGTAAAGAAAAACCTTTGGGGCCGATTGGCATACTCACTGTATCGATTGTAAACAGATCGAAAGTACATTCAGCAAGAGGGAAAATACAAGCAGTAAAGCAGCAACTATTGATGTTTTTCCTTAAAAGCGACGTATTCACAATTGTTCACGTAGGAACCTCAAACGTAACCTCTGGAGTTGAACTTGCGCCTTTAGCCCTGTATAAGCGGAGGATGATAGCGATGATGAGAGAACAATTAAGGACTCTCAAGCTACATATCCAACATCATCCATCACATAGTTATCTCCTAACTCCATCTTCCATCAAAACAACTCGTCATTTCCTTCTTAAGATAAAGGTTTTGCATTTGAATCCTTTAAAATATATTGCATTCTATGAATTTTACACGGGAGCGCGGCTATAGGAACTGAACTGTGTGGATAAGAATCTGAAGTGAATTGTGTGGATAAGAATTGGAAGTGCGACAATATTTAGTACGACAACCGCGAGAATACGCAATTCAGAGGATAAGAGAATTTGGTGGACTACTGGATGGAACACAATTGGGAGGACACGACAATTAGGTTGAAATAAGGAAATTATGAGAAATAACAATTATCCATCTGAAAAATTATTACTGGCATGGAGGGAATCGAACTCGCAACTCTCTAGATACATGACAGGGTGCTCTACCGTAAGAACCACGCATCAGACGAAACTACGCTTCCAGGATAAGACTTATAAATCTTTCATTGGAATGTGGTGGACCTTGCGTCATGAGTAGCAAAGTCGTATTTAACCTTTCCCACGCACAGTGCTTTCCCCTATGACGTCACTGACCACGCCCCATCGTTAACATTCATAACTCACAACGGCCACTTTTGCTCCTCCACTACTTTCCCCCTTATTAATAACTCTTATTTCATAACTGATATTTAATTAATTAACCCCTTATCAAATGTGTCACCCCGCTTTATTAAGAAACTCGACCATTTTGATCACAAACTCCTACCATTTTGAATTCCAAAGTGAGCACAAACTCCTGAAAATTCTCTAATATCCGGAATAATTCTAATTGTGGCGCCATCTAGTGTCTAACAGACATACTACTTTTTTTTTTACGTCTATATTTCTACGACGGGGATATAGAACTCGCTATCTTCTGGTTAGGAAATATATCTGCGCGACCACGGGGATCTAGAAATCCCTATAGATCTCGCTATCTTCTGGTTAGGAACTATATCTGCGCACTAGACCACGGCGAAATACTTACTCAAGATGCTTAGATGTGTCTCAAGTGGGAATAACCGATCGTTATAAATTAATCTAGGAAAGTTTCCTGTTTTTCTTTATAATTTAAAGTGCGAGTTTTTATATTTCCTACATTTTTTACTAACTTGCGAATTTTTTTTATAGCTTACGAATTTTTTTATCATTATAACCTACGAATTTTTTATTTCTTTATAAGATAACTGCGAATTTCCTCGTAAATTAACCTACGCATTGTTTTTTTTATAACCGACGTATTTTTTTTTATAACCGACGTATTTTTTTTATTCCTTATAAATGTACCCGCGAATATTTTAGTCCTTTTAAATTAATCTATGTATTTTTATTTCTTATAAATCAACACGTGAATATTTTCATTTCCTCGTAAATTAAACTACACATTTTTTATTCCTTATTAATTCACGTGCGAATTTTTATTTCATGTATTTATTTTTATTCCTTATTAATTAAATACTTATCAAAATTAACGCCCCCCTCTATTAATATAAATAAAAAAAATAAATACGCCCTCAAGCAGCTGCTTGCCACAGAGGTCTGACAGGAGCCTGCCAGTTTTTATGCCATAGTAGAAGGTCTGAGAGGATGGCAGGACCTCAGCAGAAAAACGACACACACAGCCATGCCTTACTCCGGGGCTCGAACCCAGGTCCAGTAGATCAGTAGCCAAGCGTGCTAACCACTCGACCACATACCCCTCATTAAAAAAAACCTTATTAATATGCACCCCTCTTTATTAAACGCTTATCAAAAGTTCCACCCCCTTCGGACGACTAACCTCGTAATTTTCATCCTCAAAATAATTCCAAAGACCAATTAAACTTTCGGTGGCATCCCCTCTCAGAATGGGTGATGCAATCCTCAAAATAATTACAAAATCCCATATTTTGTGGCCCCGTGTGTGGGAGAGCCATACCTTGTGCACGTTAAAGAACACGCTGGATGGCCTTTACGGGAGGCTATCATCTGTCTCCCAACAGCTGTTCCAGTGGATCCTGTCCCCCAACCTTCACTGAGTCTTCAGGGTCTATGTTACCTGGCCATTTAGCCCATGGTGTGCAAAAAAAGTCCCGCTCAGAGGTAAAGCAACCCAACCCAACCCATATTTTGTGAAATCGACCTTCATATAATTCTAAGTCCTACAACGTGCGTTTCGCAACAAGCATATTCCAACTCGGTATCTCACCTCTACTGGAGACCACGTTTTACTGACGGATGGTTTTACAATCTGCTACGTTCTGCGAAATTTAAAAAATATTATTCCAAACGGGGAATCACACATCTCTGAATAATATTTCGTATTTTAATATCTACAGGTTTTGTCACGTGATGTTTTAACCTTGCACCGTCATGCTCGTGACAAGGGTCGGGTTCGGTTCTTATCACTACGTTGCCAAGTGGTGGCTGACGGGCACGAGATGCAATATTTATTGTTGCTGATAAGACCTGATAAATTATTTCCTTTGTTAAAAACAGAAGCTAAGTAAATGATCCTGGTGGCAATTTCGCCCCGTTTTCGACCTTTGCCGCGTGTTTACTTCGAATGTATCTTACAGTTTCCCGGGAGCTCGGTGCTTATCAGAGAGCGGTAAAGATCACTGTTTTGCACAACCTTCGTGAATGTTTATAGCAACGTTCAGGGTATCCCCCTCATCCCTTTGCGGTCATCTTCAAAAAGTCTTCCCATTTCCCCTTTATTAAAACAAACCTTCATTAATTAAAACTCAGCAAAAGTTCCAACCCCTCACACCCTGAGTGGTCATCTTGAATGGTTTACCCTTCTCGAAATTACCACAGACGGTCATCTTGGATCACGCTACCTGCCACACTGTCGACCCTCCCTTTCTTTCCGTATCAGATGTGATGTGTTACAACATGAAAACCCACTCACCCTCTTGATCGTAGTTTTCGGACCCATCTCGAAAATTTTCTATGTCCAGAGACGTCGGATGACCTCACCCGTTGACAGTATTCTGACCAAACCCCCATTGCCACCACCCATTTCAACCCCCTATGTTACAGACCATCACAGGAGATAATTTGGAATAATTGGAAATAATTTTTCAGCACCATAACGAAACATTCCCTCTCCTCCTTATGAAAGATTACCTATTTTGCAAATAAACAAAATACCCAATCAGAAGAAGACAAAACTTTTTGAATTTCCCAGGGCTCCGCTAAACCTCCAAGTGTTGCACCTGTCTCATTAAAATTAGTCTCCATAGGGTTGAAGGATGATACCATCAGGATTGGAGGTATACGCGGTAAAAATTTTTGATGGACGCCGTGAGAGCTCAAAAGTCGCTAGATGTAAGTTAAATACGAAATCTAATGTGTATATATATATATGTTTTATTTTATTCCCATTGTTACACTATAACCACAATTTAATATTCTATACAAAGGATACGCCAGTTACATACACATTCCCAGAGAATATGTGAGGCATAAAAGGTTGAGAACCACTGGAGTGGAGATATTTTTTCTGTGGATCTGTTTATTTTGGCCGACCACTTACACAATCCATCTCAGTCGATAGCGCGTCAGGTTCGTAATCTCCAGTTCCCAGGTTTGACTCCCAGCTTGGTCACCGTTGTGATTTTTCTCCGCAAAACTCCCCGCTCTGTCCACAGTCAGTAGGGGGCACTGATGGGCTTGGAACGGTCGCCGTCCGTCGGATGGGACGTTAAGCCGTGCCTCCGTGTGCGGGAGTATCATACCATGTGTCCGTTAAAGAACACACTGAATGGCGTTGACGGGAGGCTACCAACTAAGTCCCAACAGCTGTTGCAGTGGGTCCCCTCCCCCAACCTTCTCTGAGCCTTGGGGATCCTTGTGACCTGGCCATTTAGTCCATGGTGTGCAAAAAAGTGTTGCTCAGAGGTAAAACAACACAATCCAACTTTCAGTAATTTTCAGGATTTTTCAGGAATTATGTAAAAACTTGTGTCGGATGCCTGAAGAGGAAAAATTATATTAAAAAAGTCGAAAGGAAACATTTTAAGTCCTACTGTGTTTTTAAGACTTTACATTACTAGCTGCTCTTTTCGGTGAATGGGATGGACATATTTCACCTTTTGCCAATCACACAGAGAGAAAAACTAATACATATTATTAATGGTTGAGTACTCTTTAAAGTGGCTCGAACTTTGCGCATTACCAGAACAGTCAGCTGAGTCCATCGCTTCTGGACAGAAAAATGCAAACAGTTACATGTTATCTCAATAGAAAATCATTTTCAGAGCTCAATAACCTCTTTAAAATTATTTTTAATGTAAAATATGACCAAAGATAAATTAAAAGTTCATTCAAATCTAGTTAAATCTGGATTTAATTTTTTTTTTCATATTCAAAACTTTATAAACTCTACAATATTTAAGAAACTACAAAAAATTGGCAAAATTTCATTAAACAAATACTCTACTAGAGACGTGTATGATCCCAGGTCTCTTAACTTCTCTAAATATTTTAACCAAATATTGGTTTGTTTTACTTCTGAGCGGCACTTTTTTTACACACAACGGGCTAAATGGCCAGGTCTAAATGGTCAGGTTAGAAGGACCCCGAAGGCTCAGAGAAGGTTGGGGGAGGGGACCCACTGGAACAGCTGTTGGGAGACAGATGGTAACCTCCCGTCAAAGCCATCCAGCGTGTTCTTTAATGTGCAGAGGGTAGGGCTCTCCCGCACAAGGAGTCATTACTTAACGTCTCATCCGACGGACGACGGCCTTTTCAAGACCATCGATGTTCCCCACTGACCGAGAACAGGGCAGGGAGTTTCATAGAGGTAAATAACAACGCTGGTCAATGGAGGACTCGAACCGGGGAACTGCAAATTCCAAGCCTGACTTGCTGCCAACTGTGCGACACCCGTTCCTACCATTTCTGCATCATTATTAGAACGTTAGTTCTAATGAGAATAAGGATAAGGGATAAGAATAAGGGTCTAATGTTAGAATTTGAATCCCGACGTTCACAATCAGCAAGATATACATAAAATGTATAAGAATTTTCCCGTCAATATTAAAATTAACTATATAAATATTCCAAACATGAAAACCCACTCACCCTCTTGATCGAATCTCACCTCTTGATTGAATCTCACCTCTTGATGAATTTTTCCGTCAATATTAAAATTAAGTATATAAATATTCCAACATGAAAACCCACTCACCCTCTTGATCGTAGTTTTCGGACCCATCTCGAAAATTTTCTATGTCCAGAGACGTCGGATGACCTCACCCGTAATTACTGGATTATCCAGGACCGTTTGGAATATATTTGTAGGTCTGGTACACATTTTTATAGGTCTTCAGCATCATAATTAGAATTAGCGTTATCCCTTGACACTCAGTCTAAATCGGTTTTCCATGCATATTAGATATACATTACTTTCTATTATGATAGATGAACGTTCTGCAGTGAGTTTATGATAAACGTGACATGAACGCTCTTTTATGCTTCTGCGAGAGATTTATTTTATCCAACGAACTGGAACATAGAACCGATATAAAAAAAAATAGAAAGGTAGAATTGCATTGTTGGAGTTGTGGATATGTGAAAGAGGACGCAGGTTGTCTCAATTATATATGCGATAAGTGTTTGAAAAGAAGATATTTTTTTATATGGTGAGTGCGCGGGAGGTTGATTAGTTCTGTTAACCTAATAAACCTGTGTAAAACCTAATGAGTAAACACAGAAAATTAGAAAGGTTTGACCCTGAAGTGAGAGATAAAAAGGACATTGACTACAAAAAATTAAGAGGTAAATGTTAATCAGTTGAGTCGACAGAACTAGTTTTAACTGTTCTGTAGGAAAAGAGTTCTACTTTATGTACGAAAGTATTTACTTTGTTTATAAGTAATTTCATCCATGCTAATATAATAAATTGCATTGTTTTGTAATTTGTATTGTAAAATATACTTACTTATTCCCATGCTCAGTGCTCAGCCATTTTAATTTTCAACAATATAATAATCGTCAATGCTTTTTTGAGTAGAGATATTTTTCTCTGGATCTGTTTATTTTGGTAAACTTATTACACTATTCTCTTTGTGTATTTTTTAAAAAGGATCTCTTTGCGGAACCTTAATATTCCGGTGAACCCCGGTTGAGATAGGCTACTATGCAATATTATGAATGAACTTTATTCACATCTAAATAATTTGTTAAATTTCAAATACAGCATGAAAATAAAAGACCGTTATATTGGTATAATTATATTATTTCTTCATTTAAAAATTCTTCAATTTATTATTTAATCAGTTCGCTTTTATACTTGTATTTAAAACAAAATTCAAATCTAAGAATCATTTCAAAAAATATGTGACAAGTAGTGGCCAGAGGTCTTTAGAAAATTATCTACAGTTGATTGCTGCAGCTTTTACTCTTTTAGCAATTCATGTTACGTGATGAAACTTTTAATACTCCACGCTTTACGCAACAGAATCTTTCGAAATCAAATTTTCAAATGCATCTTATATTATCTTCATCTAAAGTTGATTGTTTTACGCTATTCTCTTTTTTTTTCTGAGCAATTCAGTGTAAGGTGATAAAGGATTTAATACTCCACGCTCTTTAAACAACAAGATCTTCCGAAATCGATCATACTTAAATTTTCAATTGCATGTTGTATTATATTCATAAAAATCTATTTGTTTCGTGTTTAAGTAGCACGCGCATGTTTTTTTTTTTTTTTTTTTTTTTTGTTTTAAACGGCATTAGAGGATATCTTATCAATCATTTCGACAATTTTAAATTCCAAAAGAAATTAAAAAATAAATAAACTTTCTTTAAAACAATTGAGCTATATAGAAATAGCGTTAATCGAGGTAGCGGTAAACTTTGATTTATTATTTATATATTATTTTCTATTGATGAAAACATGGAATCGAAACAGTAGATTAGTGAGTAATTTGTCTGGAGAATTTCAAAATTTTTCTTTCGAAATATTTTGATGTCAGATCTCTTATTTCTTTATATTTCAATTCCAGGAGTTCTGCACATTGACCATAAAAAAATATTTGGTATTTTGACATTAACTATCCATTTCATATTATCATCACACACCAGTGGATTGTCGAAAAGTAAAATAAGATAAATACCCAATGAAATATCGATTCAGTAATCCACATCACCTCATATTAGTAAAAAATTTTACTGTTTTATTACTGTCGAAGTTCTCCCCACATGAGAATTCTCGTAATAATAAAGAAATATCCCCGCAAGCAGTTGATTGCCACAGAGGTCTCATAGTAGCCTCTCAGTTTAATACTTTTCGTTTAATATTTTACGTAAATATTTATATTAATATTTTACGTATTTTTCGTTTATTATTTTACGTTTAATATATTATCTGTGACGGTGAGACCTCAGCAGAAAGTCAAGCATCTATGACTTACTAGTGGTCCGAACCCAGATACCTTTGATCAGCAACCAAGCACGCTAACCATTCGGTCACGGGATGGCAGTAACAACAATGAGAGTAAAAATGATTAACCTAAAGACATTTTATACATTTTGCAACAAATTTTTAAAGACCTCTTGAGCAGCAAGAAAATATTATACTGCAATTACTGCTAAAGCACAACCTATATATTTCAAATTACAGTTCCTTGCATCCATTTTGTTCAATAATTGGTGAAATTTCTTTTTTTTTTCTTGTTATTTAAGTAGGTTTACTTATATAAATATCCTCAAGTTTCCCTCTTGGCCTGCAGAGCCTAAAATATTTACTATTTGGCAGTTTATAAAAAATGTTTGCCTACCCATTATCTAAATATTGGCAACAATAGGAAAATAAGTTGCCTCTCGTGAAATATAGATGGCGCAAGGTCCGCCACATTTCAATGAAAGATTTTTAAGTCTTGTCCTGGAAGCGTAGTATCGTCTGATGAGTGGTTTTTATGGTAGAGCGCTCTGGCATGTATCTAGAGAGTTGCGGGTTCCATTCCCTCCATGTCAGTAATAATATTTCAGATGGATAATTGTTATTTCTCATCATTTCCTTATTTCAACCCAATTGTCATATCCTCCCAATTGTGTTCCAGGCAATTGTCCACCCAATTGTTGTATCCACCCAATTGTCGCACTTCCTGCAGTTATCCACCCAGATGACTTCCACCCAATTGTCCCGCTCCAATGTATAATTCATAGAATGCAATATATTTTAAAGGATTCAAATGCAAAACCTTTATCTTAAGAAGGAAATGAGGAATTGTTTTAATTGCAGATGGAGTTGGGAGATAATTATGTGATGGATGATGCTGGATATATAGCTTGAGAGTCCTTAATTGTTCTCTCATCATCGCTATCATCCTCCGCTTATACAGGGCTAAAGGCGCAAGTTCAACTCCAGAGGTTACGTTTGAGGTTCCTACGTGAACAATTGTGAATACGTCGCTTTTAAGGAAAAACATCAATAGTTGCTGCTTTACTGCTTGTATTTTCCCTCTTGCTGAATGTACTTTCGATCTGTTTACAATCGATACAGTGAGTATGCCAATCGGCCCCAAAGGTTTTTCTTTACTCCTGTTCTAACCACCACTACTCTTTCAAACTTGTTAATTACAAATAAGAAATGTTTCGTTTAATCCACATCAATGTTTACCAATCACTAAATTCCGACACGCCGTAGGATGCATTATAAAGGTTCAACAATAGAAGCAATCACTTGAAAAAGACGTTTACTACTGGTGGATAATGAATTGAATCGAACATATCCTATCGTTTTACTCATAGAGTAACATCGGATGCAATGTAAGACGTCACAATAACAGTGACCGGACCGGAACTACAAATTATCGTAGGGGTGGGGGTGAGGGCAAGAAACACCATCGAGCAGCAAAAACGCAAGGGGTGGGGAGCAAAAACTGGATTAATGCAATATAACACATCGCGAACCATTTTCCAGATATTTGAAATTTGCTTAATAGGTTACATATTTTAGACACTGTCTTACCCTTACTAGTATTCTGAAAGGGTGTGCGTGCTAGTTCCTTAAGACTCGGATAAAATACTTATATTACCAGGGATAGTAGATAAAATCTGTAGAATTGTGCGCAAACGTTACTGCATTATTGAGAGATGACCTAAGGGAAAAATTACTTTCGATAATGAGGAAAAGCTAATTTGAAAATTCAAGGATAATATTTTAAATAGAAAAAAAATGCACTTGGATAAAGTCTCAAATTAAAGGAAAATATATATTTTATGAAAATGAAGCGATCTTTCTCCTGACAGAGCAAACAAGTCAAAAAAATTATGCGGAGTTTGCGTAAAAAAAATTTAATTAAATGTGTTCAGTCGTGGAAATCACGAAATCTACGCAGTGAATTGTAGAGGAGAGATATTGATTAATAAGTGAATAGACTTTCGATAATAACGTATAATTATATTTAAAGAAAATTTTAGTAAACTGCAGATTTTAGATTGATTGGTAGTAACATATTTAATATTGTGATTTGCTTTTCCTGACTCTTAATTTAGTTTGAAATGCTAAACTTTATCCCGATTAATATGAACATCCCTTATTTGTTTAGAGGTATTTGCGACTTTTATTTTCCAAATAAGTTTGAAGTCGTACTGAAAAGATTACTGAGCTGGCATATAGCATTTGGGAAATTTTCAATTGTCCTACACCTAATGCTACCCATTTAAATTTGGAATAAAGAGTGATACGAAGTTAAGTCACTGTTTTCTTCTTTTCCATGATACATCAATACATTCAAGTACACTGCGTTTCTGTCAGCCAACCTTCCCAAGTATTTCTCTTGCTAATCCGAATTCGCACGTTCAGTCAGCCTCCATAGGGTGCCCGCGTTTCGGTGGGAAGCAACTTTCCTCTGATGTACTGCTGCATCATACTGATTAATAACAAAGGCCAATCTCTGCAATTTGCTGCTCAATGTTGCGACAGCTATGAGGTAACTAAGCAGGTTATGGTCTGAAAGAATCTCGACGTGTGATCCATATAACCAGGTAAAAAAATCCCCCCCCCCCCAACACACACATTACCACCACCATCACAGTCCTGCTGGGTTTCATGAGATTCTTCGAAGCAAAAGCGATGGGATGTTCTTGTCCGTGCGCTGCAATCTTGGGGAAACACGCGCAGATGCATTTCAATGCAGAATGTAAAGTCACTCAGGATCAGATATTTTGCATTCTGCTGAATCGCAAAGCCCCCACCCCCACCCACCCCCTCAGTGCCTCGAATGCGTTGTCTGTTTGTACGCACCATTGCAACTGCGCAGATGTCTGCTTCAGAGTATTATCTGTGAGTGGTTTTGCAATCGCTGCCTACTGATCTAGGTAATGTCTGAAATATCAGAAGAGTCTTAATATGCTCTCCAGTTCCTTCTTCATTCGAGGAGCTATCATCTTTCTGATGATCTCTAGTTTTGCATGGTTGGGACGGTGCATGCCCAAACCAACAATGCGACCAAAATATTTGGTCTCGCTCCTCCCCCAAATACATTTTGATAGGTTCATTGTGAAATACTTGACATTGATATCCCTAAGATCCGCTCCATGATGTTAAGATGATCGTCCCAGCTGTTCGAAAAAGAAAGCTACATCATCTTGATATGCACAGCAATTATCAACATGGGGGGTAATTATGGTATTCACAATTTTCTGAAAAAATGCCCCAGAGTTATTCAGCCCGAAGGGAAGCACTTCCCACTTGTACAGCCCTCGGTCAGTCACGAATGCCGTGTAACCTTTACTACAGGGGCTCAGCCAACTCTCGTCTCTCATTCAAATAAGCTATATATTTCATTTAATATTCTTTTTCAAAACACAAAGATGAAGATATCTGAGAAGCTCCATTAAGCCATTCCAGGTTTCTCATACAACATCAAGCACCGCGTTCTCTATAACACTGCCTGCCCATTTGCCCTCAAAATATAAAAAAAAAAATATATATATATATATATCATATTCTGTCTAGTTTAAGCATTGGGCACTAGATGGCAGTATCTGTCTGGAAAACATTTCACTATGGGAATTACTAATATTGAATAATTTTCTACATATTCAGCTAATTACATCATAGTTATTCAACCAGTATAGAAATAAATGTGCGTGGCATTGCTTCTGTTACAGATCAAACATACCAAAAACATATATATTTATATTCTATCCATTAGCCTAATTGCTACTGGACATTTTGTGATGCTTCAGTCCTACTTTTCCTGATTTTAAATATTGAAGGAATAGCTTTAAACCTAAATAAACTGCTCTACCAAAATATTACAGAATTTCCATGTTGTATCAATTGGAATCTAACTTCGAAGCTCTAATATTTCTATAACACGCATTCAATGGAAAAATATGTCAAAAGATAAAAATCATTCATACATGTGTACAGGTCAATGTAATGAATTTAACAACCAGCAGATCTGTGGCTTCACTTGTAATTTCAGGTGAAGAGAAATTGTTCGATGATTACCACACCGTCCACGCCAGCAATCTACGACAACATCAATGGCATTTCTAGTGCAAAATAATTTAAAAAACGTTTCCGAAAAT
The DNA here is from genome assembly GCA_038380435.1 of Ryuthela nishihirai. Taxonomy (NCBI): domain Eukaryota; kingdom Metazoa; phylum Arthropoda; class Arachnida; order Araneae; family Heptathelidae; genus Ryuthela; species Ryuthela nishihirai. Next base: position 287,384 of record JAWZYU010000010.1, read on the forward strand.
TTACATTACTTGAGAAATTTTGTCATGCAAAGAAATTGTGTAGAGAGATGAAATTTACCTAAGTGTGAAATTCTGTACAAATTTCCGTAAATCGGTGACTACTTTATTAAAATAAATCAATAGGAGTTTATTGATTTTTTTTCACTGCATCGTAATTGCAATTTGTAGTAAGAAAGCAATCGGAAAGCTTTTAGCGAACCAAATGATTGTTTGATATAAAAATATCTTTGAGTTCCTTATTGGAAAATATTTATTGGAATTATCACTTTGAAAGTGTTTCATGGTTCGTCAATTGAACGATAAATTGAGCTGGGAAGTATGTTAGAAATCTTTAGTCGATCTTGTGCGATTCATTGTAGATGACATAAGACACAGATGTGTTCCATTCATGAACTCCGTTTAAGTCCTTCGATTTCTCCTTGGGAATCCCATCCTCGTATATAGATGGGTAGGAGACTTAGGAATTGTAATCGTCATTTCTATAATCAAAATCTGTCCAACTGATCGTTATAAGCGTCGTACTTCATGGCACCTGACGATTATTTAAACGACTCCTTTTGTTCTAGTGATGTAAAGAACTTTGCTTGTCATTTGGGAAAAACCTGCTCTAATCACTATGCACTGTTCCTTTGCAGTGTTTTTATACAATCAATTGAAAATAACATAAATATGTTATTATAACCCTCCGATAAGCTTGCTACGTGGCAGGATTTAGATTAAAATGATTGTGTTTCAAAATTATAGCCAACTAATTTTTCTTTCGATTTTCTTTTCGTGATCCTCCCTCGGTATAAAAATGAACACTGATGACCTTGAAAAACACAATGCCCATTTAATGGCTCTGTGTGAGCCATTTTATGTGCTCTATGGAATGGCTCACTGTGAGGAGAGACAAAATACATTCGATTTAATTTACTTCTCAAATACTTGCTAAGAGAAACCGTTCTAAGGCAAACAATCTTAAATAAAATGAATGACTAAAGGAAACGAAAATACATGACTATCAATATATTTTCACTAATCCGACACTCAATGAAACAGATATTTTAAAGATATTTTACTTCTAATAGGCAATTAATAGGCAATTAACCAAATGTATTAAAAAAAATCAATAGGAGTACTAAAAAAAATTCAAGCAAATCGTATTGAAAATTATTCTCGCTAACCCGACTTTCGCTACAACGGACTCTTATTTTTCTCTTTTATTCTGTCCATTCTAAGTCAAATAATCTCAAATAAAAGGAAAGACTGCATAAAACGAAAATGCTTAAGACTACCAATATTCTCAATAATCTGACACTCTATAGAATGAATGTTTAAAAGGTACTTTTCTTATAAAGGAAACAATTGGAAATCAATCGAAAGTATTACAGCAAATCAAAAGAAATGAAACTGCGAATTATTCTCATTAATCCGACTTTCGATACAACGGATTTTTACATTCTGTTCCATTCTGTTCGTTCCAAGTAAAACGATGTGGAATAAATATAACATACCCTAGAAAACCAAACTTTGTAAGAAAATTAATATTCTCGTTTAGCCAGCGATAAATAAAAGTATATTTCGAAGGTCTTTTTTTTTATATAAATACAGGAGGAATTTGAAAAACCTATGAAAGCAAATGATAACATCCACCAATATTTACATTTATTCTAGCTAATCAGGCTTTGCTGGAAACGAATTTTCACGTATCAAGTTTATTACGTTTCTTGCCATCCTCTCTGACCTTCTACTATGGCATATAAACTGACAGGTTCCTGTCAGACATCTGTGGCAAGCAGCTGCTCGAAGGGGAATTTATTTTATTTTTTATTTCTTCTAAATGTAACAATCTGAAGTCAAAGGAAAGGAGCTGCAGGAATGTAATCAGAGTAAGAATTTTGTATTCTCACTAATCCTACATTCAATTAAACAAAAGATCCTTCCCAAACTAACCAATCGAATATCAAAGGAATGCTTTGGGAAGCTAAACCAACCGGCATTTCCAAGTAATTTAGCTAATCCATGATTAAAGACGCATTTCTCTCTGTTCTCTACAATACGATATTGATTAAAATATATTAACTGATTATTTCTAATCGAAGCAACCCAGAAAAGAAGCTGCAAAGAACAACATCTCTTACATCTGGTCTTTTACTCATTAAAGTATTTACATTTACTCTCTCTAATCTGGTATTGCAATATGTCGAATTTTTTGAAAACTCATTTGAATGAATCTATCCGATATTATATTTTACGAATTTCAGTACATGAACGATAATTTTTACTTTCTTTGAAGTGAATTTGATTGAAACGAATTTTATTTTCCACAGCCAATTTTCTGAAAAAAAAAAAAAGAATAGGGATATCAAAAGATGGCACCAGAAGAAACCAAAGAGACTAGAACTGTAAATAGTCTCACTAACACGACATTCAATAAAATGATTTTGTTTTCCTTTATAATGACACAATTAGAGATACACAGGGATTTTTAAACATCCGATATAACACCAATTTTTTCTTATTCGACTTTTAATAAGTCTTTGAACCTATTCTTTCTAATCCGATATATGAAAGCAATCGATATTTTTAAAGCATATTTTCTGAATGGGACACTCAAAAATCGAACGAAAACATTACAAGATGCGGAACAGCCGATGCTTACAATTGTTTACTCTGGTAATACTTCTTTGGTCGACATTTTCAATTTCTTCTCCTTTCAAAGGAAATATCACACTACTGACGAGCAGCAGTCTTAAATAGCTGCCTAGATTACGTCGTGATGCACGTGATCACGTATTTTGAATATATGCTGTATGGATTTCCTATGATACATTCAACTGTTTTCCATTGTTTCTTTTAATTTTTTTTCAAATTTCGTTTTAATTAGGGTTGTATTAGTGAGAAAATCAGATTATGCAATTAAGCTTTGTTTTGCAGTAGGACATTTCTTTCATTTTCCGTTTACTACGTTTAGAACGTACAGTCTTAGTAAATATTCTGCCATAGTTTGGTGTCGGATTAAAGAGGGTACGTGCAAATCCTATATAGAAAAACGGATTAAGGAGAATAGATGCAAATACTGCAGTTCGTTCATGTAATTTAGAATTATTTCGGGCATAGTGAATGACCTTACTGAGTGAGTCACCTTTAAATTATAATCTAAATCATTGGTAACAATTGGAAAATAAGTTGCCTATCATAAAGTATAGATGGCGCAAGGTCCGCCACATTACAATGAAAGATTTATATGTCTTATTTTGAAGCGTAGTTTCGTATGATGCGGGGTTTTTATGGTAGAGCACTGTAGCATGTATCTAGAGAGTTGCTGGTTCGATTCCCGCCATGTCAGTAATAATTTTTCAGATGGATAATTGTTACTTCTCATAATTTACTTATTTCAACCCAATTGTCCTATCCTCCTAATTGTGTTCCATCCAAATGTCCACCCAATTGTCTTATCGTCCCAATTGTCCTATCATCCCGGTTGTCGTATCCATCCAATTGTCGCACTTGCAATTGTCATCCACCCAGTTGACTTCCACCCAATTGTCGCGCTGCCGTATATGGTTCATAGAATACAATATATTTTAAAGGATTCAAATGCAAAACCTTTATCTTATGAAGGAAATAACAAGTAGTTTTCATTGAAGATGGAGTTGGGAGATAATTATATGATGTATGATGCTGGATATGTAGCTGGAGAGTCCTCAATCGTTTTCTCATCATTGCTATCATCCTCTGCTTATACAGGGCTAAAGGCGCAAGTTCAACTCCATAGGTTGCACTTGAGTCTCCTCCGTGAACAATGGTGATTACGTCGTTTTTAAGGAAAAACATCAATAGATGCTGTTTTCCTGCTTATATTTGTCTTCTTGCTGGTATTCATATTGCTGAATGGCCTTTCGTTCTCTTCAGACTCAATACCATGGCTATGCAAATCGATCCCAAAGATTTTTCTTTAGTCCTGTACTAACCACCTTTATTCTTTCAAACTTTTTAATTACAAATGAAAAAAAATGTTTATTTAATCCAGAGTTACTCATTATTCCATTTTGAAAATTCGAAACGCATCCGCAAGATGCTTTATAAGAAGTCTAGAATAAAAGTAATCACTTGAAAAAGACCTTTTTTTCTGATGGATAATGGATTGAATCTAACATATCCTATCGTGTTTACACATTGAGTAACATCGGATGTGTTGCAAAACGTCAGAATAACAGTGACCGGATCCGCATCTACAAACATCGAAGGGAGGGAGTGGGGGCAAGAAACACCATCGAGCTGGACAAATGCAAGAGGAGGGGAGGAGAGCAAAAGACTGGATTTATGTAGTGTAACACACATACGTTTCGTTCTTAAAATGTTTAAAATATGTTAAATATTTTTAGACACTCTCTAACGCTTACTAGTATTCTGGAAGGGTGTGCTTGCTGCTCCCTTAACCCTCGGATAAAATATTTAAATCACCACGGATAGTAGATAAAAACTGATAGAAAAGTAGATAAAAACTGATAGAAAAGTAGATAAAAACTGTAGAAACGTGTGCAAACATCACTGCATTATTGATAGATGATTAAAGGGAAAAATGACTTTCGATAATGAGAAAATTCTAATTTGAAAATTCAATGATGATATTTTAAAGAGAAAAAAATGACTTAGGTAAAGTCACAAATTAAAAGAAAAATTTACTTTATGAAAATGAAGCGATCTTTCTTCTGACAGAGCAAACAAGTTGAAAAGATTACTCGGCTGTTGTGTAAAAAAATTTAATTAAATATGTGAAATTTCTGTCGTGCAAATTACAAAGTCTATATAGTGAAATGGAAAGGAGAGATGTGGTTATTAAAGTGAATAGACTTTCAATAATAGCGTATAATTATATTTAAAGAAAAATTAGGAAAATGAAGATTTTAGATTGATTGGAAGTAACATATTTAATATTGTCATTTGCTTTTCCCGACTCTTCAATTAGTTTGAAGTGGAAAATTTTATCCCCTATTAATATGAACATCCCTTATGAATTTAGAGGCAGTTGCGATTTTTATTTTGGAAATAATTTTAATGTCCTACTGAGAAGATTATTGAGCTACCTTCTAAAATTTGGTAAATTTTCTATTGTTCTACGCCTAATGCTACCTATTTTAATTTGAAATTATGAGTGATACGAAGTTAAATCACTCTTTTCTTTCTCCCCATGGCACATCAATACATTCAAGTACACTGCAGCTTCCCAAGTATTTTCCTTGCTAATTCGCAGGTTCACTCAGCCTCGATAGGACGCCCGTGTTTCGGTGGGAACCACCTTTCTCATAATGAACTGTCCAACTGTAATCTTCTGCTCATTGTTGCAACAGCTATGAGGTACCTAAGCAGGTTATGGTCTGAAAATATGTCTACTTGGGATCCATATAACCAGGTCAAAAACCTTTCTAGCCCTCTCCCCACACACACCACCACCACCACCACATTTCTGCTGGATTCCGTGAGCTTCTTCGAATCAAAGGTGATGGGGTGTTCTTGTCCCTGGGCTTCAATCTGGGAGAGACATGCGCAGATCGCAAGCGCACAAGCATTTCAATGCAGAATGTAAAGTCACGCAGGATCAAGCATCGTGCATTCTGCTGCCTCGCAGAGCCCTCCCGCCCTCAGCATCTAAAATGCCTTATCTGCACCATTGCAACTCTGCTGGTGCCTGCTTCAGAATCATCTCTGTGAGTGGCTTTGCAATCGCTGAATATTGATCTGGGTAGTGTCGATAATATTCGAAGAATCCTAAGTAGTATTGTGCCACTCCAGACCACCGCCATGCAAAGTGCTCTCCCCCTATGACGTCATCGGCCCCACCCCCTTAGTAATATCCGATCATGTCACCGTGTTAATATTTCAGAATTCAGAATTCATAATTCACAACTTATATTTCATAATTTATATATTACAACTAAGTAATTAACCCGGCATCAAAGGTGCCATCCCTTTTCCCCCTACATCCATTGTTTTGATCACAAACTCATGAAATTTCTCCGTCCCGAGTCCGCCATTTTTAATTTCGCCATCTTGGTTTCTGCCTTCAACCGATATTTCTCTAATTCCAGAGTCCGTCATTTTGGTTCCCGCCAGTTTCAATCTTGACGTCATCCGACACAAACCCTGCACCCACAATTTTGAATTCCGAAATCTTCTCTCTAAGTCCAAACATCATCCGAAATCATCATCATCATCATCATCATCATCATCATCATCATCATCATCATCATCATCATCATCATCATCATCATCAAGCAGCCATGGGCTACGGAGGTCCAACCAGACCATGCATTTTAGTTCTACAAGCAAATCTGTCCCGAGCTACATCTGCTGCATCTGGCCACTGCACACCAATTCTAATAAGATCCTGTTTGACATTGTCTGCCCACCGCATCCTTGGTCACCCCCTCTTCCCGAAGCCTTTAGGCACACTGTTCATAACCCTATTCGCTAATCTACAATTATCCATACGGGCAACATGGCCAAACCAACGGAGTCTCTCTCTGCAAAATATGCTGCTTAAAGGAGGTTGCAGACTCCTTTGACTAATCTCATCATTAGTTACAAAGTTGAACCACCTAATACTCAAGCATTTCGAGCATCTAGAATCAAAAGTATCTAGTTTTCTGTTATCTTGTTTACAAGGTTTCCAATTTCAACCATAACTAACCCTAGAAAGAAACAAACTATTATACAGTCTGATTTCAGTCTTTAGGTGAATACGCCTATTTCTCCACACTATCCATAGATTCTTAAAAATACCGGCAGCAATCCCTATTCGTCTGTTAATCTCATGCCGCACATCATCAGTATCTGTTACATAGCTCCCAAGATATTTAAACTGTGACACCTGTTCAAGATTGCAACCACTCATTTTAGCTGAATCACAGTCTTCCTGACGAATTTTCAGCACTTTAGTTTTCTCTCTGTTTATAACCAAACAACTCTAGTACCAGTTTCATCAACAGCTCGAATGAAAGAGTTCATCTCATCAACATCATTCGCCAAAAGGGCTAAATCATCAGCATAATCTAAATCAGAAATTTTAGTATCTCCACTCCATTTAAGGCCAAAATCTTTCCCTCGAAGTGAATTTCGCATAACATAATCAATAACCAAACTAAAGAGAAAAGGAGACAAAATGCACCCTTGTCGAACACCAGAATTAATGCTAAACCAACTGCTACAAGCCTTTCCAACTCTCACACACGACTCAGTGTTATTATAGAGAGCTTTCATTATGTTAACTAACTTGTCAGGTATACCATATGATCTCACAATCAACCACAAATTATGACGATCAACAGAGTCGAAAGCCTTTTTGAAATCAACAAAGCTAGCAACCAAAGATTTCTGAAACTCTAAACATTTCTCAAAAATCTGCCTGTGAAAATATCTGATCTACACATCCCCTACCACTTCTGAATCCACATTGCTCATCACGCAATTGCCTGTCAACCAGATTCTTAATTCTATTAAGCACAATCATGGAAAGAACTTTACCTGGAACAGAGAGTAGGCTGATACCCCTATAGTTATCACAAGAACTGCGATCACTTTTTTGAAAATAGGGATAATAATAGCTCTGGTAAAATCCTTAAAAACCATGCCTTTATCATAAAAGATATTCAAAATTTCAGTCATCCAAGTGGTAACCGAAACATTATAAGCTCTAGACATTTCCGTAGTAATTTCATCTACAACTGGGGATTTATGAAGTTTAAGCTTAGAAACAGCCAAAATAACATCAGATTTTGTTACAGAGCCAACATTAAAGCCACCAATGCATCTATCATCATTGCAAACATTGGGAGTAGAACTAACCACATTGTTTAGAACATCACTGAAATGCTCAGCTCACCTAGCCATGGCATAATCTTCACCTTCTATAACCTTACCTTGTTTATCCTTCAATCCCTGTATACCTGTCCGTTTTCTACCACACAAAACATTAACCTTCTGGTATAGCTCTCTGCTGTTGTGCTGTCTAACTGCTTCCTCAGCCAAGCCATCAAGTCAAAGAATCTTATCAGCTGCTAACTGATCCTTTACACGTTTATTAAGCTATCTGTAATGCTTTCTATTAGGACTAGTTGGGTATTGATTAAGGACATTCCTGCAGTTCTTTCTTTCTGAAATATGCTAAAGTGCCTTATCGCTCAAATAATTCTGTCTCCTCTGCTCCTTTTTTCTTAGAAGAGTAATGTTAGTTTCCGAAAAATCTTGTTTAAAATGATCCCATTATTCCTCAACTTTAGTAGCAAGGACATCATGACTGTCATAACGACTAAGTAACCTATCATGGTAAGCTTTGGCTATAATTGGATCTTTCAGAGCTTTAATATTAAAAGTAAATTTTTTAAACCCTAGCACAACACTTTTTAAGTTTAAGTTGCAAGACACTTTTAACAAGGTAATGGTCAGATCCAATTTCAGCTCCCCTATATGCCCTGGTATTCCTAACAGAACTATCCCATTTGCTGTTAATTAATATATAATCAATCATATTCTTATGCAGCCCATCAGGTGCAACCCATGTGTAGTTATGTATGTCGCGGTGTTTGTAATAATTGTTAGTTATTCTGAAACCATTGAGTTTATTTACCTATAGGAGACATTGCCCATTGCAGCTACCAATACCAAAAGGGCCTATCACCCCTCTCCAAAGGTCGGAGTCAGTATCAACTTTGGCATTGAAGTCACCTAGAACAAGGGTAATATCTCGTTTCTTTACAGAATTCAAAATATCCTGAAGTTTTCCCTAAAACCTGTCATTCCCATCCTCATCGGCATCCTCAGTGGGGGCATAACAGCAGATAACATTCAAGTCTTTAACGCTTGTCTGAAATTTTGCTATAAGAAACATTTCGTTAATGCACTCATATCCTAGAAGAGCATCACTAGCGTGTCTACTGAGAAGCAGACCCACGCCTTGGTCTTCCCTCCCTGAAAAGAGAAATTTAAGATTATTTTTAAGAATCTGACCTTTATCTGTCCATCTGGTCTCTTGCAAGCTGAGAATATCTAAATTATAATGGTGGAATTCTTGTGTGAGGACATCAAGAGAAAAAGCTCTGTGCAGAGTCCTCACATTCCAACTACCTATGGAGAGAAAATGGTTAATGGGATGATTAAAGAAACTGTGCTTATTGAGAGAGGAAATGGCGGCAATATCAAACAGCCCCCTAATCGCACACATGGGGCAAAGACCCATTTCCCCACCACTAAAGGGTGAAGCCATCTACACTGGAAGACTTCCCCCAATGCAGAATTTGACGATGCCAGAAGAAGCAAAGAGTTCAGGTTACTGCGATGACCTCTGCTCAGGATTATCCACCAGCTGATAAACATATCCTGTGAATCTATTCACTTAGGACTGTCATCCCACAAACAAACAGAAAACACAGCGGAAGATTTTCCCTCCACAGAAGCCCACCAGTGCAGCAAATTCAGGATTCATAATCAAGCTCATGGCCATAAATCAGTCCAGTGGGTTTATATGGTCAGCACTAGGACCCTGTGTGGTTTACCACTCCTCAGCAGGGTAGAAAAAATGAAAAGCAGCCAGAGTTGTCGAAATCAGTAGGCCACACTAATCTGGCATCCCTCTTCTTCCGTTCACTTGCACAAGAGAGTATTTCTTTTGAAAGATACTAACGGTCTGCACCACGAGAAGGCGGGGTCGAACATTAGGTGTTAGGCCTGGCCAGTTTTGTGCATCGTCACAGGGTATTGGTGTATAGCTCTTCTTCCAGTGACTGTCTAGTTACCATTTATCATCCGAAATATCGTACTTAATTGTGGTGCCATCTAGTGTTTAGCACACGTACTATATTTTTAACACACGTACAGTATTTGAAAAATTTTCTGTTCTCCCAAGACAGGATACAATTGCGGGTGCTTCATGTTAGAAACTTATCAATGTGTTTAGCCATTACGCCTATGGGTAGTTACATATTTAGAGTGCTTAAAGGTGTCTCAAGTGAGAATAACCGATCGTAATAAAATAATCTAGGAATGTTTCCTGTATTTCTTTGTAATATAACGCGCGAGTTTTTATGTTTCCTGTATTTATTTTTTAACTTACGATTTTTTAACGACGATTTGACTTACGTTTTTAACTTACGATATTTTTATAACCTACGATTTTTTATTTCTTTATAAGTTAACTCGCGAATTTTTATTTCCTCGTAAATTAACAGACGTATTTCTTAGTCCTTGTAAATTAACAACGTTTATTTTTTAATCCTTATAAATATATCTCCGATTATTTTAATCCTAATAAATTAACACAGGTATTTTTAGTCCTTGTAAAATAACAATTATATTTTTAATAATTCAATGTGTGAGTTGTACGTTCCTGGTATTTATTTTTATTAACTTACGAAATTTTATATTTTTCTAATTTAACGTGCTAATTTCTCATAAATTAACCCCAAACATTTTACCCCTTTGTCTCCCCTTGGTACACTATTCATAACCCTATTCGCCAATTTATAATTATATATACGGGCAACATAGCCAAACCAGCGGAGTCTCTCTCTGCACAATATGCTGCTAATAGGAGGTTGCAGACTCCTATGCCTAACCTCATCATTAGTTAAAAAGTTGAACCACCTAATGCCAAAGATACTCCGTAAACATCTAGAATCAAAAGCATGTAGTTTCCTGTTATCTTGTTTACAAAGTGTCCAAGTTTAACTATCATAACTAGAAAGAACCAAACTATTATACAGTCTAATTTTAGTCTTTAGGTGTATAGGCCTATTTCTCCACACTCTCCATAGATTTTTAAAAGTCCCGACAGCAATCCCTATTCGTCTGTTAATCTCATGCCGCACATCACCAGTATCTGTTACATAGCTCCCAAGGTAATTGAACTATGACACATGCTCAAGACTGCAACCGTTTAGATGAACTGAATCACACAGTCTTGTCTGTATCACACAGTGTGTGTGAATCACACAAATTGGTCAGATGCCTGACCAATTTTCATCACTTTAGTTTTCTCTCTGTTTATAACCAAACTTACTCTACTACCAGTCTCATCAATAGCTCGAATGAAAGAGTTCATCTCATCAACACTGCCAATAATTTGCCAAAAGGGCTAAATCGTCAGCATAATATAAATCAGAAATTTTCGTATCTCCAGCCCATTTAAGGCCAAAATATTTCCCTTGAAGTGAATTTCTTACAACATAATCAATAACCAAACTAAAGAGAAAAGGAGACAAAATGCACCCTTGTCGAACACCAGAAGTAATGCTAAACCAATTGCTACAAGACTTACCAACTCTCACATATGACTCAGTGTTATTATAGAGAGCTTTCATTATGTTAACTAACTTGTCTGGTATACCATATATTCTCACAATCAAATACAAATTATGATGATCAACAGAGTCGAAAGCCTTTTTGAAATCAACAAAGCTAGCAACCAAAGGTTTCTGAAACTCCAAACATTTCTCAAAAATCTGCCTAAGTGAAAATATCTGATCCACACATCCCCTACCACTTCTGAATCCACATTGCTCATCACGCAATTGCCTGTCAACCAGATTCTTAATTCTATTAAGCACAATCATGGAAAGAACTTTACCTGGAGCAGAGAGTAGGCTGATATCCCTATAGTTATCACAGGAACTGCGATCACATTTTTTGAAAATAGGGATAACAATAGCTCTGGTAAAATCCTTAAAAACCATGCCTATATCATAAAAGATATTTAAAATTTCAGTCATCCAAGTGGTAACTGAAACATTCCCAGCTCTAAGCATTTCCGTAGTAATTTCATCTACCTATCATGGTAAGCTTTGGCTATAACTGGGTCTTTCAGAGCTTCAGTATTAAAGGTAAATTTTTTAAATTTAGCACAACACTTTTTAAGTTTAAGTTGCAAGACACTTTTAACAAGGTAATGGTCAGATCCAATTTCAGCTCCCCTACATGCCCTGGTATTCCTAACAGATCTAGCCCATTTGCTATTAATTAATATATAATCAATCATATTCTTATGCAGCCAATCAGTTGAAACAGATGCCAACTTCAGCCTTTAGTGGAGGAGGAACAGGTCTTTTCCCCACGCTTGCGATCAGGGGGCTGTTTGATAGTGTTGGCCCTACCAATCTCAATAAACCTAATTTCTTTAAAAATCCAAGTTATCATTTTCTCTCTGTAGGAACGTGGAATGTGAGGATATTACATAGAGATTATTCTCTTGATGTCCTCATGCAGGAATTCCAGCGCTATAACCTAGATATTCTAGGCTTGCAAGAAAGCAGATGGACAAGTTAAGGTGAGATACTTAAAAATAACTTTAAATTTATATTTACAAGGAGGGAGGATGGAAAGCATCACCAAGGCGTGGGTCTGCTGCTTAGCAGACATGCTAGTGATGCTCTTCTAGGATATGAGTGCATTAATGAAAGGTTTCTAACAGCAAAATTTCAAACAAGCGTTAAAGACTTGAACGTTGTCTGCTGTTATGCCCCCACTGAGGATGCTGATGACGATGGGAATGACAGGTTTTAGGGAAAAATTCAGGATATTTTGAATTCGGTAAAGAAAGGAGATATTTCCCTTGTTCTAGGTGACTTCGATGCCAAAGTTGATACTGACTCCGACCTTTGGAGAGGGGTGATAGGCCCTTTTGGTATTGGTAGCTGCAATGTGCAATGTCTCCTATAGGTAAATAAACTCAATGGTTTCAGAATAACTAACAATTATTACAAACACCACGACATACATAACTACACATGGGTTTCACCTGATGGGCTGCATAAGAATATGATTGATTATATATTAATTAACAGCAAATGGGTTAGTTCTGTTAGGAATACCAGGGCATATAGGGGAGCTGAAATTGGATCTGACCATTACCTTGTTAAAAGTGTCTTGCAACTTAAACTTAAAAAGTGTTGTGCTAGGGTTAAAAAATTTACTTTTAATACTAAAGCTCTGAAAGATCCAATTATAGCCAAAGCTTACCATGATAGGTTACTTAGTCATTATGACAGTCATGATGTCCTTACTACTAAAGTTGAGGAATAATGGGATCATTTTAAACAAGATTTTTCGGAAACTAACATTACTCTTCTAAGAAAAAAGGGGCAGAGGAGACAGAATTATTTGAGCGATAAGGCACTTTAGCATATTTCAGAAAGAAAGAACTGCAGGAATGTCCTTAATCAATACTCTACTAGTCCTAATGGAAAGCATTACAGAGAGCTTAATAAACGTGTAAAGGATCAGTTAGCAGCTGATAAGATTCTTTGACTTGATGGCTTGGCTGAGGAAGCAGTTAGCCAGCACAACAGCAGAGAGCTGTACCAGATAGTTAAAGTTTTATGTGGTAGAAAACGGACAGGCATACAAGGATTGAAGGATAAACAAGGTAAGGTTATAGAAAGTGAGGGTTCTGTCATGGCTAGTTGGGCTGAGCATTTCAGTGATGCTCTAAACAATGTGGTTAGTTCTACTCCCATTGTCTGCAATGATGATAGATGCATTGGTGGCTTTAATGTTGGCCCTATAACACAATCTGTTGTTATTTTGGCTATTTCTAAAGTTAAACTTCATAAATCACCAGGTGTAGATGAAATTACTACGGAAATGCTAAGAGCTGGGAATGTTTCAGTTACCACTTGGATGACTGAAATTTTAAATATCTTTTATGATATAGGCATGGTTTTTAAGGATTTTACCAGAGCTATTGTTATCCCTATTTCCGAAAAATATGATCGCAGTTCTTTAAGGATTTTACCAGAGCTATTGTTATCCCTATTTCCGAAAAATATGATCGCAGTTCTTGTGATAACTATAGGGGTATCAGCCTACTCTCTGCTCCAGGTAAAGTTCTTTCCATGATTGTGCTTAATAGAATTAAGAATCTGGTTGACAGTCAATTGCGTGATGAGCAATGTGGATTCAGAAGTGGTAGGGGATGTGTGGATCAGATATTTTCACTTAGACAGATTCTTTAGAAATGTTTAGAGTTTCAGAAACCTTTGGTTGCTAGCTTTGTTGATTTCAAAAAGGCTTTCGACTCTGTTGATCGTCATAATTTGTGGTTGATTGTGAGAATATATGGTATACCAGACAAGTCAGTTAACATAATGAAAGCTCTCTATAATAACACTGAGTCATGTGTGAGAGTTGGTAAAGCTTGTAGCAATTGGTTTAGCATTACTTCTGGTGTTCGACAAGGGTGCATTTTGTCTCCTTTTCTCTTTAGCTTGGTTATTGATTATGTTATGCGAAAGTAACTTCAAGGGAAAGTTTTTGGCCTTAAATGGAGTAGAGATAGGAAAATTTCTGATTTAAATTATGCTGATGATTTAGCCCTTTTGGCAAATGATGTTGATGAGATGAACTCTTTCATTCGAGCTGTTAATGAGACTGCTAGTAGAGTAGGTTTGGTTATAAACATAGAGAAAGCTAAAGTGATGAAAATTGGTCAGGCAGGTTTTGATTCAGTTCATCTGAATGGTTGCAGTCTTGAGCATATGTCACAGTTTAATTACCTTGGGAGCTATGTAACAGATACTGGTGATGTGCGGCATGAGATTAACAGACGAATAGGGATTGCTGCCGGGACTTTTAAGAATCTATGGAGAGTGTGGAGAAATAGGCGTATGCACCTAAAGACTAATATTAGACTGTATAATAGTTTGGTTCTTTCTAGAGTTAGTTATGGCAGTGAAACTTGGACACTTTGTAAACAAGATAACAGGAAACTAGATACTTTGATTCTAGATGCTTACGGAGTATCTTAGGCATTAGGTGGTTCAAGTTTGTAACTAACGATGAAATTACACAAAGAAGTCTGACCTCCTTTAAGCAGCATATTGTGCAGAGAGAGACTTCGCTGGTTTGGCCGTGTTGCCCGTATGGATAATGATAGATTGGCGAATAGGGTTATGAACAGTGTGACTAAATGCTTCAGAAAGAGGGGATGACAAAGGATAAGGTGGGCAGTCAATGTCAAACAGGACCTTATTAGAATTGATGTGCAGTGTCCAGATGCAGTAGATGTAGCTCAGGACAGACTTGCTCGGAGAACTTAATTGCACGGTCTGGTTGGACCTCCGTAGCCCATGGTTGCTTGAGGATGATGATGATGAATTCCATTTCTCACAACTCACCAGTACTTTACCAATTGGTTTCCAATTTTGCCAAGTTGCCTCGATTTTACCATCTCTTCCTAATTTTGCAAGAACAAACCCAATTTTTACATCTCTCCTGAATTTTCCAGTTCACTTCAAATGTTTGAACTTCCTCGAATTCGTCAACTCTCCCTAATTTCACAAAAACAATCCCAATTTTCACAACTCCTCCGAATTTTACCAAGTGCATTCGAATTTTATCAACTGCCCTAGATTTTGCCACCTGTTTCCTCGATTTTGCCAACTCGGCCCAATTTTACAAGAAAAAATCCAAATTTTTGCATCTCACACCTGAGTGTTGCAAAGTCACTCTGAATATTCACAACTCCCCAAGATTTGCCAACTTTCATAGATTTTGCGAATTTGCCTCGATTTTGCCAACACGCTATAATATTACAGAAAAAAGATTCCAGTTTTTTACATCTCACCTCAATTTTGCCAACACTCCACGATTTTTCCAAGTCATTCCGATTTTTGCCAACTGTCTACGATTTTCTCACGGCATTCCGAATTTTGTCAACTCTCCTAGTTTTTGCCAAGTCACTCCGAAATTTCCAAACTGCCCCTTGATTTTGCCAAGTTTCCTCTATTTCGCCACCTCGCCATAATTTTACAGTAAAAAAATCCCAATTTTTACATCTCACCTGATTTTTGCAAATTCACTCAGAATTTTGCCAACTCCCCAAGTTTTGCCAATTCTCCTAGATTTTGCCAACGCGCATAATTTTACAGAAAAAAATTCCAATATTTACATCTCACCTGAATTTTGCCAATTCCCCAAGCTTTTGCGGAATTCTCCGGATTTTGCCAACTCAACTGCATTTTATTAAGTGGCTTCGAATTCTAACTGCTCTAGATTTTCCCATCTCAATTTTCCCAGTTGCCCTAGATTTGCCAAGTTGTCTCGATTTTGACAACTACCTTTGCCAAGTTGTCTAGATTTTGCTAACTCTCCTTAACTTTACGAAAAAAAAAGATTACAAATTTTCACAACTCACCTCGATTTTACGAAGTCGCTTCGAATTTTGCCAAATCCGAGTTACGTTGATGGGGAGCATCCCCCCATAGCTAAGCCCCAAAAATGGATCGACTAACAGACACGACGATGCATAAGGCTACCAGTATTCCCTAAAGTCAATAAAATAAATTTTAAAGATCATTTACTTGTAATAGAAGCAATTAGAAATTTATCAAATGCATTACAGAAAATCAAAACAGGCGATATTAAGAATTATTCTCACTTATTAAACTTGAGTTATAACGTACTTTTATATTCTTTCCTGCATCAACTATATGAACCAAAGTGAAACCAAATAACGCAGTACAGGAAAAAATAATCAGCGTGCTCACTAAACTCGACATTCAATGGAACGATTTTTACTTCCAGTGAATCTTTTTCCTTCATTGAAACTTTCATTGAAAACTTCCCAAACATTAATTTTTTTCATTCAAAAAAAAAGAAACGGAAATCATGGGATGTCACGCAGGAAAGTGAAACAACCAATATATACAAACCGTCCACTGAATTAGAAACCTTTATGCAGATGTACGTAAACGTCACTAGAGCAGCTATATTCAAAATACGTGATCACGTGCATCACCACGTGACCTAAGCAGTTATTTAAGACTGCTGCTCGTCAGTAGTGTGATGTTTCGTTTAAAAGGAGTAGAAATTGGAAAATGCCGTCCAAACCAGTTTAATCAGAGTAAACAATTCTAAGCACCGGCTGTTACATGTCTTGTAATGTTTTCGTTCGATTTCTGAGTGTTCCATTCAGAAAATATGCTTAAATATCGATTGCTTTGATATATCGGATTAGAAAGAATAGATTTAAAGCTTCATTAAAAGTCGAGTAAGAGAAATTTGGTATTATATCGGATGTTTGAAATTCCCTGTACATTTCTAATTTTTTCATTACAAAGGAAAAAAAATCATTTTATTGAATATCATACTAATGAGAGTATTTACAGTTCTAGTTTCTTTGGTATCCTCTGGTGCCATCTTATGATGTCCCTGTTCTTTTTTGTTCAGAAAATTGGCTGTGGAAAATAAAATTCGTTTCAATCAGAAAAGTTCAAAGAAATTCGTTCAAATTCGAAATTCGAAAATCAGAAATTCGTTCAAAGAAAGTAAAAATTATCGTTCATGTAATGAAATGCGTAAAATTTCGTTTCAGGTAGTTTGGAAACAAATTCGATGTATTGAAATATCAAATTAAAAAAAGTAGATGTAAATGCCTTAATGAGTAAAAGACCACATGGTTTTTGCAGTTGTTGGTCCTGCAGGTTTTTTTCGTGGTTTCCTTCTTTCGAAATAATCAGTTAATATATTTTAATTAAAGTCGTATTACATAGATTATATACAAATGAGTCATTAATCACGGATTGACTAAAATACATAAAAATGTCGGCAAGTTTAGTTTTCCAAAGGTATTCCTGTGATATTCAGTTGGTTCGTTTGGGAAGGATCTTTTGTTTAATTGAATGTAGTAAACTTAAGACTACAGAATTCTGATTCTGATTAAGTTCCTACAGATCCATTCCTTTGACTTAAGATTGTTCAATTAAGAAGAAACAATGAAATTGATACGTGGAAATCCGTTTCGAGCAAAGTCTGATTAGCGAGAACAAATGGTAATATTGTTGGATGTTATCGTTTGTTTTTATACGTTTTTCTATTTCCGACTGCATCTATAAGAAAAAAAGAGCCTAAAATATACTTTTATTTAATGCTGGCTTAAATACAATGATAAATTTAATTGAATTACAGAACTTAAATATTTTTTTTTTACTTTAAATATTAATTGTCTTAGAGAGTTTGGTTTTCTAGGGTATGTTATTTTTATTCCAGATCGTTTTACTTGCAACCAACAGAATGTAACAGAAATGTAAAAATACGTTATATCGAATGTCGGATTAGCGAGAATAATTCTCAATCTTTTTTGTTTTGATTTCCTGTAATACATTCGATTGATTTCCAATTGTTTCTTTTATAAGAAAAGTATCGTTTAAACATTCATTATATTAAGTGTCAGATTATTCAGAATATTGGTCTTACACATTTTCGTTTCCTGTAGTCGTTCCTTTATTTGAGATTGTTTCATTTAGAACGGACAGAATAAAATATAAATATCAGAATCTGTTATATCGAAAGTCCGATTAGCGAGAATAATCTCTTAATATCGGTTGTTTTGTTTTCCTGTAATACGTTTGAAATATTGTCTATTGTTTCTATTAGAAGAAAGGATCTTTAAAATATATATATATAGATTATTTATAATCTATATATATAGATTATATTATTATAATCTTTATAATATATATATTATTTATATTATAATATATATTAAGATAATATATATATAATATATATATATTATCTTAATACATATATTATAAATGTTTCATTGAACGTCGGATTAGTGAGAATATATTGGTAGTCGTGTATTTTCGTTTCCTGCAGTCATTCCTTTTATTTAAGATTTTTTGCCTTAGAACGGACAGAATAAAATAGACATTTAAGAATCCGTTGTATCGAAAGTCGGATTAGCTACAATAATTCTCCATATCGGTTGTTTTGATTTTCTCTAATGCATTTTATTGCTTTTTGATTGTTTCTTTTAGAAAATTTCGTTTTATTGAGGGTCGTATTGTGGGAATGCAGATTAGACTATGAAACTTTGTTTTGCAGTGCATTTCTTTGATTTTCATTTTACTACGTTCAGAAAGAACAGTCTTCATAAAATATCCGCCGTAGTGCGTTGTCGGATTAAAAGGGATAGATGCAAATCATTTTTTGAAAACTGGATTGCAGAGAATAGATACAAATGCTGCGTTGCGTTCGAGTAATTTAGAATTATATCGGACAGAAGAAATGATTTGTAAAAAAAATTCGCTCAATTGAAAGTCGGATTAAAGAGAATAATACTAGTTGTTTACAGTGTAGTAGAAATCTAATCCAATTCAGTTTACTAAGCGCGTGGTTCAAGAGACTTCCGAGATTGTTGAATTTGTTTTCTCTCGGCAGAAATTTTAGAAGTGGTAGTAATCCAAATTACACCTCATCATTTCCTTGCTTTCTCCCAGTTGTCGGACCGTTCCAATTGTCTGTCTATCAGTTGTCGTCCATCCAATTATCGTACCGTCCAAATTATTGTATCCACCCAATTGCCGTCTACCCAATTATCGTCCTCCCAGTTGACTACCACCCAATTGTCGCCGTCCCATTTGCCATCCACCCAGTTGACTTGCACCTAATAATCGTGCTCCCGTCCTCTCCACAGTGGACATTTCCTTAATTACAAAGAAAGCACGTGATCTTTAATGCATACCGAAGAAAGAATGTACCAACCAGCTGATCTGTTGTTTCACTTATAACTCAGGTGAAGAGAAATCGTTCGGGAGTTATCACAACGGTCTATGACAACATCGTTATCCTTTAATTGCTGCAGATGTAGCTGTAAATGAAATTAAAAAAAACTTTTCCGAAAAAAATCGATGATGGAGAAATTTTGCCGTGGAACGAAGTTGAGTACTGGTATATAATTTCCGTCAGTTTGAAATTCCATACAAAGTTCCGTATATCGGGACTACAGTATTAAAAAGTCAGTGAGAGATTATTAGTTTTTTTTCACTGCACCGTAATTATAAATTGTAGTAAGAAAGCAATCAGAAAGCTTGTAACGAACTACATATTTATTTGCTATACAAATATCTGAGTTCCTCATTGGAAATTGTTTATTAGAAGTATTACTTTGAAAGGGTATAATGGTTCTACAACTGCACGATACATTGAGCTGGGAAGGATGTTGGAAATCTTTGATCGATCTTCTGAGATGCTTTATAGATGACATCATAAGACACAGATGTGTTGCATTCATAAACTCCGTTTAAGTGCTTCGATTATTCCTTGGGAATCCCTTCCTTGTATACAGAAGGGTCGGAGTCTTCGGAATTCTAATCGTCATTTCGATAATGAAAATCTCTCCAACTGATCGGTTTAAGCGTAGTGCTTCATGCCCCGTGGCGAATACTTAAACGACTCCTTTTGTTCAAGTGATGCAAAGAACCTTGCTTGTCATTTGAGAGAATCCTTCTCTAATCATTATTCACGGACTTCCTTTATTTTTCTGGCTCAAAATTCAAAAGACTAAGATCTTTTTATTTATGTATTATGGCTCGTTCTGGTCTAAATTCAGTGAGTGTTGGGCATATTCCTTGGCACCACTCAAAATTTCAAAAGATCCCACTCTCACTGCACCTCAATGATTATTACTTCAAGCAGACTATTAAATCCCAAGTAGTGCTTCTCTCTTCACATAAGGTCTTCTCCCGCTGTAGGAAGGCAAATGTTAAGGCAAACTAAATTGATAGGACTTTTTAGTTTAGAGTGGTTTCAGTGGCAATCCCTTAAGGTGATATGCAGTCACAGTACTGCGGTGCACCGGGGTTGTCGCGAATCTTATTCGTTGTCTCTTTGCAGCGTGTTCGTAAAATGAATTCAAAGTAACGTAAACATGTTATAACATTCTAATAAGTCTGCAACGTGACAGGATTTAGATGTAAACGATAGTGTTTCAGAATTATAGACAACCATTCTTTCTTTAGATATTCTCTCCTTGGTCGTCCCTCAGTAAGAAACCTAATAGATTTCTGGTGAGCTTATTTCTCCACTCAGTCTTTTATCAGAAAATATTCCTGTATCCTCGAAGCAAGTATTTGAGAAGAAAATAAAATCGAATGTATTTTGTCTCTCCTCACATAGAGCCATTCCTAAAGATCCCATTAAATGGGCATTGGATTTTTCGAGGTCATCAGTGTTCATTTTTATACCGAGGGAGGACCACAAAGAGAAAATCGAAAGAAAAATTATTTGGCTATAATTTTGAAACACAATCATTTACATCTATCCTGCCACGTAGCAAGCTATCAGAGGATTATAATAACATGTTTACGTTACTTTCAATTGATTCTATCAAAAGAAACAGTGTAAAGTGATTAGAGCTGTTTTTTTTCAAATGATAACAAAGTTCTTTGTATCAGTAGAACAAAAGGAGTCGTTTAAGTAATCGTCACGTGCCATGAAGTACCACGCTTATGACGATCAGTTGGAGAGATTTCCATTTTCGAAATGACGATTATAATTCCGAAGTCTCCTACCCTTCTGTATACAAGGAAGAGATTCCCAAGGAATAATCGAAGCACTTAAACGGAGTTTATGAATGCAACACATCTGTGTCTTATGATGTCATCTACAAAGCATCTCAGAAGATCGATCAAAGATTTCCAACATCCTTCCCAGCTCAATTTATCGTGCAGTTGAAGAACCATTATACTCTTTCAAAGTAATACTTCTAGTAAACTATTTCCAATGAGGAACTCACAGATATTTTTATATAGCAAATAATCATGTGGTTCGCTACAAGCGTTCGGATTGTTTTCTTACTACAATTTGTAATTTTTTTTTTTGATTTGCGACATATAGGACAGAGAAGAATCCTAGAAGCTACTTCTAGCTTAATACAGGCCTTCTCATGCAATTACGATGCAGTGAAAAAATTAGCAATCTCCTATTGATTTTTTAAATACAGTAGTCCCCGATTTACGGAAATTTTGTACGAAATTTTACATTTACGGGAACTTTATCTCACTACTCAGTTTCTTTGCAAGGCAAAATTTTTTCAGTATCCTAAATTGTCGGAAAAGTTTTAAAATTTTATGGCAGCTAGAAATGTCAACAATGTTTCCGTGGACTGTTGGCGTGGACGGTGTGGTAATTACCGAATAATTTCTCTTCACCTGAGGTTATAAGTGAAGCCACAGATCTTCTGGTTGTTACATTCATTGGATCTGTGCACATGTATGAAGGACTTTTATCTTTTGCGATATTTTTTCATTAAATGCATGTTATAGAAATATTAGAGCTTCGAAGTTAGAATCCCATTGATATAACATGGAATTTCTGTAATATTTTGGTAGAGCAATTTATTTAGGGTTAAAATATTCGTTCAAGATTGACAGTGATGAAAAGTAGGACTCAAGCATCTGAAATTATCCATTAGAAATTAGGCTAATGGATAGAATATATATACGTTTTTCGTATGTTTGGGCTGTAACGAAGCATTACCAAGCATATTTATTTCTATACTGGTTGTATTACTGAAGCCGTCCCCTGGCCGAGTGATTAGCGCGCTTAATCTAAGGGACCTGGGTTCGAGCCCTGGTTACGGCATGAATGTTCGCGTTGTTTTCTGCTGATGTCATGTCATCCTCTCAGATCTTCTACTGTGGCATATAAACTGACAAGCTCCTGTCAGACCTCTATGGCAAGCAGCTTCTTTAGCGGGTATTTATTTATTTTTTATTGAATAACTGTAATATTATTAACTGAATATGTAGAAAATTATCCAGTATCAGTATTTCCCATATTGAAATGTTTTCCAGACAGATGCTGCCATCTAGTGCCCAATGCTGAAACTACGCGAAAGATATAATTTTTTTCTTGCATAGTTTGAGGGCGAATGGACAGGTAGTGTTATAGAGAAAGCAGAGTTTGATGTTGTATGAGAAGCCTGGAATGACTTAATAGAGCTTCCCATTCTTGTCCATTCTTGATGTTTTGTAAAAAATATAAAATGAAATATATAGCTCATTTGAATGAGAGACGAGAGTTGGCTTAGAGAGAGTCCCTGTAGTAAACGTTACACAACATTCGTGAACCATAGAGGGCTGCGCCTGAGGGAAGTGCTTCACTACGGGCTGAAGAACTCTGGGTCATTTTTCCAGAAAATTGGGAATAACATAATTACACCCCATGTTGATTCTTGCTGTGCATATCTAGTTGATATAGCTTTCTTTTTCGAATAGATGGGAGAATCATCTTGGAGCGGATCTTAGGGATATTAATGTTAAGTATTTCACAATCAACATAGCAAAGTGTACTTGGGGTAGCAACGAGGCCAAATATTTTAGCCACATTGCTGGTTCGAGCAGGCACCGCCCCCACCATGCAAAACTAGAGGTCATCAGAAAGATGAAAGCTCCTCGAATGAAGAAGGAACTGAAGAGCATATTTAGGACTCTTCGGATATTACCGATACTACCTAGATCAGTATGCAACGACTGCAAAGTCACTCACAGACATTACTATGAAGAAGACACCTGCACAGTTGCAATGGTGCGTACAAGCAGATAAGGCATTCGAGGCACTGAGGTGGGGGGGGCGGGGGGCTGCGAGGCAGCAGAATGCAATACGCCTGATCCTGCGTGACCTAACGTTTTGCATTGAAATGCATCTGCGCGTGTCTTTCCCAGATTTAAGCCCAGGAAAAAGAACATCCTGTCGCCTTTACTTCGTAGAAACTCACGGAACCCAGCAGAAATGTGATGGTGGTGGTGGTTGTGTGTGTGTGTGTGGGAGGAGGAGGGGCTACAAATTTTTTTTGACCTGGTTATATTGATCTCATGTCTAGATTCTTTTCTACATTAACGAACCTGCTTTGGTGCCTCATAGCTGTCGCAACATTGCGAAGGAAATAGCAGAGATCGATGTTTGTCATTAATCTGCATGATTGAACAGTGCATTATAGTAAAGGTATATTAATGGAAGAGTGAGGAACAGCAAATGAAAATATTAAATATGTTACTAACAATCCATAATCTATCAAAAATCTGAATTTTCCTAATATTTCTTTAAATATAATTATACGCTATTATTGAAAGTTTATTCACTTTATTATCAAACATCTCTCCTTTACATTATATACTGTAGACTTCGTGATTTGCACGACTGAAAGTTCACACATTTAATTCAATTTTTTTACGCAACAGCCAAGTAATTTTTTCGACTTCTTTGCTCTGTCATCAGAAAGATCGCTTCATTTTCATAAAATAAATTTTTCTTTTAATTTGTGACTTTATTCAAGTGCATTTTTTTTCTCTTTAAATTATCATCATTGAATTTTTCAAATTAGCTTTTACTCATTATCGAAAGTCATTTTTCCCTTATGTCATCTATCAATAATGCAGTAATGTTTGCACACAATTCTACAGATTTTATCTACTATCCCTGGTAATATAAATATTTTATCCGAAGCTTAAGGGACCAGCACGCACACCCTTTCAGAATACTAATAAGAGTAAGTGTCTAAAAATATTTAACATATTTAGGAAATTTTAAACACCTGGAAAATGGTTCGCGATGTGTTATACTACATTAATTCAGTCTTTTGCGCCCCACGTTTTTCCTGCTCGATGGTGTTTCTTGCCCCCACTCCCACCCCTTCCATAATTTGTAGTTCCAGTCCGGTCACTGTTATTGTGACGTCTTACAATGCATCCGATGTTACTCTATGTGTAACACTATAGGATATGTTCGATTCAATTCATTATCCACCAGTATTAAACGTCTTTTTCAAGTGATTGCTTTTATTCATGCCTTCTTATAAGGCATCGTATGGATGCGTTCTGGAATTTGGATACCGAGGATTGCAACAACGTGAATTAAACTAAACATTTCTTATTTGGCCGAGTGGTTGGCACGCTTGGCTACCGATCTAAAGGACCTGGGTTCGAGCCCCGGATTAGGTATGGATGTGTGTGTCATTTTTCTGCTGAGGTCCTGCCATCCTCTCAGATCTCTTACTGTGGCATATAAACTGACAGGCTCCTGTCAGACCTCTGTGGCAAGCAGCTGCTTGAGGGGTTATTTATTTATTTTTTTTATTAATTAACAGGTTTGAAAGAATAGTGGTGATTAGAACAGGAATAATGAAAAGCATTAGTACTGCAAAAAAAGAAAAGCACTGTAATCGAGTCTAAACAGACCGAAAGGCCGTTCAGTAATATGAATATCAGCATGAGGGAAAATACAAGCAGTAAAGCAGCAATTATTGATATTTTTCCTCAAAGACGACGTAAACACAATTGTTCACGGATGAGCCTCAAACGTAACCTCTGGAGCTGAACGTGCGCCTTTAGCTCTGTATAAGCAGAGAATGATAGCGATTATGAGAGATCAATTAAGGACTCTCAAGCTACATATCCAGCATCATCCATCACTTAACCCATTTCTTCCCAGTGTTGCGTACACGCAACACTGGGAAGAAATGGGTTAATAGTCTCCGAACTGCATCTTCAATCAACAGAATTCGTCATTTCCTACTTAAGATAAAGGTTTTGCATTTGAATCCTTTAAAATATATTCTCTTCTATGAATTTTACACGGGAGCGCCACAATTGGGTGGAAATAAACTGAGAGGATAACTGCTGGAAGTGCGAAAATTTGGTGGATAGAACAATTGGGAGGATAAGACAATTGGGTGGACAATTCCATGGATCAAAATTGGGAGGATGTGACAAATGGGTTGAAATAAGGAAATTATGAGAAATTACAATTATTCATTTGAAAAATCATTAATGACATGGCGGGAATCGAACCCCGCAACACTCTAGATACATGCCAGAGCGCTATACCATGAAAACCACGCATCAGACGAAATTACGCTTCCAGGATAACACTTATAAATCTTTCATTGAAATGTGGCGGACCTTGCGCCATCTATACTTCACAGGAGGCAACTTATTTTCCAATTGTTGCCAATGATTTAGATCAGGTGTCGGCAAACATTTTTTTGTAAAGGGCCAAATAGTAAATATATTGGCTCTGCGGGCCAAGAGGGAAACTTCAGGATATTTATATAGGAAAACCTACTTAAATAACAAGAAAAAAAAAAGAAGTTTTCGCAAATTTATTGAACAAAATGGATGCAACAAAATGGATGCAAAATGGATGCAAAATGGATGCATTTATTGAACAAGATGACTGTAATTCAAAATATATAGGTAGTGATCTAGCAGTAATTGCAGTATAATATTTTCTCTCTGTTCTAGAGGTCTTTCAAAATTTCTTGAAAAATACATAAAATGTCCATAGGTTAATTATTTTTGCTCTCATTGTTGTTACTGCCATCCTGTGACCGAATGGTTAGCGTGCTTGATTGCTGATCGAATATCTGGGTTCGGACCCCGAGTAAGTCTTGGATGCTTGTCTATCTGCTGAGGTCTCACCTTCCTCACAGATATTATGTATGGAGTATTAAACTTACAGGCTACTATGAGACCTCTGTTTCAAGCAGCTGCTTGAGGGGATATTTCTTTATTATTACGAGAATTCTTATGTGGGGGGAACTTTGACAGTATTAAAACAGTAAATATTTTTTACCAATATAAAATAATGTGGATTACTGATTTAATATTTCATTGAGTATTTATCTTATTTTTTCTTTTAGATAATCTCCTGGTTTGTGACGATAACATGAAATGGATAGTGGGTGCCAAAACAACAGATATTTTTTTATGCCCAATGTGCAGAACCCCAGGAATTGAAATATAAAGAAGAGAGATCTGACATCAAAAGATTTCGAAAGAAAATGTTAAAAATGCTCAAGACAAATTACTCATTAATCTATTGTTTCGATTCCATGTTTTCATCAGTAGAAAATAATATGTAAATAATGGGACAAAGTTTACTGCTACCTCGATTAACCCTATTTCTATATAGCGCTGTTTTTTTAAATAGAGTATATTTCTTTTTTTTTTTTTGGAGTTTAAAATTGTCAAATGTTTGAAAAGATATCCTTTAATGCCATTTTAAAAAAGTGTACCATACTACTTAAACACGATACAAATAAATTTTTATGAAGATAATACAAGATGCAATTGAAAATTTGAGTAAGACCGATTTCGGAAGATCTTGTTGTGTAAAGTGCGTGGAGTATTAAATGATTTATCACCTTACACTGAATTGCTCAAAGAAAAAGAGGATAGCGTAAAGCAATCAGCTTTTGATGAAGACCATTCAAGATACATTTGAAAATTTGATTTCGAAATATTCTGTTGTGTGGAGAATTCAAAGTTTTATAACATGAATTGCTAAAAAAGAAAAAGTCTAAAGCAATCAATTGTAGATAATTTTCTAAAAACGACTGACCATAAGTTGTCTCATATTTTATGAACTTTCTCTTAGATTTGAATTTTGTTTTGAATAAAAATATAAAATCGAACTGATTAGGTAATAAAATGCAGAATTGCTAAATGAAGAAATATGTGTAATTACATCAATATAACAGTCTTTTATTTTCATGCTGTATTTGAAATTTTACAAATTATGTAGGTGTGAATAAAGTTCATTCAGAATATTACATAGTAACCCTTCTCATCCCGGGTTCCCCGGAATCTTAAGGTTCTGCAAGAGATCGTGATTAAAGAAAATAGGCAAAAAGAATAGTGTAATAAGTTGGCCAAAATAAACAGATCCACAGAAAAATAACTCTACTCAAAAGAGCATTGACGATTATTTTACCTAACTTATTGATCACACTAACGTACCGTGAGCTGTAGATATAATATTTTTTATGCAGGGGTTCCCTGAGACATGAAAATTATTTCAAGGGTTCCTCCAGAATAAAAAGGAGGACCACCCTGTGAAGGTTCCGCTGGCTCGGTTACCTTCGCAGGGTCCTAAACGCTCGCCCGCGTGTTTGCCGTGCGCGGAGACCCGTGTCCTGGGAAAGGAGGATCCTGGTAGTTGCTTGGGGGTCCCCGTCTTCTCTCCTCAGCTCATGACTGGCGTGGTCCCCATTGGCTGCCTTGCCATTGGGGAGCCTGTCTGTCGCGGGGCTGGGCAGCGGATTCCGGGGCCTCTGCTATACACTGCTTTGGCCTCTGCTTCCGGTAAACGGGAGCTAATGGGGTGGCCCCCCAGGAGCAATCGGCTGGTGGGCAGGTCCTGCTGGGTCAACCGTGCAGAGCGGTGAGTAACCTTGCCCACGGTCCGGGTACAGGTTTACAAGTTTCCTCACAACTTATTTTCCTTTTGTAGTTATCCTTTCTTTGTTAAGCCAGTTTGGCCATTCACAATTTTTCTTATTTTACGCTTTGTTTGATTTGTGTAGAATGTTTTGTTCTGCACATTTCTCTTTTTATTTTCCTTATATTTATTTGTGAGGGCTTGGCTCACTGTCTGTGTGGGTATAGTGCCTGCGTAGCCCTGGCGCCCGACTGGGCGTCCCCTTGTTGGGCTCCATGGAGGGTGGGGACAGTGGGCACTGAACCCACACAAAACAAACCATGAGAGAGAATGAAGAAATTAATGCGATCGCTGCCAACAAGAGGGCTCGACATGAGCCCCCATCTTCCTCGTTGTCTATGTTATCTCTGCCGTCGTCTTCTGTGTCTGTGTCTTCGTTCCCAAAGTTCCTGATCATCCACTCCACGGGTGATCAGGTACTTGGGGACATGTCCCCATTTTTTGTAAATAAAGGTTTGAAAGGTCTTGCGGGAGAGCCGAAATCCGTAAAGTGCTTACGATCTGGCAACTTACAAGTTGAGACCGCTTGTTCCAAACACTCAGAACTGCTCCTGAAAGTTAAAGAAATTGGTGGGGTGGCTGTCGAAGTCACTCCCCATAAAACTTTGAATTCCTCTCGGGGTGTGATCACCAAGTGGGGCCTCCTCAAAGTCACTGAGGGGGAAATCCTCTCAGAGCTCACTCCTCAAGGAGTAACAGCGGTCCACCAGGTTTCGACACGCCGTGATGGGAAATTAACACCCACTCGGGTATTGATTGTGACATTCAATACGCCATGCCTGCCTTCTTACATCAAGGCAGGTTATTTACATTGTGAGGTTCGGCCGTATATCCCAAACCCTCTGCGCTGTTTTCAGTATCAGATATACGGTCATGCCCGCACAGCATGCAGGGGCAAGCCCACCTGTGCTTGTTGTGGCAGTAAGGATCATCTCGATCCTGACTGCACAGCAGAAAAGGCAGGCTGTGTGAACTGCAGTGGCGAACATCCGGCGTACTCCCGCAACTGTCTGAAGTTGAAGGGGGAAAAGGATGTACAACGCCTCAAAGTCATCAACAATATCTCATACGCTGAAGCGAGAAAGCTTGCTGCACCGCCCACACCACCTGGCAAGGTTTCCTATGCCAGTGCAGTCATTGGAAAGCCCATCGTTCCAATGACTTCGGTTGCGGTGCAGACTGACATCAGTGTACCACCTACTGAGTCTTTCTCACCAGCTGCGAAGTACCTCCTCACGCAGGTGAGACCAAGGGTGGTGTCGACTTCCACATCAACCCCGGTTTCCATTCCTGCAGCTCAGCCTTCCACCTCCACCAGAAGGCCTCTTCCTTCCCGTCCTCAGAGAGCAAGACCTTCCAAACCTAAGGGGCCCCCGCCGGGTCCAAAAAAGAAAATCACCGCACCTCAAAGGGCGGTCACCGATCCATGCCCCTCGGACGATTCTGAGGACATGGATACCGACCGCCCCCTATTCAGTAAACCATTCTCCACGGCGGTTAAGCTGAATAGAAATTTGTCGTCCGCCCACTCTTCTAAGTCCTGAGATGGCCACACTCCTACAATGGAATTGTCGTGGATTCCAGAGGAATCTTGACGACATCAAGGCCCTCCTTCAGGCACACCAGCCCATCTGTGTGTGCCTGCAGGAGACATACTTGCAGCCAGTCACAGATCCCACGATCCGGCACTTTTCACTAGTTCGCCGGGACCGGGATGGAGATGGGCCAGCTCGCGGGGGTGTCGCCATCCTCGTGAGTAACCATTCTCCATTCCAGGTCGTACCTCTCACCACCAACTTTGAGGCGGTAGCCATCCGTCTCTTCGTGGGGTTCTCGCTGACTCTCTGCTCTGTATATCTTCCACCTGGGAGCATCGTCTTCCAGGAAGACCTTGATGATCTCGTCTCGCAGCTGCCGTCCCCCTTCCTCATTATGGGGGACCTCAACGGACACAGTCCACTTTGGGGCAGTGCTGACACCAACGGGAAGGGCGGGGTCCTGGAGCAGTGGCTCCTGGATCTTTCTTTCTCCCTGTTGAACACTGGTGTCAGTACTTACTTTCATTTCCCAACCCGCACTTTCACTGCCATTGACCTTACCATCTGCTCCTCCTCGATCCTTCCACTCTTTACATGGGAGGTCGAGGACAACCCGTACGGAAGCGATCACCTCCCCATGGTGTGCACCATCTCCCGTGGGGGGCCTTGCAGCCCTTCACGCGTCTCACGGTGGAGGCTGGATGGGGCTGACTGGGGTGGTTTCGAGCTGCTCTCTGAGCTCGATGACCACTCTGTCAGCCAGGAGCCAATCAATGTGTCAGTAGCGGAGATAACGGACTGTATCGTAGATGCAGCTGCATCAACAATTCCTCAAACTTCTACACGGTTTCCTCGCTTTCCGAAACCGTGGTGGAAACCAGATTGCACCGCAGCTCATAAGGCTCAGAACAAGGCTTGGGGGGTGTTTCGGAGATATCCGACGACCTCCAACCTTGAAAATTTCAAACACGCCAGGGCGAAAGCACGTTTCATCAGACGCCAGAGCCAGAAGGAATCTTGGATCAAGTATACGTCTTCTATCACCCGCATGACTAGTTCTAAGGTTGTGTGGGATAAAGTCCGGAAGATGAGTGGGAACTACATGTCCCACTCGTTATCGATCCTGGAGCACAATGGACAGGCAATTGCTGATCCCAAAGCAATTGCCGACACTCTGGGAGAGTAATTCTCTTCCATCTCTTCATCTTCCTCTTACTCCCCCGAGTTTCTGCCCCAGAAGGGCAGAGCGGAGCGCTCTCCGCTGTCTTTCCACTTGAATGGCCTGGAGTCTTACAACAAGCCATTCACAGCGGAGGAGCTTCACCTTGCTCTGCACTCTTCTTGTGCCTCTGCTGTAGGGCCGGACAATGTCCATTATGCCATGCTCCAACGTCTTTCACCATCGAGTAAGGATCGGCTGCTCCATCTCTTCAATCGCATTTTTCTCGAGGAGCAGTTTCCGGACTCCTGGCGGGAGGCCATCGTCTTGGCCTTCCCCAAGCCAGGCAAAGATCCCAAGATTCCTTCCAATTATCGTCCCATCGCGTTGACGAGCTGCGTGTGCAAGGTGTTGGAAAGAATGGTAAATGCCAGACTCATCTGGTATTTAGAATATCACAACCTTCTTTCCAACACCCAGTGTGGCTTTCGCAGGCATCGGTCAACTCTTGACCATCTGATACGCCTCGAATCGGCTATCAGAAATTCATTTTTAAGAAGAGAGCACTTGGTGTCAACTTTCTTCGACATCGAAAAAGCGTATGACATGGCTTGGAGATTCGGCATTCTTCGTGACTTCCACAGCTTCGGCTTGAGAGGTCACATGCCGATCTTCATCTCCAACTTCTTATCGACACGTTCTTTTCGTGTCCGTGTCGGTAACACTCTGTCGCGGCCGTACCCCCAAAAACAGGGGGTGCCACAAGGCTGTGTTCTGAGTGTTACGCTTTTCGCTGTCAAGATTAATTCTATAACTAGACAACTTCCTCCATCAGTAGGCAATGCCCTCTATGTTGATGACTTTAGCATCTTTTGCTCTTCGTCCAGCATGAGGGTCATTGAAAGACAACTGCAAATTGCCCTGAACAATCTTTCGGTTTGGGCGACGGCAAACGGGTTTCGGTTCTCCCCACAGAAGACCGCTTGTGTGCACTTTTGCCACAAGCGTAATCTTCACCTGGATCCCGAGCTGCAGCCCGGGGGTAACATCATTCTAGTTGTGGCGGAGACCAAGTTTCTCGGTCTCATATTCGATCGGAAATTGACCTTTTTACCTCACATACGTCATCTCAGGTCCAAGTGCACGCGGCATTGAACATCGTCAAGGTCCTCTCCTCCCTCTCTTGGGGGATGGACCGATGTTCTTTGCTCCACCTGTACCGTGCACTTGTCCGATCGAAACTGGACTATGGATCCCAGGTGTATGACGGCCCGGGATTCGGTTGTGAAGGTTCTGGACCCCCTCCATCATCAGGCTCTCCGTGTTTGCACGGGAGCCATCCGCACTTCACCGGTCCAGAGTCTTTACGTTGAGACCGATGAACCATCTTTATCTCTTCGCCGTCAGCAGTTGTCCCTACAATATGCTTCTAAATTGCGATCCCTGCCGGCCATCCCACTTCGGACTGCGTTTTCAGTCCGAAGTGGGAACTACTTTACACTAATCGGCCGACTGTCATTCGTCCATTTGGTTTGCGAGTCCAAGGCTACCTCAGAGACATCAACACCAGTCTCGATAGCATTGCACAGTCGACAGCTGAGCAACTTCCACCATGGCTCGCTGTTTCCCCTTCCTGCGATTTTTCCCTGTGCAGGACGGGGAAGGCCTTTACACCCGACTGTGTGTACCGGCAACTCTTTGCCAGCCATCGTGCTGAGCACCTGGACTTCTTGCCTGTCTTTACAGATGGCTCAAAGTCCGGCACTTCAGTGGGATCGGCCATGGTCTGCTGTGATGTAATCATTGCAGACCAGATCCCACTGCAGTGTTCCATCTTCACTGCAGAGTTGTACGCTATCAGCCTCGCCTTGGACCACGTGGCGACTAAGCATCATCGTCGGTGTGTGCTTTACACTGACTCACTTAGCTCACTACAGGCTTTGATCTCTGTGAGGCATCGGCCTCACCCAGTTCTTACTAAGATCCGCCAGCAGCTACATCGTCTGGCAGCCACCACCACCATCCATTTCTGTTGGGTGCCCGGTCACGTCAGAATCAGGGGCAATGATTTGGCAGATTCTGCTGCTATGTCAGCCACGCCTCTGTCCGACTCTCCATTGCTGGTTCCCTATCTGGATTTCCGGCAGCGTTTTACCACCGAGCTCTGGGCACAGTGGCAGAGATCTTGGTCAGAACAGCTTACCAACAAGCTCTTTGAGATCAAACCTATCATCAAACCATGGCAGTCTTGTTATCGCAGGAATCGTAAGGAGGAAGTTGTACTTGCTCGGCTCCGCTTAGGTCACTCGTTTATTATTCATTCGTTTCTTCTACGGGCGGACGACGTACCTAAGTGCGAGTTTTGTGACACCATTTTAAACACATTTTAATTGAATGTCATTGTTTTACCCTTGAACGACGTATGTTTTTTAACTTCCACGATTTTACGTCCGAGCCCCTTACACTCGGACATCTTTTAGCAGATCATTCTCGTTTTAACGCTGTTTTTCAATTTTTAAAATTTACTGGTTATTTTAATCGAATTTGATATACTGTTTATACTGGATATTTTAATCGCATTATTTACCCCAGGTCTCTTACACCTGGGATTATTTTATTTAGTATTTCTACAGTTGTTTTACTCTGTTTATATGCACCTGTTTTTTTTTGTTGTTTTACACATTTACACTGTTGAAAATGTATTTTAAATTTTGTTTGTGGGTTTCTATGTCTTTTATTTTTTATTTTGTACTTTGTTTGGCGCATTATGGCCTTGTTGCCGATGCACCATTAAACCCCAAACAAACAAAAAACAACCAGAATAAAAAGATTGAGAAATATTGCTATATAGTGCACATGAGGTCTCGTTTAATACTCCGATTTCAGGAATGCATCTTCAATTCTAAACCAGGTGTGCACGCATTCTAATGGTTTTATATTTTTGATGAGAAAAATCCTGTCATAATTTTTATTGATTCTTGAGACATGAAAATATGTGTGAAATATAAAATAACAATTTGTGGTCTACGAAGATTTTTAAATGTATTTTAGAAAGCTAATAAAGTTTCGCTTTGTATTTTCTTTTCATGTTTGTAAATAAGGAACTTATTTATTAAAAAAATAAATAAAATAAATAAATACCCCCTCAAGCAGCTGCTTGCCACAGAGGTCTGACAGAAGCCTGTCAGTTTATATGCCATAGTAGAAGGTCTGAGAGGATGGCAGGACCTCAGCAGAAAAACGACACAAACAGCCATGCCTTACCCGGGGCTCGAACCCAGGTCCCTTAGATCAGTAGCCAAGTGCACTAACCACTCGGTCATGTCCTATGTATATATTAGAATACAGCTATGTGTCTACCAGTTGTTTTCTATTAACCTCTGAATGACACTTCCTTTCTTACAACGGGTTAAATGGCCAGTTCCCAAGGGCTGATAGTTTAGGGGAGGCAGCACACTGGAGAGGTGGTAGCCTCCCATCAAGGCTATCCAGAGTGTTCTTTAACAAGAACCCATAACCAGAAGCGTCATGGGAAAGTGGTAGCAGAGGTACAAGATCTGAAAGGACACAAGACAGTGATTAATGGGAAAACATTTATTGGACATAATTATTACAATTGGCGTACTAGATGATACATTTCATAATGTTACAGCTCTTAATGACCCATAATCGCACAAATTTTGATGTGCACGCGCAAAAAAACGGTGGCTCGTTACATGTCTGTGTTGGAAGCGTTCTTGATACATTCTTTGAGCGGCAAGTCCGTTGCCCTCAGCTATTCCATACACTAAGTGCATGTCTGCCAGCTCCCTGTTCGAATACCTTTGCATGCTCTTCGTCAGCCGACTACCGTTCGAATGAGGAAATCCGAAATTTCCCTTCTACCGCACTGATAAACAGCGCCGCCTATTGATTTACGGTGACGTTTCCGGTTATCTGTTCCTAAGCAATTCTCATTCCTTTAGATGTTATCTACCTCCCCTGAAAGTTTGTACCTGTATTTTTGAGACACCTTGTATATCAAGATGATTTTGAGTGCTAGGATCTAATTCTAAAGTTAGACCCTTATTCTTAACGTTAGTTCTAATCATGATGTAGAAATGGTAGGAACAATGCTAACTCAGTTGGCAGAACGTCAGACATGTTATTTTTACACACACTGGCCCTTGAATTAGAAACTTTTATTCAATATCGAGTTTGACCTCTGTTAGCCCGAATTAGAGCACTTACGCGGTCTCGCATAGATTTCACAAGGTGTTGGAATGTCTTTACATCTGTAGTATACCAGGTGTTCAACAGAGAGTCATTTAACTGGCACAGATTTAACGGAAGAGGACTTTGCTCCCTGATCTGTTTTTCTAACATGTCCCATACATTTTCAATGGAGTTCAGAGCCGGGCTCTGGGGTAGCTTGGGAAGATGGTGGAAATCGCTGCCATGCTCGCTGAACCACTGCTGAACACATCTTGAGCGATGGAGAGTATTATTGTCGTCCATGAAACAGCCGTAATCTGCTGGATAAAAAGTTAACATTTGCAGGATGGACTTGAATGGCAGCAATGTTCAGATAATCCTTGGAGGACACCCCACCTTCCAGCAATATCAGGGGACCCGTTTCACATCAACAGAAAATACCCCTCACCATGAGATCACCTCCAGAACCTTCAATTGTGTTTATAAGGTAAGCTGGGACCATTGCTTCATGGGGCTCCCGTCGAACTCTCTGCCTACCGTGGATAAAAGAACAAGGTATACCACGACTCATCGGACCCTATGAGTTTATTCCAGTCTTCCAGTGTCCAGTCTGGCATTCCTGACATCACTGTAGATGATCTTTCCTGTTATTCGCAGAAATCAGTGGTTACCATATAGGCATGCGACTGCTAGTACCTATTCTCTTAAATTCCCTGTGCATAGTTCGCTGAGATATGGGTCGGGAACAGCCTTCATTAATTGCATCGATTACTTTAGATTAGAACGCAGTCAATTACTAGAGAGTGAAAAGGTGCTGACGGAATCTACTGATTTTACACGAATACATATTTATGTAAACCATAAGCAACTCTGAAGGTTAAACCAAACGCTCCAATTTAGTATTTAATAAAACCTACCCTAAGAAATCTAAATTTGGATAACACCAAGAATTACATTAAAAAATGTTTTTTAATGACGATGGAGATAAAATTGCTCTGTCGTACTTCTGCATTTTCCTACAAACGCATGGACGTCCTGAGCAAGTGAATAATTCCACTAGACCGGCACCTCCCACACCAGTCTGCAGACCTTCACAAGGCCTGCAATTAAAGGTCACATCCCATCGTGCAAATGAGGAAACAACGGATCGTGACCCTATTCACAGAGGCACCAATAAGCCCCCCAACACCAGTCCATAGAAAGCCACAAACCCTCCTTCGGAGCTGTAACCTAAAGCTTCCCTGAGCAAGCGAATAAGCCCACTAGACCGGCCCCTCCCAAACCAGTCTACAGACTCTCAAGCCCTGCAACCAAAGATCATATCCCATCGTGCAAATGAGGAAACAATGGGCCGTGACCCTGCTTCACACAGGCACCAATAAGCCCCCCAACACCAGTCCACAGAAAGCCACAACCCCTCCTAGGGGGCTGTAACCAAAAGCTTCCCTGAGCAAGCGAATAAGCAGACTGGACCGTCCCCTCCCAAACCAGTGTGCAGACCCTCACAAGCCCTACAACCAAAGGTCACATCCCATCGTGCAAATGTGGAAACAACGGACCGTGACCCTGCTTCACAGAGGCACCAATAATTCCCCCAACACAGTCCACAGAAAGCCACAAACGTTCCTACAGGGCTGTAACCTAAAGCTTCAATGAGCAAGCAAATAAGCCCACTGGACCAGCCCCTCCCAAACCAATCTCCAAACATTAACAAGCATTGCCACCAAAGTTCATATCCCATCGTGCAAATGAGGAAACAACGGGCTGTGACCCTACTTCACAGAGGCACCGATAAACCCCAGAACAACAGTCCATAGAAAGAGACAACCCCTCCTTCGGGGCTGTAATCTAAGGCTTCCCTGAGCAAGCGAATAAGTCCATTAGATCAGCCCCTCCCAAACCAGTGTGGAGACCCTCACAAACCCTGCCACCAAAGGTCACATCCCATCGTTTAAGCGAGGAGACAACGGGCCGTGACCCTACTTCACGGAGGCACCAATAAGCCCCAACACCAGTCCATAGAAAGCCACAACCCCTCCTTCGGGGCTGTAACCTAAAACTTCCCTGAGAAAGCAAAGAAGCCCACTAGACCGGCACCTCCTAAACGACTCTGCAGACACTCACAAGCCCTGCCATCAAAGGTCATATCCCATCGTGCAAATGTGGGAACAACGGGCCGTGACCCTACTTCACAGAGGCACCAATAAGCCCCCCCAACACCAGTCCATAGAAAGCCACAACCCTCTTTTCGGGTTTGTAACATAAAGCTTCCCTGAACAACCGAAGAAGCCCACTAGAACGGCCCATCCCAAACCAGTTAGCAGATCCTCACAAGCCCTGACACCAAAGTTCATAAACCACTGTGCATATGCGATAACAGCGGGTCGTGACCCTACTTCACAGAGGCACCAATAAGCCCCCAAACATCAGTCCACAGAAAGCCACAACCCATCCTTCGGGGCTGTAAACTAAAGCTTTCCTGATCAAGCGAATAAGCCCACTAGAACGGCAACTCCCTTATCAGTCTGCAGACTCTCAAAACCCCTGCCACCAAACATCACATCCCATCGTGCAAATGAGGAAACAACTGGCCGTGACACTACTTCACAGAAGCACCAATAAGCCCCCAACACCAGTCCACAGAAAACAGCAACCCCAACTTCAGGGCTGTAACCTAAAGCTTCCCTGAGCAAGCGAATAAGCTCACTGACCGGTCCCTCCCAAACCAGTTGGCAGATCCTCACAAGACCTGCCACCAAAGGTCACATCCCATCGTGCAAATGAGGAAACAACGGGCCGTGACCCTACTTCACAGAGGACCAAAAAGCCCCCCAACACCAGTCCATTGAAGGCTACTACCCCTCCTTCGGGGCTGTAACCTAAAACTTCCCTGAGAAAGCGAAGAAGACCACTAGACCGGCCCCTCACAAACCAGTCTGCAGACCCTCACAAGACCTACCACCAAAGGTGGTATTCCATCGTGCAAATGAGGAAACAACGGGCCGTGACCCTACTTCAGAGAGGCACCAATAAGTCCCCCAACACCAGTCCACAGAAAGCCACAACCCCTCCTACGCGGCTGTAACCTGAAGCTTACTGAGCAAGCAAAGAAGCCCACTACAACGGCATCTCCCAAATCAGTCTGCAGACCCTCACCAGCCATGACACCAAAGCTATTTCACAGAGGCACCAATAAGCCCCACAACACCAGTCCACAGAAAGCCACATCCCCTCCTTCGGGGCTGTAACCTAATGCATCCCTGAGCAAGCGAATAAACCCACTGGACGGGCCCCTCCCAAAGAAGTCTGCAGACCCTCAAAATACCTGACACCAAAGGTCACATCCCGTCGTTCAAACGAGGCAACAACGGGCCCTGACCCTTCTTCACAGAGGCACCGATAAGCCCCCAACACCAGTCCAGAGAAAGCCAAAATACCTCCTTCAGGGCTGTAACCTAAAGCTTTCCTGAGCAAGCAAATAAGCCCACTAGAATGGCCCCTACCTAATCAGTCTGCAGACCCTCAAAACCTATGCCACCAAACGTCACATCCCATCGTGCAAATGAGGAAACAACGGGCCATGACCCTACTTCACAGAGGCACCAATAAGCCCCCCAACACCACTCCATAGAGAGCCACAACCCCTCCTTCGGGGTTGTAACATAAAGCTTCCCTGAACAAGTGAAGAAGCCCACTAGAACGGCCCATCCCAAACCATTCTGCAGATCCTCACAAGCCCTGCCACCAAAGATCGCATCCCATCGTGCAAATGAGGTAAAAAACGGGCCATGACCCTACTTCACAAAGGCACCAAAATGCCCCCCCCAACACCAGTCCACAAAAAGCCACAACCCCTCCTTCAGGGCTTTAACTAAATCTTCCCTGAGCAACCGAATAAGCCCACTAGACAGGCCCCTCCCAAATCAGTCTGCAGACCCTCACAAGCCCTGCCACCAAAGGTCATATCCCATCATGCAAATGAGTAAACAACGGGCCGTGACCCTACTTCACAGAGGCTCCAATAAGCCCCCAACACCAGAACACAGAAAGCCACTACCCCTCCTTCGGCGCTGTAACCTAAAGCTTCCCTGAGCAAGCGAATAAGCCCACTGGACCGGCCCCTCCCAAACCAGTCTGCAGACCCTCACAAGCCCTGCCACCAAAGTTCATATCCCATCGTGCAAATGAGGTAAAAATGGGCCATGACCCTACTTCACAGAGGCATCAATAATACCCCCCAACTCCAGTCCACAAGAAAGCGACAACCCGTCCTTCGGGGCTGTAACCTAAAGCTTCCCTGAGGAAGCGAATAAGCCCACTAGACCGTCCCCTCCCAAATCAGTCTGCAGACCTTCACAAACCTTGCCACCAAAGGTCACATCCCATCGTGCAAATGAGTTAACAACGGGCCGTGACCCTACTTCACAGAAGCACCAATAAGCCCTCCACCACCAGTCCACAGAAAGCAACAACCCCTCCTTCAGGGCTGTAATATAAAGCTTTACTGAGCAAGCGAATAAGCCCACTAGAACGGCCCCTCTCAAATCAGTTTGCAGACCCTCACCAGCCCTGCCACCAAAGGTCACATCCCATCGTGCAAATGAGGAAACAACGAGCCGTGACCCTACTTCACGGAGGCACCAATAAGCCCCCAACACCAGTCCACAGAAAGCCACAACCCCTCCTTCAGGGCTGTAACCTAAATCTTCCCTGAGCAAATGAAGAAGCCCACTAGACCGGCACCTCCTAAACCAATCTGCAGACCCTCACATGCCCTGCCACCAAAGGTCACATCCCATCGTGCAACTGTGGGAACAATGGGCCCTGACCCTACTTCACCCAGGCACCAATAAGCCGCACAACACCAGTCCACAGAAAGCCACAACCCCTCCTTCGGGGCTGTAAACTAAATCTTCCTGAGTGAGAAAGTAAGCCCACTAGACCGGACACTCCCAAACCAGTCTGCAGACCCTCACAAGCCCTGCCACCAAAGGTCACATTCCATCGTGCAAATGAGCAAACAACGGTCCGTGACCCTACTTCACAGAGTCAGTAATAAGTCCCCCAACACCAGTCCATTAAAAGCCACAACACCTCCTTCGGGGCTTTAACCTAAAGCTTCCCTAAACAATCAAATTAGCCCACTACTCAGGCCGCTCCCAAACCAGTCTGCAGACCCTCAAAACCCCTGCCACCAAAGGTCACATCCCATCGTGCAAATGAGGAAACAATGGGCTGTGACCCTACTTCAAAGAGGCACCAATAAGCCCCTCAACACCATTCCACAGAAAGCCACATCCCCTCCTTCGGGGCTGCAACCTGCTTTCCTGAGCAAGCGAATAAGCCCATTAGACGGACCCCTCCCAAACCAGTCTGCAGACCCTCACAAGCCCTGACACCAAACGTCACATCCCATCGTTCAAATGAGGAAACAACGGGCCGTGACCCTACTTCACAAATAAACCCCCCAACACCAGTCCCCAGAAAGCCACAAACCCTCCTTCAGGGCTGTAACCAAAAGCTTCCCTGAGCAAGCGAATAAGCCCACTAGACCTGCGCCTCCTAAACCACTCTGCAGACCCTCACACGCCTTGCCACCAAAGGTCACATCACACCTTACAAATAAGGAAAAAATGGGCCGTGACCCTACTTCACAAAGGCACCAATAAGCCCCCAACTCCGGTCCATAGAAAGCCACAACCCCTCCTTCGGGGCTGTAACCTAAATCTTCTCAGAGCAAGCGAAGAAGCCCACTTGACCAGCACCTCTTAAACCACTCTGCAGACCCTCACAAGCCCTGCCACCAAAGGTCACATTCCATCGTACAAATGTGGGAAAAACTGGCCCTTACCCTAATTCACAGAGGCACCAATAATCCCCCCCAACTCCAGTCCACAAGAAAGCAACAACCCGTCCTTCGGGGCTGTAACCTAAAGCTTCCAGGAGCAAGCGAATAAGCCCACTGGACCAGCCCCTCCCAAACTAGTCTGCAGACCCTCACAAGCCCTGCCACCAAAGGTCATATCCCATCGTGCAAATGAGGAAACAACGGGACGTGAACCTACTTCAGAGAGGCAACAAGAAGCCCCCCCCCCCCCCAACACCAGTCCACAGAAAGCCACAACCCCTCCTTCGGGGCTGTAACCTAAAGCTTCCCTGAGCAAGCGAATAAGCCCACTAGACCGTCCCTTCCCAAATCGGTCTGCAGACCTTCACAAACCTTGCCACCAAAGGTCACATCCCATCGTGCAAATGAGTTAACAACGGGCCGTGACCCTACTTCACAGAAGCACCAATAAGCCCTCCAGCACCAGTCCACAGAAAGCCACAACCCCTCCTTCAGGGCTGTAATATAAAGCTTCACTGAGCAAGCGAATAAGCCCACTAGAACGGCCCCTCTCAAATCAGTTTGCAGACCCTCACCAGCCCTGCCACCAAAGGTCACATCCCATCGTGCAAATGAGGAAACAACGGGCCGTGACCCTACTTCACGGAGGCACCAATAAGCCCGCAACACCAGTCCACAGAAAGCCACAACCCCTCCTTCAGGGCTGTAACCTAAATCTTCCCTGAGCAAATGAAGAAGCCCACTAGACCGGCACCTACTAAACCACTCTGCAGACCCTCACATGCCCTGCCACCAAAGGTCACATCCCATCGTGCAACTGTGGGAACAATGGGCCCTGACCCTACTTCACAGAGGCACCAATAAGCCGCACAACACCAGTCCATAGAAAGCCACAACCCCTCCTTCGGGGCTGTAAACTAAATCTTCCTGAGTGAGAAAGTAAGCCCACTAGACCGGACACTCCCAAACCAGTCTGCAGACCCTCACAAGCACTGCCACCAAAGGTCACATCCCATCATGCAAATGAGGAAATTACGGACCGTGAACCTAATTCGCAGAGGCACCAATAAGTCCCCCAACACCAGTCCATAGAAAGCCATATCCCCTCCTTTAGAGCTCTAACCTAAAGCTTCTCTGAGCAAGCGAATAACCCAACTAGACCGGCCCCTAACAAATTAGTGTGCAGACCCTCACAAGCCCAGCCACCAACGGTCACATACCATCGTTCAAACGAGGAAACAATGGGCAGTGACCCTACTTCACAGAGACACCAATAAGCCCCCCAACACCAGTCCATAGAAAGCCACAACTTCTCCTACGGGGCTGTAACCTAAAGCTTCCCTGAGCGGGCGAATAAGCCCACTACACCAGCCACTCCCAAACCAGTCTGCAGACCCTCACAAGCCCTGCCACCAAAGGTCACATCCCATCGTGCAAATGAGGAAACAACTTGCCGTGACCCTACTTAACAGAGGCAACAATAAGCCCCCAACACCAGTCCACAGAAAGCCACATCGCCTATTTCGGGGCTGTAAACTAAAGCTTCCCTGAGCAAGCGAATAAGCCCACTGGACGGGCCCCTCCCAAACCAGTCTGCAGACCCTCACAAGTCCTCACACCAAAGGTCACATCCCATCGTGCAAATGTGGAAACAACGGGCCATGACCCTACTTCACAGAGGCACCGATAAGACCCCCAACATCAGTCCATAGAAAGACACAACCCCTCCTTCGTGGTTGTAACATAAATCTTCCCTGAACAAGCAAAGAAGCCCACTAGAATGGCCCTTCCCAAACCAGTTGGCAGATCCTCACAAGCCCTGCCACCAAAGGTCACATCCCATCTTGCAAATGAGCA
Organism: Ryuthela nishihirai; assembly: GCA_038380435.1. Lineage (NCBI taxonomy): Eukaryota > Metazoa > Arthropoda > Arachnida > Araneae > Heptathelidae > Ryuthela > Ryuthela nishihirai. The sequence continues at coordinate 330,018 of JAWZYU010000010.1, forward strand.
AACAGCGGTCTGTGACCCTACTTCACAGAGTCAGTAATAAGCCCCCCAACACCAGTCCATTAAAAGCCACAACACCTCCTTCGGGGCTTTAACCTAAAGCTTCCCTAAACAATCAAATAAGCCCATTAGTCAGGCCGCAACCAAACCAGTCTGCAGACCCTCACAAGCCCTACCACCAAAGGTCACATCCCATCGTGCAAATGAGGAAACAACGGGCCGTGATCCTACATCACAGAGGCACCAATAAGCCCCCCAACACCAGTCCACAGAAAGCTGCAACCTCTCCTTCAGGGCTGTAACCTAAATCTTCCCTGAGCAAGCGAATAAGCCCACTGACCGGCCCCTCACAAACCAGTTGGCACATCCTCACAAGCCCTACCACCAAAGGTCACATCCCATCGTGCAAATGAGGAAACAATGGGCCATGACCCAATTCAAAGATGCATCAATAAGCCCCCCAACACCAGTCCACAGAAAGCCATATCCCCTCCTTCGGGGCTGTAACCTAATGCTTTCCTGAGCAAGCGAATAAGCCCACTGGACGGGCCCCTCCCAAACCAGTCTGCAGACCCTCACAAGCCATGCCACCAAAGGTCACATCACACCTTACAAATGAGGAAAAAATTGGCCGTGACCCTACTTCACAAAGGCATCAATAAGCCCCCAACTCCAGTCCATAGAAAGCCACAATCCCTTCTTCGGGACTGTAACCTAAATCTTCCCTGAGCAAGCGAAGAAGCCCACTAGACCGGCAAATCTTAAACCACTCTGCACACCCTCACATGCCCTGCCACCAAAGGTCACATTCCATCGTGCAAATGTGGGAAAAACTGGCCCTGACCCTAATTCACAGAGGCACGAATAAACCCTCAATACCAGTCCATAAGAAGCCACAACCCCTCCTTCGGTGTTGTAACATAAAACTTCCCTGAACAAGCGAAGAATCCCACTAGAAGAGCCCCTCCCAAACCAGTTGGCAGATCCTCAAAAGCCCTGCCACCAAAGGTAACATCCCATCGTGCAAATGAGGAAAAATGACCGTACTTCAGAGAATCACCAATAAGCCCCCCAACACCAGCCCATAGAAAGCGACAACCCCTCCTTCGCGGCTGTAACCTAATGATTCCCTAAACTATCGAATAAGCCCACTAGTCCAGCCCCTCCCAAACCAGTCTGCAGTCCCTCACAAACCCTGCCACCAAACGTCACATCCCATCGTGCAAATGAGGAAACAACGGGCCGTGACCCTACTTCACAGAGGCACCAATAAGCCCCCCAACACCAGTCCCCAGAAAGCCACAAACCCTCCTTCAGGGCTGTAACCTAAAGCTTCCCTGAGCAAGCGAATAAGCCCACTAGACCGACCCCTCTCAAATCAGTCTGCAGAGTCTCAAAAGCCCTGCCACCAAAGTTCACAACCCATCATGCAAATGAGGAAACAATGGGCCGTGACCCTATTTCACAGAGGCACCACTAAGCCCCCGAACACCAGTCCACAGAAAGCCACAACCACTCCTTCGGGGCTGTAACCAAAATCTTCCCTGAGCAAGCGAATAAGCCCAATGGACGGGGCCCTCCCAAACCAGTCTGCAGACCCTCACGAGCTCTTACACCAAAGTTCATATCCCATCCTGCAAATGAGGTAACAACGGGCCATGACCCTAGTTCACAGAGGCACCAATAAGCCCCCCAACACCACTCCATAGAGAGCCACAACCCCTCCTTCGGGGTTGAAACATAAAGCTTCCCTGAACAAGCGAAGAAGCCCACTAGAACGACCCATCCCAAACCATTCTGCAGATCCTCACAGCCATGCCACCAAAGATCACATCCCATCGTGCAAATGAGGAAAAAACGGGCCATGACCCTACTTCACAGAGGCACCAATAAGTCCCCCAACACCAGTCCACAGAAAGCCACATCCCCTCTTTCGGGGCTGTAACCAAAATCTTCCCTGAGCAAGCGAATAAGCCCAATGGACGGGCCCCTCCAAAACCAGTCTGCAGATCCTCACAAGCTCTTACACCAAAGTACATATCCCATCCTGCAAATGAGGTAACAACGGACCGTGACCCTACTTCACAGAGGCACCAATAAGCCCCCCAACACCAGTCCACAGAAAGCCACAAATCCTCCTTCGGGTCTGTAACCTAAACCTTCCCTGAGCAAGTGAATAAGCCCACTAGACTGGCCCTTCCCAAATCAGTCTGCAGACCCACAAAAGCCCTGATACAAAAGGTCACATCCCATAGTGCAAATGAGGAAACAACGGGCCATGACACTATTTCAGAGAGGCACCAATAAGCCACCCCCCCAACACCAGTCCAGAGAAAGCCACAACCCCTCCTTCAGGACTGTAAACTAAAGCTTCGCTGAGCCAGCGAATAAGCAGTCTGGATTGTCTCCTCCCAAACCAGTCTACAGACCCTCACAAGACCTACCACCAAAGGTCACATCCCATCATGCAAATGAGGAAACAATGGGCCGTGACCCTGCTTCACAGAGGTAACAATAATTCCCCCAACACCAGTCTGCAGAAAGCCACAACCCCTCCTATGGGACTGTAAACTAAAGCTTCCCTGAGCAAGCGAAGAAGCCCACTGGACCGGCCCCTCCCAAACCATTCTGCAGACCCTCACAAGCCCTGCCACCAAAGTTCATATCCCATCGTGCAAATGAGGTAAAAATGGGTCGTGACCCTACTTCACAGAGGCACCAATAATCCCCCCCAACACCAGTCCACAAGAAAGCGACAACCCGTCCTTCGGGGCTGTAACCTAAAGCTTCCATGAGCAAGCGAATAAGCCCACTGGACGGGCCCCTCCCAAACCAGTCTGCAGACCCTCACAAGCCCTGAGACCAAAGTTCATATCCGATCGTGCAAATGAGGTAAAAACGGGTCATGACCCTACTTCACAGAGGCACCAATAAGACCTCTAACACCAGTCCACAGAAAGCCACAACCCCTCCTTTGGGGCTGTAACCAAAATCTCCCTGAGCAAGAAAGTAAGCCCAATAGACCGGACCCTCCCAAATCAGTCTCCAGACCCTCGAAAGCCCTGCCACCAAAGGACAAATCCCATCGTACAAATGAGGAAAAAACGGGCCGTGACCCTACTTCACAGAGGCACCAATAAACCCCCAACACCAGTCCACAGAAAGCCACAATCCCTCCTTCGGGGCTGTAACCTAAAGCTTCCCTGTGCAATCGAATAAGCCCACTGGACCGGCCCCTCCCACACCAGTCTGCAGACCTTCACAAATCCGCCACCAAAGGTCACATCCCATCATACAAATGAAGAAACAACGGGCCATGACCCTAATTCACAGAGGCACCAAGAAGCCACCCAACACCAGTCCACAGAAAGCCAAAATCCCTCCTTCGGGACTGTAATCTAAATCTTCCCTACACAATCGAATAAGCCCACTAGACTGGCCCCTACCAAACCAGTCTGAAGATCTTCACAAGCCCTGCCACCAAAGGTCACATCCCATTGTGCAAATGAGGAAACAACGGGCCGTGACCCTACATCACAGAGGCACCAATAAGCCCCAAACACCAGTCCACAAAAAGACACAACCCCTCCTTCAGGGCTTTAACTAAATCTTCCCTGAGCAAGCGAATAAGCCCACTAGACAGGCCCCTCCCAAATCAGTCTGCAGACCCTCACAAGCCCTGCCACCAAAGGTCATATCCCATCATGCAAATGAGTAAACAACGGGCCGTGACCCTACTTCACAGAGGCTCCAATAAGCCCCCCAACACCACAACACAGAAAGCCATTACCCCTCCTTCGGGGCTGTAACCTAAAGCTTCCCTGAGCAAGCGAAGAAGCCCACTGGACCAGCCCCTCCCAAACCATTCTGCAGACCCTCACAAGCCCTGCCACCAAAGTTCATATCCCATCGTGCAAATGAGGTAAAAATGGGTCGTGACCCTACTTCACAGAGGCACCAATAATCCCCCCCAACACCAGTCCACAAGAAAGCGACAACCCGTCCTTCGGGGCTGTAACCTAAAGCTTCCATGAGCAAGCGAATAAGCCCACTGGACCAGCCCCTCCCATACTAGTCTGCAGAACCTCACAAGCCCTGCCACCAAAGGTCACATCCCATCGTGCAAATGAGGAAACAACGGGACGTGAACCTACTTCAGAGAGGCAACAAGAAGCCCCCCCAACACCAGTCCACAGAAAGCCACAACCCCTCCTTCGGGGCTGTAAGCTAAAACTTCCCTGACCAAATGAATAGGTCCACTACACCGGCCCCTCCCAAACCAGTCTACAGACCCTCACAAGACGTGCAACGAAAGGTGGTATCCCATCGTTCAAATGAGGAGACAACGGACCGTGACCATACTTCACAGAGGCACCACTAAGCCCCCCAACATCAGTCCATAGAAAGCCACAACCCCTCCTTCGGGGATGTAAACCAGAGCTTCCCTAAACAATCAAATAAGCCCACTAGACCGGCCCCTCCCAACCGAGTCTGCAGACCCTCACAAGCCCTGCCACCAAAGGTCACATCCCAATGTGCAAATGAGGAAACAACGGGCCGTGACCCTACTTCACAGAGGCACCAATAAGCCCCCCAACACCAGTCCACACAAATCTACAACCCCTCCTTCAGGGCTGTAACCTAAAGCTTCCCTGAGGAAGTGAATAAGCCGACTGAAACGGCCCCTCCAAAACCAGTGTGCAGACCCTCACAAACCCTGCCACCAAAGGTCACGTCCCATCGTGCAAATGAGGAAACAATGTGCCGTGACCCTATTTCAGAGAGGCACCAATAAGTCCCCTCAACACCAGTCTACAGAAAGCCAAAACCCCTCCTTCGGGGCTGTAAACTAAAGCTTCCCTGAGCAAGCAAAAAATCCCGCTGGAGCAGCCCCTCCCACACCAGTCTGCAGACCTCACAAGCCCGCCACCATAAGTCACATCCCATCATGCAAATGAAGAAACAACGTGCCGTGACCCTACTTCACAGAGGCACCAATAAGCCCCCCAGCACCAGTCCACAGAATGCCTCAACCCCTCCTTCGGGGCTGTAATCTAAAGCTTCCCTGAGCAAGCGAAAAATCCCACTGGACCAGCCCCTCCCAAACCAGTCTGCAGACCCTCACAAGCCCGCCACCATAGGTCACATACCATCATGCAAATGAAGAAACAACGGGCCGTGACACTACTTCACAGAAGCACCAATAAGACCCCAACACCGGTCCGCACAAAGCCACCACCCCTCCGTCAGGTTTGTAAACTAAAGCTTCCCTGAGCAAGCGAAGAATCCCCCTAGAACTGCCCTTCCCAAACCAGTCTGCAGACCCTCAGAAGCACTGACACCAAATTTCATATCCCATCGTGCAAATGAGGTAGCAGCGTGCCATGATCCACTTCAGGGAGACACCAATAAGCCCCCCAACACCAGTCCACAGAAAGCCACAATCCCTCCTTCGGGTCTGTAACCTAAAACTTCCCTGAACTACCGAATAAGAGCACTAGACCGTCCCCTCCAAAACCAGTATACAAACCCTCACAAACCCTGCCATCAAAGGTTATATCATATCGTGCAAATGAGGAAAAAATAGGCCGTAACCCTACTTCAGAGAGGCACCAATAAGCCCCCCAACACCAGTCCACAGAAAGCCACAATCCCTCCTTCGGGACTGTAACCTAAAGTTTCCCTGTGCAATCGAATAAGCCCACTGGACCAGCCCCTCCCACACCAGTCTGCAGACCCTCACAAATCTGCCACCAAAGGTCACATCCCATCATGCAAATGAAGAAACAATGGGCCATGACCCTAACTCACAGAGGCACCAAGAAGCCACCCAACACCAGTCCACAGAAAGCCAAAATCCCTCCTTCGGGACTGTAATCTAAAGCTTCCCTAAACAATCGAATAAGCCCACTAGATTGGCCCCTACCAAACCAGTCTTAAGACCTTCACAAGCCCTGCCACCAAAGGTCACATCCCATTGTGCAAATGAGGAAACAACGGGCCGTGACCCTACTTCACAGAGGCACCAATAAACCCCCAACACCAGTCCACAAAAAGCCACAACCCCTCCTTAAGGGCTTTAAGTAAAGCTTCCCTGAGCAAGCGAATAAGCCCACTAGACAGGCCCCTCCAAAATCAGTCTGCAGACCCTCACAAGCCCTGCCACCAAAGGTCATATCCCATCATGCAAATGAGTAAACAACGGGACGTGACCCTACTTCACAGAGGCACCAATAATCCCCCCCCCCCGACACCAGTCCACAAGAAAGCGACAACCCGTCCTTCGGGGCTGTAACCTAAAGCTTCCCTGAACAAGCGAATAAGCCCACTGGACCAGCCCCTCCCAAAACCAGTCTGCAGACCCTCACAAGCCCTGCCACCAAAGGTCACATCCCATCGTGCAAATGAGGAAATAACAGGACGTGAACCTACTTCAGAGAGGCAACAAGAAGCCCCCCCCCCCAACACCAGTCCACAGAAAGCCACAATCCCTCCTTCAGGGCTGTAACCTAAAGCTGCTTTGAGCAAGCGAATAAGCCCACTAGACTGGCCCCTCCCAAATCAGTCTGCAGACCTTCACAAGCTCTGCCACCAAAGGTCACATCCCATCGTGCAAATGAGTTAACAACGTACCGTGATCCTACTTCATAGAGGCACCAATAACCCCCCAACAGCAGTCCACAGAAAGCCACAACCTCTCCTTCGGGGCTGTAAGCTAAAACTTCCCTGAGAAAGTGAATAGGTCCACTACACCGGCCCCTCCCAAACCCGTCTACAAACCCTCACAATCCCTGCCACCAAAGGTCACATCCCATCGTGCAAATGAGGAAATAATGGGCCGTGACCCTATTTCACAGAGGCACCAATAAGCCCCCCAACACCAGTCCACAGAAAGACACAACCCCTCCTTTGGGGCTATAAACTAAAGCTTCCCTGAGAAAGGGAATAAGCCCACTGGACCAGCCCCTCCCAAACCAGCTTGCAGACCTTCACAAGCCCTGCCAACAAAGCTCACCTCCCATCGTGCAAATGAGGATACAACGGGCCGTGACCCTACTTCACAAAGGCACCAATTAGCCCCCCAACACCAGACCAGAGAAAGCCACAACTCCTCCTTCGGGGCTGTAACCTAAAGCTTCCCTAAGCAAGCAAATCAGCCCTCTAGACCGGCCCCTCCCAAACCAGTCTGTAGACCCTCACAAGCCATGCCACCAAAGGTCACATCCCATCGTGCAAATGAGGAAAGAATGGGCCGTGACCCTACTTCACAAAGGCACCAATAAGCCCCACAACAGCAGTCCACAGAAAGCCACAACCAATCCTTCGGGGCTGTAATCTAAAGCTTCCCTGAGCAAGCGAATAAGTCCACTAGTATGGCCCCTCCCAAACCAGTCTACAGACCCTCACAAGACCTGCCACCAAAGGTCATATCCCAGCATGCAAATGAGGAAACAACGGACCCTGACCCTACTTCACAGAGGCACCAATAAGCCCCCCAACACCAGTCCGCAGAAAGCCACAACCCCTCCTTCAGGGCTGTAACCTAAAGCTTCCCTGAGCAAGCGAAGAAGCCCAGTAGAACGGCCCCTCCCAAATCATTCTGCAGACCCTCACCAGCCCTGCCACCAAAGTTCATATCTCATCATGCAAATGACGTAACAACGGGCCGTGACCCTACTTCACAGAGGCACCAATAAACCCCCCAACACGTCCACAGAAAGCCACATCCCCTCCTTCAGGGCTGTAACCTAAAGCTTCCCTGAGCAAGCGAATAAACCCACTGGACGGGCCCCTCCCAAACCAGTCTGCAGACCCTCACAAGCCCTGACACCAAATTTCATATCCCATCGTGCAAATGAGGTAACAACGGGCCATGATCCACTTCACAGAGGCACCAATAAGCCCCCCAACACCAGTCCATGAAAAGCCAACACCCCTCCTTCAGGTCTGTAACCTAAATCTTCCCTGAGCAAGCGAATAAGCGCATTAGATCAGCCCCTCCAAAACCAGTCTGCAGACCCTCTCAAGCCCTGCCACCAAAGGTCACATCCCATCGTGCAAATGAGGAAATAATGGGCCATGACCCTACTTCACAGAGGCACCAATAAGCCCCCCAACACCAGTCCGCACAAAGCCACAACCCCTCCTTCAGGGCTGTAACCTAAAGCTTCCCTGAGCAAGCGAAGAAGCCCACTAGAACGGCCCCTCCCAAATCATTCTGCAGACCCTCACCAGCCCTGCCACCAAAGTTCATATCTCATTGTGCAAATGAGGTAACAACGGGTCGTGACCCTACTTCACAGAGGCACCAATAAACCCCCCAACACTTCCACAGAAAGCCACATCCCCTCCTTCGGGGCTGTAAAATAAAGCTTCCCTGAGCAAGCGAATAAACCCACTGGACGGGCCCCTCCCAAACCAGTCTGCAGACCCTCACAAGCCCTGACACCAAATTTCATATCCCATCGTGCAAATGAGGTAACAACGGGCCATGATCCACTTCACAGAGGCACCAATAAGCCCCCCAACACCAGTCCATGAAAAGCCAACACCCCTCCTTCAGGTCTGTAACCTAAATCTTCCGTGAGCAAGTGAATAAGCGCATTAGATCAGCCCCTCCCAAAACAGCTTGCAGACCCTCACAAGCCCTGCCACCAAAGTTCATATCTCATCGTGCAAATGAGGTAACAAGGGCTGTGACCCTACTTCACAGAGGCACCAATAAACCCCCCAACACTTCCACAGAAAGCCACATCCCCTCCTTCGGGGCTGTAACCTAAAGTTTCCCTAAACAATCGAATAATCCCACTAGACCGGCCCCTCCCAAACCAGTCTGCAGACCCTCACAAGACCTGCCACCAAACGTCATATCCCATCGTGCAAATGAGGAAACAACAGGCCGTGACCCTACTTCACAGAGGCACCAATAAGCCCCCCAACACCAGTCCATAGAAAGCCACAACCCCTCCTTCGGGGCTGTAACATATAGCTTCCCGAAGCAATCGAATAAGCCCACTAGACTGGCCCCTCCCAAATCAGTCTGCAGACTCTCACAAGCCCTGCCACCAAAAGTCACATCGCATCGTGCATATGAGGAAACAATGGGTCGTGACCCTACTTCACAGAGGCACCAATAAACCCCCAACACCAATCCGCACAAAGCCTCAACCCCTCCTTCAGGTCTGTAAACTAAAGCTTCCCTGAGCAATCGAAGAATCCCACTAGAACTGAACCTCCCAAACCAGTCTGCAGACCCTCACAAACCCTGCCACCAAAGGTCATATCCCATCCTGCAAATGAGGAAACAACGTGCCGTGACCCTACTTCACAGAGGCACCAAAAAGCACCCCAACAGCAGTCCACAGAAAGCCACAACCCCTCCTTCAGGACTGTAACCTAAATCTTCCCTGAGCAAGCGAATAAGTCCACTAGTATGGCCCCTACCACACCAGTCTGCAGACCCTCACAAATCCGCCACCAAAAGTCACATCCGATCACGCAAATGAAGAAACAATGGGCCATGACCCTAATTCACAGAGGCACCAAGAAGCCACCCAACACCAGTCCACAGAAAGCCACAATCCCTCCTTCGGGGCTGTAATCTAAAGCTTCCCTAAACAATCGAATAAGCCCAATAGACTGGCCCCTCCCAAACCAGTCTGAAGACCTTCACAAGCCCTGCCACCAAAGGTCATATCCCATTGTGCAAATGAGGAAGCAACGGGCCGTGACCCTACTTCACAGAGGCACCAATAAGCCCCCAACACCAGTCCACAAAAAGCCACAACCCTTCCTTCAGGGCTTTAACTGAAGCTTCCCTGAGCAAGCGAATAAGCCCACTAGACAGGCCCCACCCAAATCAGTCTGCAGACCTTCACAAGCCCTGCCACCAAAGGTCACATCCCAATGTGCAAATGAGGAAACAACGGGCCGTGACCCTATTTCACAGATGCACCAATAAGCCCCCCAACACCAGTCGACACAAATCTACAACCCCTCCTTCAGGGCTGTAACCTAAAGCTTCCCTGAGGAAGTGAATAAGCCCTCTGGAACGGCCCCTCCAAAACCAGTGTGCAGACCCTCACAAACCCTGCCACCAAAGGTCACGTCCCATTGTGCAAATGAGGAAACAATGTGCCGTGACCCTATTTCAGAGAGGCACCAATAAGTCCCCTCAACACCAGTCTACAGAAAGCCAAAACCCCTCCTTCGGGGCTGTAAACTAAAGCTTCCCTGAGCAAGCAAAAAATCCCGCTGGAGCAGCCCCTCCCACACCAGTCTGCAGACCTCACAAGCCCGCCACCATAAGTCACATCCCATCATGCAAATGAAGAAACAACGTGCCGTGACCCTACTTCACAGAGGCACCAATAAGCCCCCCAGCACCAGTCCACAGAATGCCTCAACCCCTCCTTCGGGGCTGTAATCTAAAGCTTCCCTGAGCAAGCGAAAAATCCCACTGGACCAGCCCCTCCCAAACCAGTCTGCAGACCCTCACAAGCCCGCCACCATAGGTCACATACCATCATGCAAATGAAGAAACAACGGGCCGTGACACTACTTCACAGAAGCACCAATAAGACCCCAACACCGGTCCGCACAAAGCCACCACCCCTCCGTCAGGTTTGTAAACTAAAGCTTCCCTGAGCAAGCGAAGAATCCCCCTAGAACTGCCCTTCCCAAACCAGTCTGCAGACCCTCAGAAGCACTGACACCAAATTTCATATCCCATCGTGCAAATGAGGTAGCAGCGTGCCATGATCCACTTCAGGGAGACACCAATAAGCCCCCCAACACCAGTCCACAGAAAGCCACAATCCCTCCTTCGGGTCTGTAACCTAAAACTTCCCTGAACTACCGAATAAGAGCACTAGACCGTCCCCTCCAAAACCAGTATACAAACCCTCACAAACCCTGCCATCAAAGGTTATATCATATCGTGCAAATGAGGAAAAAATAGGCCGTAACCCTACTTCAGAGAGGCACCAATAAGCCCCCCAACACCAGTCCACAGAAAGCCACAATCCCTCCTTCGGGACTGTAACCTAAAGTTTCCCTGTGCAATCGAATAAGCCCACTGGACCAGCCCCTCCCACACCAGTCTGCAGACCCTCACAAATCTGCCACCAAAGGTCACATCCCATCATGCAAATGAAGAAACAATGGGCCATGACCCTAACTCACAGAGGCACCAAGAAGCCACCCAACACCAGTCCACAGAAAGCCAAAATCCCTCCTTCGGGACTGTAATCTAAAGCTTCCCTAAACAATCGAATAAGCCCACTAGATTGGCCCCTACCAAACCAGTCTTAAGACCTTCACAAGCCCTGCCACCAAAGGTCACATCCCATTGTGCAAATGAGGAAACAACGGGCCGTGACCCTACTTCACAGAGGCACCAATAAACCCCCAACACCAGTCCACAAAAAGCCACAACCCCTCCTTAAGGGCTTTAAGTAAAGCTTCCCTGAGCAAGCGAATAAGCCCACTAGACAGGCCCCTCCAAAATCAGTCTGCAGACCCTCACAAGCCCTGCCACCAAAGGTCATATCCCATCATGCAAATGAGTAAACAACGGGACGTGACCCTACTTCACAGAGGCACCAATAATCCCCCCCCCCCCCGACACCAGTCCACAAGAAAGCGACAACCCGTCCTTCGGGGCTGTAACCTAAAGCTTCCCTGAACAAGCGAATAAGCCCACTGGACCAGCCCCTCCCAAAACCAGTCTGCAGACCCTCACAAGCCCTGCCACCAAAGGTCACATCCCATCGTGCAAATGAGTTAACAACGTACCGTGATCCTACTTCATAGAGGCACCAATAACCCCCCAACAGCAGTCCACAGAAAGCCACAACCTCTCCTTCGGGGCTGTAAGCTAAAACTTCCCTGAGAAAGTGAATAGGTCCACTACACCGGCCCCTCCCAAACCCGTCTACAAACCCTCACAATCCCTGCCACCAAAGGTCACATCCCATCGTGCAAATGAGGAAATAATAGGCCGTGACCCTATTTCACAGAGGCACCAATAAGCCCCCCAACACCAGTCCACAGAAAGACACAACCCCTCCTTTGGGGCTATAAACTAAAGCTTCCCTGAGAAAGGGAATAAGCCCACTGGACCAGCCCCTCCCAAACCAGCTTGCAGACCTTCACAAGCCCTGCCAACAAAGCTCACCTCCCATCGTGCAAATGAGGATACAACGGGCCGTGACCCTACTTCACAAAGGCACCAATTAGCCCCCCAACACCAGACCAGAGAAAGCCACAACTCCTCCTTCGGGGCTGTAACCTAAAGCTTCCCTAAGCAAGCAAATCAGCCCTCTAGACCGGCCCCTCCCAAACCAGTCTGTAGACCCTCACAAGCCATGCCACCAAAGGTCACATCCCATCGTGCAAATGAGGAAAGAATGGGCCGTGACCCTACTTCACAAAGGCACCAATAAGCCCCACAACAGCAGTCCACAGAAAGCCACAACCAATCCTTCGGGGCTGTAATCTAAAGCTTCCCTGAGCAAGCGAATAAGTCCACTAGTATGGCCCCTCCCAAACCAGTCTACAGACCCTCACAAGACCTGCCACCAAAGGTCATATCCCAGCATGCAAATGAGGAAACAACGGACCCTGACCCTACTTCACAGAGGCACCAATAAGCCCCCCAACACCAGTCCGCAGAAAGCCACAACCCCTCCTTCAGGGCTGTAACCTAAAGCTTCCCTGAGCAAGCGAAGAAGCCCAGTAGAACGGCCCCTCCCAAATCATTCTGCAGACCCTCACCAGCCCTGCCACCAAAGTTCATATCTCATCATGCAAATGACGTAACAACGGGCCGTGACCCTACTTCACAGAGGCACCAATAAACCCCCCAACACGTCCACAGAAAGCCACATCCCCTCCTTCAGGGCTGTAACCTAAAGCTTCCCTGAGCAAGCGAATAAACCCACTGGACGGGCCCCTCCCAAACCAGTCTGCAGACCCTCACAAGCCCTGACACCAAATTTCATATCCCATCGTGCAAATGAGGTAACAACGGGCCATGATCCACTTCACAGAGGCACCAATAAGCCCCCCAACACCAGTCCATGAAAAGCCAACACCCCTCCTTCAGGTCTGTAACCTAAATCTTCCCTGAGCAAGCGAATAAGCGCATTAGATCAGCCCCTCCAAAACCAGTCTGCAGACCCTCTCAAGCCCTGCCACCAAAGGTCACATCCCATCGTGCAAATGAGGAAATAATGGGCCATGACCCTACTTCACAGAGGCACCAATAAGCCCCCCAACACCAGTCCGCACAAAGCCACAACCCCTCCTTCAGGGCTGTAACCTAAAGCTTCCCTGAGCAAGCGAAGAAGCCCACTAGAACGGCCCCTCCGAAATCATTCTGCAGACCCTCACCAGCCCTGCCACCAAAGTTCATATCTCATTGTGCAAATGAGGTAACAACGGGTCGTGACCCTACTTCACAGAGGCACCAATAAACCCCCCAACACTTCCACAGAAAGCCACATCCCCTCCTTCGGGGCTGTAAAATAAAGCTTCCCTGAGCAAGCGAATAAACCCACTGGACGGGCCCCTCCCAAACCAGTCTGCAGACCCTCACAAGCCCTGACACCAAATTTCATATCCCATCGTGCAAATGAGGTAACAACGGGCCATGATCCACTTCACAGAGGCACCAATAAGCCCCCCAACACCAGTCCATGAAAAGCCAACACCCCTCCTTCAGGTCTGTAACCTAAATCTTCCCTGAGCAAGCGAATAAGCGCATTAGATCAGCCCCTCCAAAACCAGTCTGCAGACCCTCTCAAGCCCTGCCACCAAAGGTCACATCCCATCGTGCAAATGAGGAAATAATGGGCCATGACCCTACTTCACAGAGGCACCAATAAGCCCCCCAACACCAGTCCGCACAAAGCCACAACCCCTCCTTCAGGGCTGTAACCTAAAGCTTCCCTGAGCAAGCGAAGAAGCCCACTAGAACGGCCCCTCCGAAATCATTCTGCAGACCCTCACCAGCCCTGCCACCAAAGTTCATATCTCATTGTGCAAATGAGGTAACAACGGGTCGTGACCCTACTTCACAGAGGCACCAATAAACCCCCCAACACTTCCACAGAAAGCCACATCCCCTCCTTCGGGGCTGTAAAATAAAGCTTCCCTGAGCAAGCGAATAAACCCACTGGACGGGCCCCTCCCAAACCAGTCTGCAGACCCTCACAAGCCCTGACACCAAATTTCATATCCCATCGTGCAAATGAGGTAACAACGGGCCATGATCCACTTCACAGAGGCACCAATAAGCCCCCCAACACCAGTCCATGAAAAGCCAACACCCCTCCTTCAGGTCTGTAACCTAAATCTTCCGTGAGCAAGTGAATAAGCGCAGTAGATCAGCCCCTCCCAAAACAGCTTGCAGACCCTCACAAGCCCTGCCACCAAAGTTCATATCTCATCGTGCAAATGAGGTAACAACGGGCTGTGACCCTACTTCACAGAGGCACCAATAAACCCCCCAACACTTCCACAGAAAGCCACATCCCCTCCTTCGGGGCTGTAACCTAAAGTTTCCCTAAACAATCGAATAATCCCACTAGACCGGCCCCTCCCAAACCAGTCTGCAGACCCTCACAAGACCTGCCACCAAACGTCATATCCCATCGTGCAAATGAGGAAACAACAGGCCGTGACCCTACTTCACAGAGGCACCAATAAGCCCCCCAACACCAGTCCATAGAAAGCCACAACCCCTCCTTCGGGGCTGTAACATATAGCTTCCCGAAGCAATCGAATAAGCCCACTAGACTGGCCCCTCCCAAATCAGTCTGCAGACTCTCACAAGCCCTGCCACCAAAAGTCACATCGCATCGTGCATATGAGGAAACAATGGGTCGTGACCCTACTTCACAGAGGCACCAATAAACCCCCAACACCAATCCGCACAAAGCCTCAACCCCTCCTTCAGGTCTGTAAACTAAAGCTTCCCTGAGCAATCGAAGAATCCCACTAGAACTGAACCTCCCAAACCAGTCTGCAGACCCTCACAAACCCTGCCACCAAAGGTCATATCCCATCCTGCAAATGAGGAAACAACGTGCCGTGACCCTACTTCACAGAGGCACCAAAAAGCACCCCAACAGCAGTCCACAGAAAGCCACAACCCCTCCTTCAGGACTGTAACCTAAATCTTCCCTGAGCAAGCGAATAAGTCCACTAGTATGGCCCCTACCACACCAGTCTGCAGACCCTCACAAATCCGCCACCAAAAGTCACATCCGATCACGCAAATGAAGAAACAATGGGCCATGACCCTAATTCACAGAGGCACCAAGAAGCCACCCAACACCAGTCCACAGAAAGCCACAATCCCTCCTTCGGGGCTGTAATCTAAAGCTTCCCTAAACAATCGAATAAGCCCAATAGACTGGCCCCTCCCAAACCAGTCTGAAGACCTTCACAAGCCCTGCCACCAAAGGTCATATCCCATTGTGCAAATGAGGAAGCAACGGGCCGTGACCCTACTTCACAGAGGCACCAATAAGCCCCCAACACCAGTCCACAAAAAGCCACAACCCTTCCTTCAGGGCTTTAACCGAAGCTTCCCTGAGCAAGCGAATAAGCCCACTAGACAGGCCCCACCCAAATCAGTCTGCAGACCTTCACAAGCCCTGCCACCAAAGGTCACATCCCAATGTGCAAATGAGGAAACAACGGGCCGTGACCCTATTTCACAGATGCACCAATAAGCCCCCCAACACCAGTCGACACAAATCTACAACCCCTCCTTCAGTGCTGTAACCTAAAGCTTCCCTGAGGAAGCGGATAAGCCCTCTGGAACGGCCCCTCCAAAACCAGTGTGCAGACCCTCACAAACCCTGCCACCAAAGGTCACGTCCCATCGTGCAAATGAGGAAACAATGGGCCGTGAGCCTATTTCCGAGAGGCACAAATAAGTCCCCCCAACACCAGTCCACAGAAATCCAAAACCCCTTCTTCGGGACTGTAAATTAAAGCTTCCCTGGGCAAGTGAAAAATCCCACTGGACCAGCCCCTCCCAAACCAGTCTGCAGACCTCACAAGCCCGCCACCATAGGTCACATCCCATCATGCAAATGAAGAAACAACGTGCCGTGACCCTACTTCACAGAGGCACCAATAAGCCCCCCAACACCAGTCCACAGAATGCCACAACCCCTCCTTTGGGGCTATAAACTAAAGCTTCCATGAGCAAGGGAATAAGCCCACTGGACCAGCCCCTCCCAAACCAGCATGCAGACCCTCACAAGCCCTGCCAACAAAGCTCACATCCCATCGTGCAAATGAGGATACAACGGGCGGTGACCCTTCTTCACAGAGGTACCAATAAGCCCCGCAACACCAGACCAGAGAAAGCCACAACCCTTCCTTCGGAGCTGTAACCTAAAGCTTCCCTAAGCAAGCGAATAAGCCCTCTAGACCGGCCCCTCACAAACCAGTCTTCAGACCCTCACAAGCCCTGCCACCAGAGGTCACATCCCATCGTGCAAATGAGGAGCAATGGGCCATGACCCTACTTCACAAAATCACCACTTAGCCCCCCATCACCAGTCCACAGAAAGCCACAACACCTCCTTTGGGGCTGTAAACTAAAGCTTCCCTGAGAAAGCGAATAAGCCCACTACACCGGCCACTCCCAAACCAGTCTGCAGACTTTCACAAGCCCGGTCACCAAAGGAGCCCTGCCACCAAAGGCCACATTCCATCGTGCAAATGAGGAATCAACAGGACATGACCCTACTTCACGGAGGCACCAATAAGCCCCCCAACACCAGTCCACAGATAGTCACAACCCCTCCTTCGGGGCTGTAACCTAAAGCTTCCCTGAGGAAGCGAATAAACCCACTGGACAGGCCCCTCCCAAACCAGTCTGCAGACCCTCACAAGCCCTGACACCAAATTACATATCCCATCGTGCAAATGAGATAACAACGGGCCACGATCCACTTCACAGAGGCACCAATAAGCCCCCCAACAGCAGTCCATGAAAAGCCACAACCCTCCTTAGGGGCTGTAACCTAAAGCTTCCCTAAACAATCGAATAAGCCCACTAGACCGGCCCCTCCCAAACCAGTCTGCAGACCCTCACAAGCCCTGACACCAAAGGTCATATCCCATCGTGCAAATGAGGAAACAACGGGCCGTAACCCTACTTGACAGAGGCACCAATAAGCCCCCCAACACCAGTCCATATAAGGCCACAACACTTCCTTCGGGGCTGTAAACTAAAGTTTCCCTGAGAAAGCGAATAAGCCCACTAGACCGGCCACTCCCAAACCAGTCTGCAGACTTTCACAAGCCCGGTCATCAAAGGTCACACCCCATCGTGCAAATGAGGAAACAACGGGCCATGACCCTACTTCGCGGAGGCACCAATAAGCCCCCAACACCAGTCCATAGAAAGCCACAACCCCTCCTTCGGGGCTGTAACCTAAAGCTTCCCTGACCAAGCAAATAAGTCCACTTGACTGGCCCCTTCCAAAGCAGTCTGCAGACCCTCACAAGACCTGCCACCAAAGGTGGTATCCCATCGTGCAAATGAGGAAACAACAGGCCGTGACCCTACTTCAGAGAGGCACCAATAAGCCCCCCAACACCAGTCCATAGAAAGCCACAACCCCTCCTTCAGGGCTGTAACATATAACTTCCCTAAACAATCGAATAAGCCCACTAGACCGGCCCCTTCCAAACCAGTCTGCAGACCCTCTCAAGCCCTGCCACCAAAGGTCACATCCCATCGTGCAAATGAGGAAATAATGGGCCATGACCCTACTTCACAGAGGCACCAATAAGCCCCCCAACACCAGTCCGCACAAAGCCACAACCCCTCCTTCAGGGCTGTAACCTAAAGCTTCCCTGAGCAAGCGAAGAAGCCCACTAGAACGGCCCCTCCGAAATCATTCTGCAGACCCTCACCAGCCCTGCCACCAAAGTTCATATCTCATTGTGCAAATGAGGTAACAACGGGTCGTGACCCTACTTCACAGAGGCACCAATAAACCCCCCAACACTTCCACAGAAAGCCACATCCCCTCCTTCGGGGCTGTAAAATAAAGCTTCCCTGAGCAAGCGAATAAACCCACTGGACGGGCCCCTCCCAAACCAGTCTGCAGACCCTCACAAGCCCTGACACCAAATTTCATATCCCATCGTGCAAATGAGGTAACAACGGGCCATGATCCACTTCACAGAGGCACCAATAAGCCCCCCAACACCAGTCCATGAAAAGCCAACACCCCTCCTTCAGGTCTGTAACCTAAATCTTCCGTGAGCAAGTGAATAAGCGCAGTAGATCAGCCCCTCCCAAAACAGCTTGCAGACCCTCACAAGCCCTGCCACCAAAGTTCATATCTCATCGTGCAAATGAGGTAACAACGGGCTGTGACCCTACTTCACAGAGGCACCAATAAACCCCCCAACACTTCCACAGAAAGCCACATCCCCTCCTTCGGGGCTGTAACCTAAAGTTTCCCTAAACAATCGAATAATCCCACTAGACCGGCCCCTCCCAAACCAGTCTGCAGACCCTCACAAGACCTGCCACCAAACGTCATATCCCATCGTGCAAATGAGGAAACAACAGGCCGTGACCCTACTTCACAGAGGCACCAATAAGCCCCCCAACACCAGTCCATAGAAAGCCACAACCCCTCCTTCGGGGCTGTAACATATAGCTTCCCGAAGCAATCGAATAAGCCCACTAGACTGGCCCCTCCCAAATCAGTCTGCAGACTCTCACAAGCCCTGCCACCAAAAGTCACATCGCATCGTGCATATGAGGAAACAATGGGTCGTGACCCTACTTCACAGAGGCACCAATAAACCCCCAACACCAATCCGCACAAAGCCTCAACCCCTCCTTCAGGTCTGTAAACTAAAGCTTCCCTGAGCAATCGAAGAATCCCACTAGAACTGAACCTCCCAAACCAGTCTGCAGACCCTCACAAACCCTGCCACCAAAGGTCATATCCCATCCTGCAAATGAGGAAACAACGTGCCGTGACCCTACTTCACAGAGGCACCAAAAAGCACCCCAACAGCAGTCCACAGAAAGCCACAACCCCTCCTTCAGGACTGTAACCTAAATCTTCCCTGAGCAAGCGAATAAGTCCACTAGTATGGCCCCTACCACACCAGTCTGCAGACCCTCACAAATCCGCCACCAAAAGTCACATCCGATCACGCAAATGAAGAAACAATGGGCCATGACCCTAATTCACAGAGGCACCAAGAAGCCACCCAACACCAGTCCACAGAAAGCCACAATCCCTCCTTCGGGGCTGTAATCTAAAGCTTCCCTAAACAATCGAATAAGCCCAATAGACTGGCCCCTCCCAAACCAGTCTGAAGACCTTCACAAGCCCTGCCACCAAAGGTCATATCCCATTGTGCAAATGAGGAAGCAACGGGCCGTGACCCTACTTCACAGAGGCACCAATAAGCCCCCAACACCAGTCCACAAAAAGCCACAACCCTTCCTTCAGGGCTTTAACCGAAGCTTCCCTGAGCAAGCGAATAAGCCCACTAGACAGGCCCCACCCAAATCAGTCTGCAGACCTTCACAAGCCCTGCCACCAAAGGTCACATCCCAATGTGCAAATGAGGAAACAACGGGCCGTGACCCTATTTCACAGATGCACCAATAAGCCCCCCAACACCAGTCGACACAAATCTACAACCCCTCCTTCAGTGCTGTAACCTAAAGCTTCCCTGAGGAAGCGGATAAGCCCTCTGGAACGGCCCCTCCAAAACCAGTGTGCAGACCCTCACAAACCCTGCCACCAAAGGTCACGTCCCATCGTGCAAATGAGGAAACAATGGGCCGTGAGCCTATTTCCGAGAGGCACAAATAAGTCCCCCCAACACCAGTCCACAGAAATCCAAAACCCCTTCTTCGGGACTGTAAATTAAAGCTTCCCTGGGCAAGTGAAAAATCCCACTGGACCAGCCCCTCCCAAACCAGTCTGCAGACCTCACAAGCCCGCCACCATAGGTCACATCCCATCATGCAAATGAAGAAACAACGTGCCGTGACCCTACTTCACAGAGGCACCAATAAGCCCCCCAACACCAGTCCACAGAATGCCACAACCCCTCCTTTGGGGCTATAAACTAAAGCTTCCATGAGCAAGGGAATAAGCCCACTGGACCAGCCCCTCCCAAACCAGCATGCAGACCCTCACAAGCCCTGCCAACAAAGCTCACATCCCATCGTGCAAATGAGGATACAACGGGCGGTGACCCTTCTTCACAGAGGTACCAATAAGCCCCGCAACACCAGACCAGAGAAAGCCACAACCCTTCCTTCGGAGCTGTAACCTAAAGCTTCCCTAAGCAAGCGAATAAGCCCTCTAGACCGGCCCCTCACAAACCAGTCTTCAGACCCTCACAAGCCCTGCCACCAGAGGTCACATCCCATCGTGCAAATGAGGAGCAATGGGCCATGACCCTACTTCACAAAATCACCACTTAGCCCCCCATCACCAGTCCACAGAAAGCCACAACACCTCCTTTGGGGCTGTAAACTAAAGCTTCCCTGAGAAAGCGAATAAGCCCACTACACCGGCCACTCCCAAACCAGTCTGCAGACTTTCACAAGCCCGGTCACCAAAGGAGCCCTGCCACCAAAGGCCACATTCCATCGTGCAAATGAGGAATCAACAGGACATGACCCTACTTCACGGAGGCACCAATAAGCCCCCCAACACCAGTCCACAGATAGTCACAACCCCTCCTTCGGGGCTGTAACCTAAAGCTTCCCTGAGGAAGCGAATAAACCCACTGGACAGGCCCCTCCCAAACCAGTCTGCAGACCCTCACAAGCCCTGACACCAAATTACATATCCCATCGTGCAAATGAGATAACAACGGGCCACGATCCACTTCACAGAGGCACCAATAAGCCCCCCAACAGCAGTCCATGAAAAGCCACAACCCTCCTTAGGGGCTGTAACCTAAAGCTTCCCTAAACAATCGAATAAGCCCACTAGACCGGCCCCTCCCAAACCAGTCTGCAGACCCTCACAAGCCCTGACACCAAAGGTCATATCCCATCGTGCAAATGAGGAAACAACGGGCCGTAACCCTACTTGACAGAGGCACCAATAAGCCCCCCAACACCAGTCCATATAAGGCCACAACACTTCCTTCGGGGCTGTAAACTAAAGTTTCCCTGAGAAAGCGAATAAGCCCACTAGACCGGCCACTCCCAAACCAGTCTGCAGACTTTCACAAGCCCGGTCATCAAAGGTCACACCCCATCGTGCAAATGAGGAAACAACGGGCCATGACCCTACTTCGCGGAGGCACCAATAAGCCCCCAACACCAGTCCATAGAAAGCCACAACCCCTCCTTCGGGGCTGTAACCTAAAGCTTCCCTGACCAAGCAAATAAGTCCACTTGACTGGCCCCTTCCAAAGCAGTCTGCAGACCCTCACAAGACCTGCCACCAAAGGTGGTATCCCATCGTGCAAATGAGGAAACAACAGGCCGTGACCCTACTTCAGAGAGGCACCAATAAGCCCCCCAACACCAGTCCATAGAAAGCCACAACCCCTCCTTCAGGGCTGTAAACTAAAGCTTCCCTGAGCAATCGAAGAATCCCACTAGAACTGAACCTCCCAAACCAGTCTGCAGACCCTCACAAACCCTGCCACCAAAGGTCATATCCCATCCTGCAAATGAGGAAACAACGTGCCGTGACCCTACTTCACAGAGGCACCAAAAAGCACCCCAACAGCAGTCCACAGAAAGCCACAACCCCTCCTTCAGGACTGTAACCTAAATCTTCCCTGAGCAAGCGAATAAGTCCACTAGTATGGCCCCTACCACACCAGTCTGCAGACCCTCACAAATCCGCCACCAAAAGTCACATCCGATCACGCAAATGAAGAAACAATGGGCCATGACCCTAATTCACAGAGGCACCAAGAAGCCACCCAACACCAGTCCACAGAAAGCCACAATCCCTCCTTCGGGGCTGTAATCTAAAGCTTCCCTAAACAATCGAATAAGCCCAATAGACTGGCCCCTCCCAAACCAGTCTGAAGACCTTCACAAGCCCTGCCACCAAAGGTCATATCCCATTGTGCAAATGAGGAAGCAACGGGCCGTGACCCTACTTCACAGAGGCACCAATAAGCCCCCAACACCAGTCCACAAAAAGCCACAACCCTTCCTTCAGGGCTTTAACCGAAGCTTCCCTGAGCAAGCGAATAAGCCCACTAGACAGGCCCCACCCAAATCAGTCTGCAGACCTTCACAAGCCCTGCCACCAAAGGTCACATCCCAATGTGCAAATGAGGAAACAACGGGCCGTGACCCTATTTCACAGATGCACCAATAAGCCCCCCAACACCAGTCGACACAAATCTACAACCCCTCCTTCAGTGCTGTAACCTAAAGCTTCCCTGAGGAAGCGGATAAGCCCTCTGGAACGGCCCCTCCAAAACCAGTGTGCAGACCCTCACAAACCCTGCCACCAAAGGTCACGTCCCATCGTGCAAATGAGGAAACAATGGGCCGTGAGCCTATTTCCGAGAGGCACAAATAAGTCCCCCCAACACCAGTCCACAGAAATCCAAAACCCCTTCTTCGGGACTGTAAATTAAAGCTTCCCTGGGCAAGTGAAAAATCCCACTGGACCAGCCCCTCCCAAACCAGTCTGCAGACCTCACAAGCCCGCCACCATAGGTCACATCCCATCATGCAAATGAAGAAACAACGTGCCGTGACCCTACTTCACAGAGGCACCAATAAGCCCCCCAACACCAGTCCACAGAATGCCACAACCCCTCCTTTGGGGCTATAAACTAAAGCTTCCATGAGCAAGGGAATAAGCCCACTGGACCAGCCCCTCCCAAACCAGCATGCAGACCCTCACAAGCCCTGCCAACAAAGCTCACATCCCATCGTGCAAATGAGGATACAACGGGCGGTGACCCTTCTTCACAGAGGTACCAATAAGCCCCGCAACACCAGACCAGAGAAAGCCACAACCCTTCCTTCGGAGCTGTAACCTAAAGCTTCCCTAAGCAAGCGAATAAGCCCTCTAGACCGGCCCCTCACAAACCAGTCTTCAGACCCTCACAAGCCCTGCCACCAGAGGTCACATCCCATCGTGCAAATGAGGAGCAATGGGCCATGACCCTACTTCACAAAATCACCACTTAGCCCCCCATCACCAGTCCACAGAAAGCCACAACACCTCCTTTGGGGCTGTAAACTAAAGCTTCCCTGAGAAAGCGAATAAGCCCACTACACCGGCCACTCCCAAACCAGTCTGCAGACTTTCACAAGCCCGGTCACCAAAGGAGCCCTGCCACCAAAGGCCACATTCCATCGTGCAAATGAGGAATCAACAGGACATGACCCTACTTCACGGAGGCACCAATAAGCCCCCCAACACCAGTCCACAGATAGTCACAACCCCTCCTTCGGGGCTGTAACCTAAAGCTTCCCTGAGGAAGCGAATAAACCCACTGGACAGGCCCCTCCCAAACCAGTCTGCAGACCCTCACAAGCCCTGACACCAAATTACATATCCCATCGTGCAAATGAGATAACAACGGGCCACGATCCACTTCACAGAGGCACCAATAAGCCCCCCAACAGCAGTCCATGAAAAGCCACAACCCTCCTTAGGGGCTGTAACCTAAAGCTTCCCTAAACAATCGAATAAGCCCACTAGACCGGCCCCTCCCAAACCAGTCTGCAGACCCTCACAAGCCCTGACACCAAAGGTCATATCCCATCGTGCAAATGAGGAAACAACGGGCCGTAACCCTACTTGACAGAGGCACCAATAAGCCCCCCAACACCAGTCCATATAAGGCCACAACACTTCCTTCGGGGCTGTAAACTAAAGTTTCCCTGAGAAAGCGAATAAGCCCACTAGACCGGCCACTCCCAAACCAGTCTGCAGACTTTCACAAGCCCGGTCATCAAAGGTCACACCCCATCGTGCAAATGAGGAAACAACGGGCCATGACCCTACTTCGCGGAGGCACCAATAAGCCCCCAACACCAGTCCATAGAAAGCCACAACCCCTCCTTCGGGGCTGTAACCTAAAGCTTCCCTGACCAAGCAAATAAGTCCACTTGACTGGCCCCTTCCAAAGCAGTCTGCAGACCCTCACAAGACCTGCCACCAAAGGTGGTATCCCATCGTGCAAATGAGGAAACAACAGGCCGTGACCCTACTTCAGAGAGGCACCAATAAGCCCCCCAACACCAGTCCATAGAAAGCCACAACCCCTCCTTCAGGGCTGTAACATATAACTTCCCTAAACAATCGAATAAGCCCACTAGACCGGCCCCTTCCAAACCAGTCTGCAGACTCTCACAAGCACTGCCACCAAAAGTCGCATCCCATCGTGCATATGAGGAAACAATGGGCCGTGACCCTACTTCACAGAGGCACCAATAAGCCCCCCAACACCAGTCCGGACAAAGTGACAACCCCTCCTTCAGGGCTGTAAACTAAAGCTTCCCTGAGCAAGCGAAGAAGCCCACTAGAACGGCCCCTCCCAAACCAGTCTGCAGACCCTCACATGCACTGCCACCAAAAGTCATATCCCATCCTGGAAATGAGGAAACAACGTGCCATGACCCTACTTCACAGAGGCACCATTAAGCACCCCAACACCAGTCCTCAGAAAGCCACAACCCCTCCTTCAGGTCTGTAACCTAAAGCTTCCCTGAGCAATCGAATAAGCGCACTAGACCGGCCCCTCCAAAACCAGTATACAAACCCTCACAAACCCTGCCATCAAAGGTTATATCCCATCGTGCAAATGAGGAAAAAACAGGCCGTAACCCTACAGAGAGGCACCAAAAAGTCCCCCCAACACCAGTCCACAGAAAGCCACAATCCCTCCTTCGGGACTGTAACCTAAAGCTTCCATGAGCAATCGAATAAGCCCACTGGACCGGCCCCTCCCACACCAGTCTGCAGACCCTCACAAATCCGCCACCAAACGTCACATCCCATCATGCAAATGAAGAAACAACGGACCATGACCCTAATTCACAGAGGCACCAAGAAGCCACCCAACACCAGTCCACAGAAAGCCAAAATCCCTCCTTCGGGACTGTAATCTAAATCTTCCCTAAACAATCGAATAAGCCCATTAGACTGGCCCCTCCCAAACCAGTCTGAAGACCTTCACAAGCCCTGCCACCAAAGGTCACATCCCATTGTGCAAATGAGGAAGCAACGGGCCGTGACCCTACTTCACAGAGGCACCAATAAGCCCCCAAAACCAGTCCCCAAAATGCCACAACCCCTCCTTCAGCGCTTTAAGTACAGCTTCCCTGAGCAAGCGAATAAGCCCACTAGCAGGCCCCTCCCAAATCAGTCTGCAGACCCTCAGAAGCCCTGCCACCATAGGTCATATCCCATCATGCAAATGAGTAAACAATGGGCCGTGACCGTACTTCACAGAGGCTCCAATAAGCCCCCAACACCAGTCCATATAAAGTCAGAACCCCTCATTCGGGACTGTAACCTAAAGCTTCCATAAATAATCGAATAAGCTAACTAGACCGGCCCCTCCCAAACCAGTCAGCAGACCCTCACAAGCCCTGCCACCAAAGTTCATATCCCATCGTGCAAATGAGGTAAAAACGGGCCGTGACCCTATTTCACAGAGGCCCCAATAAACCCCCCCAACACCAGTCCACAAGAAAGCGACAACCCGTCCTTCGGGGCTGTAACCTAAAGCTTCCTTGAGCAAGCAAATAAGCCCACTGGACCAGCACCTCCCAAACCAGTCTGAAGACCCTCACAAGCCCTGCCACCAAAGGTCACATCCCATCGTGCAAATGAGGAAAATACAGGCCGTGACCCTACTTCAGAGAGGCACCAATAAGCCCCCCCAACACAAGTCCACAGAAAGCCACAAACCCTTCTTCGGGGCTGTAACCTATAGCTTCCCTGAAAAAGCGAATAATCCCACTGGACCATCCCCTCCCAAACCAGTCTGCAGAACCTCACAAGCCCTGACACCAAAGTTCATGTCCCATCGTGCAAATGAGGTAACAACAGACCTTGACCCTACTTCACAGAGGCACCAATAAGCCCCCCAACACCAGTCCACAGAAAGCCACAACCCCTCCTTCGCGGCTGTAACGTAAAGCTTCCCTGAGCAAGTGAATAAGTCCACTAGACCGGCCCCTCCCAAACCACTCTGCAGACCCTCACAAGACCTGCCACCAAAAGGTGGTATCCCATCGTGCAAATGAGGAAACAATGGGCCGTGACCCTACTTCAGAAAGGCACCAATAAGCCCCCCAACACCAGTCCACAGAAAGCCACAACACCTCCTTCGGAGCTATAAACTAAACCTTCCCTGAGAAAGCGAATAAGCCCAATAGACTGGCCACTCCCAAACCAGTCTGGAGACCCTCACAAGCCCTGCCACCAAAGGCCACATCCCATCGTGCAAATGAGGAAACAACGGGCCGTGACCCTACTTCACGGAGGCACCAATAAGCCCCTCAACACCAGTACATAGGAAGCCACAACCCCTCCTTCGCGGCTGTAACCTAAAGCTTCCCAGAGCAAGTGAATCAGTCCACTAGACCGGCCCCTCCCAAACCACTCTGCAGACCCTCACAAGACCTGCCACCAAAGGTGGTATCCCATCGTGCAAATGAGGAAACAATGGGCCGTGACCCTACTTCAGAGAGGCACCAATAAGTCCCCCCAACACCAGTCCACAGAAAGCACCAACCCCTCCTTTGGGGCTGTAATCTAAAGCTTCCCTGAGCAAGCGAAAAATCCCACTGGACCAGCCCCTCCCAAACCAGTCTGCAGACCTCACAAGCACGTCACCATAGGTCACATCCCATCATGTAAATGAAGAAAAAACAGACCGTGACCCTACTTCAGAGAGGCACCAATAAGCCCCCCAACACTAGTCCACAGAAAGCCACAACACCTCCTTCAGAGCTATAAACTAAACCTTCCCTGAGAAAGCGAATAAGCCCACTAGACCGGCCCCTCCCAAACCAGTCTGCAGACCCTCACAAGCCCTGCCACCAAAGGTCACATCCCATCGTGCAAATGAGGAAACAACGGGCCATGACCCTACTTCACAGAGGCACCAATAAGCCCCCCAACACCAGTCCACAGAAAGTCACAACCCCTCCTTCGGGGCTGTAACCTAGAGCTTCCCTGAGCAAGCGAAGAAGGCCACTAGAACAGCCCCTCCCAAATCAGTCTGCAGACCTTTACCAGCCCTGCCACCAAAGTTCATATCCCATCGTGCAAATGAGGTAACAATGGGCCGTGACCCTACTTCACAGAGGCACCAATATGCCCCCCAACACCTCCAGAGAAAGCCACAACCCCTCCTTCGGGGCTGTAACCTAAAACTTCCCTCAGCAAGTGAATAAGTCCACTAGACCCGCCCCTACCAAACCAGTCTGCACACACTCACATGACCTGCCACCATAGGTGGTATCCCATCGTGCAAATGAGGAAACAACAGGCCGTGACCCTACTTCACAGAGGCAACAATAAGCCCCCCCAACACCAGTCCATATAAAGCCACAACCCCTCCTTCGTGGCTGTAACCTAAAGCTTCTCTAAACAATCGAATAAGCACACTTGACTGGCCCC
The DNA here is from genome assembly GCA_038380435.1 of Ryuthela nishihirai. Taxonomy (NCBI): domain Eukaryota; kingdom Metazoa; phylum Arthropoda; class Arachnida; order Araneae; family Heptathelidae; genus Ryuthela; species Ryuthela nishihirai. The sequence goes on from JAWZYU010000010.1 coordinate 357,674, forward strand.
TCTCAAACCATTCTGCAGATCGTCTCAAGTCCTCACACCAAAGGTCACATCCCATCGTGCAAATGAGGAAACAACGGGCCGTGACCTTACTTCACAGAGGCACCAATAAGCCCCCAACAGCTGTTCGCAGAAAGCCACAACCCCTCGTTCAGGGCTGTAACCTAAAGCTTCCCTGAGCAAGCAAAGAAGCCCACTAAATTGGCCCCTCTCAAATAAGTCTACAGACCCTCACCAGACCTGCCACCAAAGTTCACATCCCATCGCGCAAACGAGGAAACAACGGGCCGCGAACCTACTTCACAGAGGCACCAAGAAGTCCCCCACAACACCAGTCCACAGAAAGCCACAACCCCTCCTTCGGGGCTGTAATCCAAAGCTTCCCTTAGCAAGCGAAAAATGGACCAGCCCCTCCCAAACCAGTCTGCAGACTCTCACAAGCCCGCCACCATAGGTCATATCCCATTGTAATGCTCCAAACAAATGCAAAATACTTGAAGTTTTATGCTCCGGATAGGTTAGACGAGCGCCAGGCAATAATTAACAAATTGCCAAAAGTAGAATAAGTTGATAATAAGTTGATTTAGGGTTCAAATACCAGCGAGCATTAATGAGTAAGAATCAAAATGATTGTCAAGTAAATTTAAATATTTAAAAATCCTTAATTCGCGTTGCTCAAGAGAGAAAAACTCTACAGACTCAAAAGGTTTTAAATATAACAAAACATATTTATTTCCAAAATAATTCAACTCACCAAGACATCAATGAAGATTGGTTGGTTGGTTGGTTGGTTTGGGTTTTATGGCGCATTGGCAACTGGGCCTTAATGCGCCAAACAAAAGACAACATAAAAGATAAAAGACGTGCAACCCGCAACCAAATTTAAAAACCAATGAACTAATTGTAAAAAAGTAAAACAACAAAGAACAAGTGTAAAAATACAAAGTAAAACAATAGAATATCAGGTGTAAGTGACCTGGAAAATATATACAATGTATAAGGTGGTAAAATCAAAATCCAGTAAAATATCCACGTCAAAAATATAAGTTAAATCAATCCCAGGTATAAAAGACCTGGGCTATACAAAATATTAGGTAGAATCAAAATCTATTAAAATAACCACAATATTTTAAAAAGGAAAAAACTGAGGGTAAAAAGCTATGATCGGTTAAAAGATGTCCGAGTGTAAGAGGCTCGGACGCAAAATCATGAAAGGTAAAATACAAATTTCGTTCAATATTAAAAGCTTCGCATTCGACTAAAAGGTGTTTGATTGTTAAAATGGTGTCACAAAACTCGCACTTGGGTTCGTCGTCCGCCCGTAAAAGAAATGAATGTGTAATAAACGAATGACCCAAGCGGAGCCGAGCAAGTACAACTTCCTCCTTGCGATTCCTGCGGTAACAAGACTGCCATGGTTTGACGATAGGTTTGATCTCAAAGAGCTTGTTTGCAAGCTGTTCTGACCAAGATCTCTGCCACTGTGCCCGGAGCTCGGTGGTAAAACGCTGCCGGAAATCCAGATAGGGAACCGGCAACGGAGAGCGGCATAGGGGCGTGGCTGACTTGGCAGCAGCATCTGCCAAGTCGTTGCCCCTAATCCCGACGTGACCGGGCACCCAACAGAAATGGATGGTGGTGGTGGCTGCCAGACGATGTAGTTGCTGGCGGATCTTAGTAAGAACAGGGTGAGGCCGATGCCTCACCGAGATCAAAGCCTGTAGCGAGCTAAGCGAGTCGGTGTAAAGCACACACCGACGATGATGCTTAGTCGCTACGTGGTCCAAGGCGAGGCTGATAGCGTGCAACTCTGCAGTAAAGATGGAACACTGCAGTGGGATCTGGTCTGCAATGATTACATCACAGCAGACCATGGCAGATCCCACTGAAGTGCCGGACTTCGAGCCATCTGTAAAGACAGGCAAGAAGTCCGGGTACTCAGCACGATGGCTGGCAAAGAGTTGCCGGTACACACAGTCAGGTGTAAAGGCCTTCCCCGTCCTGCACAGGGAAAAATCGCAGGAAGGGGAAACAGCGAGCCAAGGTGGTAGTGGCTCAGCTGTCGACTGTGCAATGCTATCGAGATTGGTGTTGATGTCTCGCAGGTAGCCTCGGACTCGCAAACCAAAAGGACGAATGGCAGTCGGCCGATTATTGTAAAGCATTTCCCACTTCGGACTGAAAACGCAGTCCCAAGTGGGATGGCCAGGCAGGGATCGCAATTTAGAAGTATATTGTAGGGACAACTGCTGACGGCGAAGAGATAAAGATGGTTCGTCGGTCTCAACATAAAGACTCTGGACCGGTGAAGTGCGGAAGGCTCCCGTGCAGACACGGAGAGCCTGATGATGGAGGGGGTCCAGCACCTTCACCACCGAATCCCGGGCCGAGTCATACACCTGGGATCCGTAGTCCAGTTTCGATCGGACAAGTGCACGGTACAGGCAGAGCAAAGAACATCGGTCCGCCCCCCAAGAAAGGGAGGAGAGGACCTTGACGATGTTCAATGCCCGCGTGCACTTGGACCTGAGATGACATATGTGTGGTAAAAAGGTCAATTTCCGATCGAATATGAGACCGAGAAACTTGGTCTCCGCCACAACTGGAATGATGTTACCCCCGAGCCGCAGCTCGGGATCCAGATGAAGATTACGCTTGTGGCAAAAGTGCACACAAGCGGTCTTCTGTGGAGAGAACCGAAACCCGTTTGCCGTCGCCCAAACCGAAAGATTGTTCAGGGCAATTTGCAGTTGTCTTTCAATGACCCTCATGCTGGAAGATGAGCAAAAGATGCTAAAGTCATCAACATAGAGGGCATTGCCTACTGATGGAGGAAGTTGTCTAGTTATAGAATTAATCTTGACAGCGAAAAGCGTAACACTCAGAACGCAGCCTTGTGGCACCCCCTGTTCTTGGGGGTACGGCCGCAACAGAGTGTTACCGACACGGACACGAAAAGAGCGTGTCGATAAGAAGTTGGAGATGAAGATCGGCATGTGACCTCTCAAGCCGAAGCTGTGGAGGTCACGAAGAATGCCGAATCTCCAAGCCGTGTCGTACGCTTTTTCGATGTCGAAGAAAATGGACACCAGGTGCTCTCTACGTAAAAAGTAATTCCTGATCGCCGATTCGAGGCGGATCAGGTGGTCTAAAGTAGACCGGTGCCTGCGAAAGCCACACTGGGTGTTGGAAAGAAGGCCGTGATGTTCTAAATACCAGATGAGTCTGGCATTTACCATTCTTTCCAACACCTTGCACACGCAGCTCGTCAATGCGATGGGACGATAATTGGAAGGAATCTTGGGATCTTTGCCTGGCTTGGGGAAGGCCAAGACGATGGCCTCCCGCCAGGAGTCCGGAAACTGCTCCTCGAGAAAAATGCGATTGAAGAGATGGAGCAGCCGATCCTTACTCGATGGTGAAAGATGTTGGAGCATGGCATAATGGACATTGTCCGGCCCTACAGCAGAGGCACGAGAAGAGTGCAGAGCAAGGCGAAGCTCCTCCGCTGTGAATGGCCTGTTGTAAGGCTCCAGGCCATTCGAGTGGAAAGACAGCGGAGAGCACTCTGCCCTGCCCTTCTGGGCCAGAAACTCGGGGGAGTAAGAGGAAGACGAAGAGATGGAAGAGAAGGACTCCCCCAGAGTGTCGGCAATTGCTTTGGGATCAGCAATTGCCTGTCCATTGTGCTCCAGGATCGATAACGAGTGGGACGTGTAGTTCCCACTCATCTTCCGGACTTTATCCCACACTACCTTAGAACTAGTCGTGCGGGTGATGGATGACATATACTTGATCCAAGATTCCTTCTGGCTCTGGCGTCGGACGAAACGTGCTTTCGCCCTGGCGCGTTTGAAATTTTCGAGGTTGGGGGACGTCGGATATCTCCGAAACACCCCCCAAGCCTTGTTCTGAGCCTTACGAGCTGCGGTGCAATCTGGATTCCACCACGGTTTCGGAAAGCGAGGAAACCGTGTAGAAGTTTGAGGAATCGTTGATGTAGCTGCATCTACGATACAGTCCGTTATCTCCGCTACTGCCACATTGATTGGCTCCTGGCTGACAGAGTGGTCGTCGAGCTCAGAGAGCAGCTCGAAACTACCCCAGTCAGCCCGATCGAGCCTCCACCGCGAGACGCATGAAGGGCTGCAAGGCCCCCCACGGGAGATGGTGCACACCACGGGGAGGTGATCGCTTCCGTACGGGTTGTCCTCGACCTCCCATGTAAAGAGTGGAAGGATCGAGGAGGAGCAGATGGTGAGGTCAATGGCAGTGAAAGTGCGGGTTGGGGAGTGAAAGTAAGTACTGACACCGGTGTTCAACAGGGAGAGAGAAGGATCCAGGAGCCACTGCTCCAGGACCCCGCCCCTCCCATTGGTGTCAGCACTGCCCCAAAGTGGACTGTGTCCGTTGAGGTCCCCCATAATGAGGAAGGGGGACGGCAGCTGCGAGACGAGATCATCAAGGTCTTCCTGGAAGACGATGCTCCCAGGTGGAAGATATACAGAGCAGACAGTCAGCGAGAACCCCACGAAGAGACGGATGGCTACCGCCTCTAAGTTGGTGGTGAGGTTTACGACCTGGAATGGAGAATGGTTGCTCATGAGGATGGCGACACCCCCGCGAGCTGGACCATCTCCATCCCGGTCCCGGCGAACCAGTGAAAAGTGCCGGATCGTGGGATCTGTGACTGGCTGCAAGTATGTCTCCTGCAGGCACACACAGATGGGCTGGTGTGCCTGAAGGAGGGCCTTGATGTCGTCTAGATTCCTCTGGAATCCACGACAATTCCATTGTAGGAGTGTGGCCATCTCAGGACTTAGAAGAGTGGGCGGACGACAAATTTCTATTCAGTTTAACCGCCGCGGAGGACGGTTTACTGAATAGGGGGCGGTCGGTATCCATGTCCTCGGAATCGTCCGAGGGGCATGGATCGGTGTCCGCCCTTTGAGGAGGAGTGATGATTTTCTTTTTAGGCCCCGGTGGGGGCCCCTTCGGCTTGGAAGGTCTTGCTGTCTGAGGACGGGAAGGAGGAGGCCTTCCGGTGGAGGTGGAAGGCTGAGCTGCAGGAATGGAAACCGGCGTTGATGTCGAAGTCGACACCACCCTCGGTCTCGCCTGCGTGAGGAGGTACTTCGCAGCTGGCGAGAAAGACTCAGTAGGTGGTACACTGATGTCAGTCTGCACCGCAACCGAAGTCATTGGAACGATGGGCTTTCCAATGACTGCACTGGCATAGGAAACCTTGCCAGGCAGGGCAGGCGGTGCAGCAAGCTTTCTCGCCTCTGCATAAGAGATGTTATTTATGACTTTGAGGCGTTGTACCTCCTTTTCCTCTTTCCACTTCGGACAGTCGCGGGAGTACGCCGGATGTTCGCCACTACAGTTCACACAGCATGCCTTTTCTGCTGTGCAGTCAGGATCGAGATGATCCTTACTGCCACAACGAGCACAGGTGGGCTTGCCCCTGCATGCTGTGCGGGCATGACCGTATATCTGACACTGAAAACAGCGCAGAGGGTTCGGTATATACGGCCGTACCTCACAATGTAAATAACCTGCCTTGATGGAAGAAGGCAGGCGTGGCGTGTTGAATGTCACGATTAGCACCCGGGTGGGTGTTAATTTCCCATCACGGCGTGTCGAAACCCGGTGGACCGCTGTTACTCCTTGAGGTGTGAGCTCCGAGAGGATCTCCTCCTCAGTGACTTTGAGGAGGCCCCACTCGGTGATCACACCCCGAGAGGAATTCAAAGTTTTATGGGGAGTGACTTCGACAGCCACCCCACCAATTTCTTTGACTTTCAGGAGTAGTTCGGAGTGTTTTGAACAAGCGGTCTCAACTTGTAAGTCGCCAGATCGTAAGCGCTTTACGGATTTCGGTTCTCCCGCAAGACCTTTCAAACCTTTATTAACGAAAAAAGGGGACATGTCCCCAAGTACCTGATCACCCGTGGAGTGGATGATCAGGAACTTTGGGAACGAAGACACAGACACAGAAGACGACGGCAGAGATAACGTAGACAACGAGGAAGATGGGGGCTCACGTCGAGCCCTCTTGTTGGCGGCGATCGCATTATTTTCTTCATTCTCTCGCATGTTTGTTTTTGTGTGGTTCAGTGCCCGCTGTCCCCACCCTCCACGGAGCCCAACAAGGGGACGCCCAGTTGGGCGCCAGGGCTACGCAGGCACTATACCCACACAGACAGTGAGCCAAGCCCTCACAAATAAATAGAAGGAAAATAAAAAGAGAAATGTGCAGAACAAAAACGTTCTACACAAATGAAACAAAGCGTAAAATAACAAAATTGTGAATGGCCAAGCTGGCCTCACAAAGAAAGGATAACTACAAAAGGAAAAGAAGTTGTGAGGAAACTTGTAAACCTGTACCCGGACCGTGGGCAAGGTTACTCACCGCTCTGCACGGTTGACCCTAGCAGGACCTGCCCACCAGCCGATTGCTCCTGGGGGGGCCACCCCAGGAGCTCCCGTTTACCGGAAGCAGAGGCCAAAGCAGTGTATAGCAGAGGCCCCGGAATCCGCTGCCCAGCCCCGCGACGGACAGGCTTCCCAATGGCAAGACGGCCAATGGGGACCACACCAGTCATGAGCTGAGGAGAGAAGACGGGGACCCCCGAGCAACTACCAGGATCCTCCTTTCCCGGGACACGGGTCTCCGCGCACGGCAAACACGCGGGCGAGCGTTTAGGACCCTGCGAAGGTAACCGAGCCAGCGGGAACCTTCACAGGGTGGTCCCCCTCACCACGTACAGGCGCTCACACCGAGGGGGCATCAATGAAGAAAACACAACTCCTACTCCTGTGCTACACGCACTGTGCTTGGTGCTACGCACCTTGTGCTCGTGCACTCACTTGTGCTTAGTGCTTCTGCACTAACTCCCTATGTGAATCGCAGGTCACCGGTTTTTGACAATAGCCGGCGCATGCCGGGAAAGACATTTACATACTATGACGAAAGACGCAAAAGCTATGACGCAGGAGGGGGCTCCTAATTACATTCAAATACGCAAAGCTAAAAAAATTCAAAATTTACAAACAAGCGGGAATGTAATCATCCGCTAATTCTTCTCCTATTCACAGAAATCGCGATCTAGCTGAAATAAAAAATCATTAGTTACCTCCCCCTTCAGAGCTAACGTCCCCCTCCCAAAGGAGTTATGCTGGTAACAACTCGGTTATCAGACTAGGCCATTTGGGGACAGCTCCGAAAAGGTACACAAAAAAAACAAAATTCTGCAGTCATCATCATGGTCATCATCTATATATACCAATAAATACTGCCAATGTCATCCCAAAAATTACGTATCATTGACACATAAATATCACTGATGACACTGAACAGATTTAAACACATATACATAAATCGTATCTAAGAATAAAGAAAAAAGAGTGTAAATAATTTATAATATACGATGATAACATTTCATCCAATAACTTTTACATTAATCTCCTTTTTTTTTTTTACATAAATTCACTTTGGAATGCGCCTTATTTTACAATACAAATTCTTAAACATAAAAAATATTAAATCACTAATTCTCTTTCACTCTTCTCATTCATATCCATAAACATTTTACAATTTCTAAACTTTCCAATATCGACTTACAAAATTTTCAGCTATCAGTCAGCTGAAACGAAAAAAAATCTACAAAAATACATTTTAACTCACGTAAATACAATAACTAGAACTTCGATGAACAAGAATGCAAAAAAAAAATTCTATTCACACAGTATAAACTCGACTACAATAATTTCACTTTCCAAAAATGAATATCGAACTCTAAAGTTTCAACAAGAATTCAAACATTGCTAACTATATAAATCACAATAAGCTTCTTTGTCTTCATCTATTCCGAAAAAAAAAACATTTATAAATCAACAAGTGCCAAGTGAAAGAAAAATAATATACTTAAATTTCATTGTTGGCACTCCGTGGCGATAAATCATCTGGTCCGTTTCCGATAACATCCTTCCGTCGTCGTTGGGTGGCTTCACGTAAAGTTGTTACTGAAGATCTCGTTCAAGTCAAGTCGTCACTGTAGATCTGGCTGGTGACGTCATCTTGGCTATGTTCGCTGCCGGTTGTCGCTCTGCAGGATCGAGTTGTTTCGTCGGCTTCTCGTTGCTCCGTGCGGATTTCTGAAGAACCTTTTCTCGTACTTTCTAGGCCTATTGGTGTCCGCCTCCAAATGACGCTTTAATAGTTGATGACCTCCAGACTTGTCAGGAACATCAGGAATACTTGCAGTCGGCACAATTTCTTGGTTGGTTTTTCCTTCACTTAAATCAGACTCAAAATTATTTTCATTAAAATCTCCTACTTTAGAAACCTTTTCAAAAACGGCTTTCTCATATGGTTGTTCTACTTCACAAATTTCGTTATTTAAACTTTCATTATTTGCACTAACGGGACATTTTATAGGTGCTTCTGAAATAATCTGTTCTGGACCACAAGGTAAGTCAAAAGTCCACGGGACCGCGGCTGCACTGTCAATTGACATTCGTCATTATTATTGTCGCAAATTTGTTCCTTAGCAAACGGAAGATCGACTTCTGTATCGTTTCGATCTGTTACTTTAGTTACTTCATGACAATCATTAACGAAAGGAAAAGCCATAGTGGCAAGGCATAACTCATGAGAGGGCTTTTCTTGAGGAACCTTGGCCTCTCGCTTCAAAGATCCCGATGAAAGTTTCCCGAATTTTCATTCCTTTGATAGCAATATTTTTCAGTGTGTCCTAGTCGGCCACAAAAATTACATCTGAAAGATTGAGTATGTTTAAACAAAGTTTTAGGTGTAGTGTTATGGTTCGAAGCTTGACGTGGCAAAAAGTCTCTACTAAGTTCATATTCTATAGTTCTAGGCGCGTTCGGCGCAAATTGTCGGGACCGTGTAACTTCCGGTCGTGCGGGAGTCATTCTACGCGACTCAACCTGATATCGCTGCTTTGGCGGGAATGGCATCCATTGTTGTTTAAGTGTATTTGCTGCAGATTCTCTTCTTGCAGTGTATTGCCGAGCCAATTTGACTAACTCTGCAATTGAATTCACGTTTCGTACTTCTAGGAATTCTCTAATGTGCAAAAGCAATTGAGACAATATGCAATTTACGATATCAATTTCAGCAGCATCAACATCGTACAGCTGGTATAATTCTACTGTACCCCATATAAATTTTTCTATGTCATCTCTTTCCCTTTGTCTTCGTGAAAACAACTCTGTAGCTAGTTCTGTAAAATCATTATAAGCCGGATATATGTCCATGATTTCACTTTTGAATTCTTCCCAAAGTTCTATGCCGTGATGACATCCTATGTTATTCCGCCATTGCTTAGCACATCCAATTAGGCAAGATACTGCTAAAACAACTTTTTTGTTGCTTGGCACTTCATGTAAACGGAAGTGCTCCTCCATGGACTTGACAAATGTCCACGATGACGCACGTTTCGAACTGTCGAACCTTATCTCAGGTAAAGGCCAATTAACATAAGGACTATAGTTAATGGATGGGTTGGCAAATCGTCGTTGTGGCGGTTGAAAATACTCTGTTCTATCGCTTGCTTCTGGCGGAACAGAAAATGGAACCTTAAGTTCAAAGTTTCTTCGTTGGTGAACTGACGTAGCATTGTCAGCAAATTTAGGGGTTGTTGTCGATCCCCTTTTCTCCCGATTATCATCAAGCAGATTCATTAGCACTTTTGCTTCCATCATTACATCTGCAATCTACCCTTTACTCTTTCTATGTCGGGAGTCATTATGGCGGAATCGGCCATATTGTTAGCAGACATGTTTAGCGGTCTGCCGAAATTTTGAATTTTGGAAATTTTGAAAACCTTTTTTAATCTTGAGCAGCGCTCAAAGGTACTGCTATACAACAATACTAAAGCTATAACTAAGCTTACAAAAATATAAATTTGCTTATCAAAAAAAAGATTTCTCTTATCGTGCCTACGTACGTGTGTGCCCGGACACTTCTAATCATTACATACAACAAATATCTTAAATATTCAGCAATATCTACGCTGAAACTTCGGTACCTTTGAATAATACACAAAAAATGTTAAGCTACTTGCTCAACAAAAATTCTCGGCTTAAGCTGCCGTTAAATCTATAAATAGTACATACAACTACTGAGCTCAAAAAATTACTATCTTTGACAATCATACAAAATTTATCCACAAATATATATACTATCTTTAAATACTGGTGAGTCCCTGTTCGCTGCGCCACTTCTTTTATTTGACTCTGTAACGCTCCAAACAAATGCAAAATACTTGAAGTTTTATGCTCCGGATAGCTTAAACGGGCGCCAGGCAATAATTAACAAATTGCCAAAAGTAGAATAAGTTGATAATAAGTTGATTTAGGGTTCAAATACCAGCGAGCATTAATGAGTAAGAATCAAAATGATTGTCAAGTAAATTTAAATATAAAAAATCCTTAATTCGCCTTGCTCAAGAGAAAAAAACTCAACAGACTCAAAAGGTTTTAAATATAACAAAACAGATTTATTTCCAAAATAATTCAACTCACCAAGACATCAATAGAGAAAACACAACTGCTACTCCTGTGCTACATGCACTGTGCTTGGTGCTACGCACCTTGTGCTCGTGCACTCACTTGTGCTTAGTGCTTCTGCACTAACTCCCTATGTGACTCGCAGTTAACCGGTTTTTGACAATAGCTGACGCATGCCGGGAAAGACATTTACATACTATGACGAACGACGCAAAGGCTATGACGCAAGAGGGGGCGTGTCCTTGGCACGCGCTTTAGCGGTACAGTCGGAAGATCGGAGTTGCGACGCATGCGCAACTCCTAGAATCTTGGATGTGAGCGCTGTGATGCCAAAAAGGAAATAAAAATCCCCAAAATGATAAATATAACGTAAATTAAACAAAACTGGTTAAGGTAAAGCAAAAGTAAAAGATGGGACATCACACCATAATGCAAATGAAGAAACAACAGGCCGTGACCCTACTTCACAGAGACACCAATAAGCCCCACAACACCAGTCCACAGAACCCCTCCTTCGGGGCTATAAACTAAAGCTTCCCTTAGCAAGCGAATAAGCCCACTTGACCGGCCCCTCCCAAACCAGTCTGCAGAACCTCACAAGCCCTGCCACCAAAGGTCACATCCATCGTGCAAATGAGGATACAACGGGCCGTAACCCTACTTCACAGAGGCTCCAATAAGCCCCCCAACACCAGTCCACAGAAAGCCACATCCCCTCCTTCGGGGCTGTAACCTAAAGCTTCCCTGAACAAGCAAATAAGCCCACTGGACGGGACCCTCCCAAACCAGTCTGCAGACCCTCACCAGCCCCGACACCAAAGTTCACATCCCATCATGCAAATGAGGTAACAACGGGCCATGACCCACTTCACAGTGGCACCAATAAGCCCCCCCAACACCAGTCCATATAAAGCCAGAACCCCTCATTCGGGGCTGTAACCTAAAGCTTCCCTAAATAATCGAATAAGCCCACTAGACCGGCCCCTCCCAAACCAGTCTGCAGACCCTCACAAGCCCTGCCACCGAAGGTCACATCCCATCGTGCAAATGAGGAAACAACGGGCCATGACCCTACTTCACAGACGCACCAATAAGCCCCCCAACACAAGTCCACAGAAAGCCACATCCCCTGATTCGCGGCTGTAACCTTAAGCTTCCCTGAGCAAGCGAATAAGCCCACTAGACCGGCCACTCCCAAACCAGTATGTAGACCCTCACAAGCCCTGCCACCAAAGGTCACACCCCATCGTGCAAATGAGTTAATAGCGGGCCGTGACCCTACATCACGGAGGCACCAATAAGCCCCCAACACCAGTCCACAGAAAGCCACAACCCCTCCTTCGGGGCTGTAACCTAAAGCTTCCCTGACCAAGCGAATAAGTCCACTGGACCGGCCCCTCCCAAACCAGTCTGCAGACCCTCACAAGACCTGCCACCAAAGGTCACTTCCATCGTGCAAATGAGGATACAACGGGCCGTGACCCTACTTCACAGAGGCACCAATAAGCCCCCAACACCAGTCCACAAAATTCCACAACCCCTCCTTCAGGACTTTAACTAAAGCTTCCCTGAGCAAGCGAATAAGCCCACTAGACAGGCCCCTCCCAAATCAGTCTGCAGACCCTCACAAACTCTGCCACCAAAGGTCACATCCCATCATGCAAATGAAGAAAGAACGGGCCATGACCCTAATTCACAGAGGCACCAATAAGCCCCCCAACCCCAGTCCATAGAAAGCCACAATCCCTCCTTCGGGGATGTAACATAAAGCTTCCCTAAACAATCGAATAAGCCCACTAGACCGGCCCCTCCCAAACCAGTATACACACCCTCACAAACTCTGCCACCAAAAGTCACATCCCATCATGCAAATGAAGAAACAACGGGCCATGACCCTAATTCACAGAGGCACCAAGAAGCCACCCAACACCAGTCCACAGAAAGCCACAATCCCTCCTTCGGGGCTGTAATCTAAAGCTTCCCTAAACAATCGAATAAGCCCACTAGACCGGCCTCTCACAAACCAGTCTGAAGACCTTCACAAGCCCTGCCACCAAAGTTCACATCACATTGTTCAAATGAGGAAACAATGGGCCGTGACCCTACTTCACAGAGGCACCAATAAGCCCCCAACACCAGTCCACAAAAAGCCACAACCCCTCCTTCAGGGCTTTAAATAAAGCTTCCCTGAGCAAGCGAATAAGCCCACTAAACAGGCCCCTCCCAAATCAGTCTGCAGACCCTCACAAGCCCTGCCATCAAAGGTCATATCCCATCGTGCAAATGAGGTAACAACGGGTTGTGACCCTACTTCACAGAGGCACCAATATACCACCAACACCACTCCACAGAAAGCCACAACCCCTCCTTCGGGGCTGTAACCTAAAGCTTCGCTGAGCAAGCGAATAAGCCCACTGGAACGGCTCCTCCCAAACCAGTCTGCAGACCCTCACAAGACCTGCCACCAAAGGTCACATCCCATCGTGCAAATGAGGAGACAACGGGCCGTGACCCTACTTCACAGAGGCTCCAATAAGCCCCCCAACACCAGAACACAGAAAGCCACTACCCCTCCTTCGGGGCTGTAACTTAAAACTTCCCTGAGAAAGCAAATAAGCCCACTAGACTGGCCCCTCCCAAACGAGTCTGCATACCCTCACAAGCCCTGCCACCAAATGTCACATCCCATCATGCAAATGAGGAAACAACAGGCCGTGACCCTAATTCACAGAGGCACCAATAAGCCCCCCACACCAGTCCACAAAATGCCACAACCCCTCCTTCAGGGCTTTAACTAAAGCTTCGCTGAGCAAGCGAATAAGCCCACTAGACAGGCCCCTCCCAAATCAGTCTGCAGACCCTCACAAACTCTGCCACCAAAGGTCACATCCCATCATGCAAATGAAGAAACAACGGGCCATGACCCTAATTCACAGAGGCACCAAGAAGCCACCCAACACCAGTCCACAGAAAGCCACAATCCCTCCTTCGGGGCTGTAATCTAAAGCTTCCCTAAACAATCGAATAAGCCTACTAGACCGGCCCCTCCCAAACCAGTCTGAAGACCTTCACAAGCCCTGCCACCAAAGTTCACATCCCTTCGTGCAAATGAGGAAACAACGGGCCGTGACCCTACTTCACAGAGGCACCAATAAGCCCCCAACACCAGTCCACAAAAAGCCACAACCCCTCCTTCAGGGCTTTAAATAAAGCTTCCCTGAGCAAGCGAATAAGCCCACTAGACAGGCCCCTCCCAAATCAGTCTGTAGACCCTCACAAGCCCTGCCACCAAAGTTCATATTCCATCGAGCAAATGAGGTAACAACGGGTCGTGACCCTACTTCACAGAGGCACCAATATACCCCCAACACCAGTCCACAAAAAGCCACAACCCCTCCTTCAGGGCTTTAACTAAAGCTTCCCTGAGCAAGCGAATAAGCCCACTAGACAGGCCCCTCCCAAATCAGTCTGTAGACCCTCACAAGCCCTGCCACCAAAGTTCATATCCCATCGAGCAAATGAGGTAACAACGGGTCGTGACCCTACTTCACAGAGGCACCAATATACCCCCAACACCACTCCACAGAAAGCCACAACCCCTCCTTCGGGGCTGTAACCTAAAGCTTCGCTGAGCAAGCGAATAAGCCCACTGGAATGGCTCCTCCCAAACCAGTCTGCAAACCTTCATAAGCCCTGCCACCAAAGGTCACATCCCATCGTGCAAATGAGGAAACAACGGGTCGTGACCCTACTTCACAGAGGCATCAATATACCCCCAACACCACTCCACAGAGAGCTACAACCCCTCCTTCGGAGCTGTAACCTAAAGCTTCCCTTAGCAAGCGAATAAGCCCACTAGACCGGCCACTCCCAAACCAGTATGCAGACCCTGACAAGCCCTGCCACCAAAGGTCACATCCTATCGTGCAAATGAGGATACAATGGGCCGTAACCCTACTTCACAGAGGCTCCAATAAGCCCCCCAACACCAGTCCACAGAAAGCCACATCCCCTCCTTCGGGGCTGTAACCTAAAGCTTCCCTGAACAAGCGAATAAGCCCACTGGACGGGACCCTCCAAAACCAGTCTGCAGACCCTCACCAGCGCCGACACCAAAGTTCATATCCCATCGTGCAAATGAGGTAACAACGGGCCATGACCCACTTCACAGTGGCACCAATAAGCCCCCCAACACCAGTCCATATAAAGCCAGAACCCCTCCTTCGGGGCTGTAACCTAAAGCTTCCCTAAATAATCGAATAAGCCCACTAGACCGGCCCCTCCCAAACCAGTCTGCAGACCCTCACAAGCCCTGCCACCGAAGGTCACATCCCATCGTGCAAATGAGGAAACAACGGGCCATGACCCTACTTCACAGTGGCACCAATAAGCCCCCCAACACAAGTCCACAGAAAGCCACATCCCCTGATTCGTGGCTGTAACCTTAAGCCTCCCTGAGCAAGCGAATAAGCCCACTAGACCGGCCACTCCCAAACCAGTATGCAGACCCTCACAAGCCCTGCCACCAAAGGTCACACCCCATCGTGCAAATGAGTTAATAGCGGGCCGTGACCCTACATCACGGAGGCACCAATAAGCCCCCAACACCAGTCCACAGAAAGCCACAACCCCTCCTTCGGGGCTGTAACCTAAAGCTTCCCTGACCAAGCGAATAAGTCCACTGGACCGGCCCCTCCCAAACCAGTCTGCAGACCCTCACAAGACCTGCCACCAAAGGTCACATCCCATCATGCAAATGAAGAAACAACGGGCCATGACCCTCATTCACAGAGGCACCAAGAAGCCACCCAACACCAGTCCACAGAAAGCCACAATCCCTCCTTCGGGGCTGTAATCTAAAGCTTCCCTAAACAATCGAATAAGCCCACTAGACCGGCCTCTCCCAAACCAGTCTGAAGACCTTCACAAGCCCTGCCACCAAAGTTCACATCACATTGTTCAAATGAGGAAACAATGGGCCGTGACCCTACTTCACAGAGGCACCAATAAGCCACCCAACACCAGTCCACAAAAAGCCACAACCCCTCCTTCAGGGCTTTAACTAAAGCTTCCCTGAGCAAGCGAATAAGCCCACTAGACAGGCCCCTCCCAAATCAGTCTGCAGACCCTCACAAGCCCTGCCACCAAAGTTCATATCCCATCGTGCAAATGAGGTAACAACGGGTTGTGACCCTACTTGACAGAGGCACCAATATACCCCCAACACCACTCCACAGAAAGCCACAACCCCTCCTTCGGGGCTGTAACCTAAGGCTTCGCTGAGTAAGCGAATAAGCCCACGGGACCGGCTCCTCCCAAACCAGTCTGCAGACCTTCATAAGCCCTGCCACCAAAGGTCACATCCCATCGTGCAAATGAGGAAACAATGGGTCGTGACCCTACTTCACAGAGGCATCAATATACCCCCAACACCACTCCACAGAAAGCCACAACCCCTCCTTCGGGGCTGTAACCTATAGCTTGCCTTAGCAAGCGAATAAGCCCACTGGACCGGCCCCTCCCAAACGAATTTGCATTCCCTCACAAACGCTGCCACCAAAGGTCACATCCCATCGTGCAAATGAGGAAACAATGGGCCATGACCCTACTGCACATAGGCACCATTAAGACCCCTCCGCCACGTAAAGGTTGTCCCCTATTGGGGGGATAGAGTGGGGATGATAAATAGATCATCACCGAGAGGATATGTGTGTGCACTGCCAGGCTGCATGATGAAACATGCATGTGGTCCTACAGATTTTTCAGATGCTTAAATCTCTCTTGTGTGGGGGTTACGTCATGTTTCACGTTTTACGTCTGGGTTTTGGCTTGAGGGGAGGGGTCGTATTGGAACCAGGGTTAGTGGTGGAGTCACAGGAGAGACGGACAGTTCTGATGTCTTCTGGCGTTTAACACACACTCTGTTTTCTTCGTCATCACTGATAGGCAGTGTGGTCTCAAGAGGTTCCAGATCTTCATTCAGAGGAGGTACATCTTCACTAAAATAGACAGGTTCTTCTTCTTCATCGAACAAGCCCCACAAAGGAAAAGCCTCTAATTGACCGTGCGGCTGTCCGATTAATGAGCGATACATTGTGAGTGGTGTTTTTCAATGTACTCATTGATGCTGCTGTCTTGGCTTGAGAACAATGCACATCACAACCCTTGTGATAACCGCACTCTGATCCAGATATTTTAGTCAAGTCTTTAAAACACGGACATCCAATTTTTCCTCAATCGAGAGATTCTATAGTCAGTCTGTCCAATAAGCACTTCTCGTAGAATCCTCCTTTGTAGGCGATGACAGAAGCAAAAGGCTTGTGACACTTTTCATGGATGTGGCATACAATATCATCTAAAGAGTCATATTCCCACACCACTTCACCAAGGAGGGGATGAAAAGGCAGCCTGTGACATGTTTGGTCAAGTAACGAATTGTTTTCCAGTCCTTCTGAAGAATGTCTGTGACAAAGGAAAGGTCGTATCTGTAGACACCAGTGAGATGTCTACAGTCTGAATATCCAATCTCCCTCGTGAGAAATTTGCCTTTCATAGTGAAACCGTCTAAATCTGTAACACAGCAGACATGTCGTATTCTACTGTACTCTGGAACACAGTTAATATCTATCTTTTGCATACCTCTATGTACCAATATTCGCATTGATGAGGCCCTGTACATGGTAGACTCCTGGGGCACAACAATACTGCTGCACAGATTCTAAGACAACGTCTGCAAAAGCCATGACTGCGGCACCCGACCCACTGAAGCGGCTTTTCATTCGAACCCTTCACCAATGAGCAACACTTCCAATCAGATTCCAAATTTTAATCGTGAATCACGTTGCTTGCAAGAAAGTTATCGACCAATCAGAACGACGTCTCTGCGAATAAAGATCAGAGAGTGGGGGAGGATGAGGTTGGAATGCCAGATGCTGTACGCATGCATGAGGTTATATCCACATGGCACAACTACTACTATCACAAAGCGAAAAATCCAATTGAATTTATATGATAGATTTCAGTGCAACATCCAGGAGTATTTCATAATCACAAGAAATATAATTCATACAGCTTATCATTAAGAAAAGCATATATTGATGCATATTAGCAGTATACAATTGCCTCACTGAAGCCTATACCATAATACATTTGCAAAAAAAAACAGTTACAGAATTCAGCAGAGTGTAAGGTTTAAAAAATAGTTTGCAACAACCTGTGTTTATCATTAATACTGACATACCATAATACACTGGCATATAAAAAGTAGTTACAGAATTCAGTGCAACATCCAGGAGTATTTCATAATCACAAGAAATATAACCCAAGCAGTTTATCATTAAGAAAAATGGTAGCATTAGATATACTGAGGTGTAATATCTGAGAATGTGGAAGGCGTATAATTCCTTAATGGTGTGCAAATTCATATGACACTGGAGATTGCATTCACAAGTGTGTAGGCAAATAACATTATATCGGAAGAATATGCATAAAGATTTGGTGATACATTAAATACATTTAAGTGTTCGATGATAAGAGTAATATAATTAATTCTATACACCCTCTGATTTGAAATTTCTTTAAAATAGTTTAACTTTTTGGTTGATACAATAACAACTGAGGTTTGCTATAGTTTGAAAATCGTTTTTACAACGTTTTATGGTAGAAATGCAGTGATTAAAATTAAAACATTATTAAAAGCTGCATTTTATTCATCACATGTAGATGAATCATTTCGTTTCAAGATTTGAAACAATGTATAAATATCATAATTTTTAAAGTTTTAATTTGGGGAAGTTCAACATTATCAATGTAAGCAGTATATGATGAATTATTACTTATAAGAGCATAAGCTTTTACCCGAGGTGGAAACTTTTTATTTTGTAATAAAATAAACTCCACGTTATTAGCGATTTAAACACAAATCCAATTACAACATAAATTTTAACAAATCATCAAAATCTTGAAAATGTTTTGTGCAAAATTCTCAATATTGAACTGAAACTGAGGAACGTAGATTCAAACTTCTTATCTAGAGATGAAGCTCTTTTATTCTAGGCATGTTGCTCTTTTTGAGGTTTGGGACCGGGAAGTTCATTTCATATGTATTTTGAGCTCATCCTCCAAATGTTTATGGCACACGATACTCTTCTTGCCGGGAATAAAATCTTTCCACATACTTTTTTTTCCCACCAGAGCTGTTTTGCAGCATCTTGTTTTTAACGTAAGTTTTTCATATAGCAATCGACAATAATCACAGCAGCTAGCATTTACGAGTCGTGATGACTATAATGATTACTTATTATATATTACAGTTAAATTTAAACGATATATGTAAAATAGAAAAAAGAAATGGCACATTTTCAACACAAAAGTAATGCTTAACACGAATGGCGACTTCGTCTCTACTAGGTAACTACTTACTATCACTTTTACATTGTGTCTGCTACCTGAATGAAAACACTATTCAGTACCTTTAGTTTTCTCTTTTTTCGCTTTTTCTATTATTTAACTGAATCCCCAATGTCTTCCGCAATTTAATCCAATTTTTCCCCTTCTAGGACAATGTATTTAACTTAGTTTAGTGAAGCAAAAAGTTTAGGAAAACTTCAAAACAATTCAAACTTTTGTTTATCATTATTTACTCCTCTTGCTCTGGCATCCTTGGCTTTTTGAATTCCCAATTTTGTCATAGGTTTATTAAACACTGACCTTTCTAGCAAAGTTTTACTATTTAGAAAATGCTTATTAACATCTTTAGGTTTTATTTCATACATGTTTTCATAAAAATCAATTTTTTATCACAGGAAAAAATATCGTATATGTAATTTAATGTAGCAAGGTTTAAGCCTTCAATATTTTTTTTTAAATTATGTTTGCTGATTATTTGTATAGTCACTTAGGTGTGTTGAATTCCTAATTTGGTCCTTATTTACTAGGACATTACATGCAACTTCTATTGAATATGTACACCTCTTCATGCAAGTTTCAAAAACTGTTATGAATTTTTTTTTTAAACTATAAATGTTTATTTTATTTAACATATTTATCCCATAGGAAAACGTATGCATTTATAACACTGTCTAACTAGTAGGAAACTACGCTGATGTATTTCGTTATTCAGTTTATTTAATATTAAAATTATGATTTATTTAATGACAATTCGATGGAAATATATACCAGTGTAACTTAATTTCTAACTTATAGGATGCATTGTTTAGTTTATTTAACATTTGATTACTGTCTATTCATTTGTATAACAAGCTACTATTTTTTTAACTCATAGGAAAATATAATGTATTTTTTACTTAGTTGAGTTAACATTGCTTAATGCTTTTTTTATCTTCTATTTAATAACAACTGTTCTCTCCTACAGGAAAATTTATACGCATGTATAACTTATTTCCTAAGTCATAGGGAAATATGATGATGAATTTCTCTATTTTAAACTCTAAATGCTTCTTGTGTTTGCCATTAGTCGTATTTGTTTTCCTTGTATTAACTAATTTTTCCCATAGAAAAATATATGCATTTCTTTGCTCAGTTTTTCCTTGTATTAACAAATTTTTCCAGAGAAAAAAAATTTCGCATTTCTTTGCTTAAACTTTGAAAATTTTATAGTAAGCACTTGGCTACTGATCAAAGGGATCTGGGTTCGAGTCCCGGGTAAGGCATGGATGTTTGTATTCTTCTGCTGAGATCTCACCATCCTCACAGACCTATTATAGCGTATAAACTGACAGTCTCCTGTCAGATCTCTGTGGCAAGCAGCTGCTTGAGGGGTTATTTATTTTTCATAATAGCAATCCTTTTCTTTTACAGAAATACACTGTATATACACATGTGTAACTTATTTTCTTACTAAGAAGAATATATGTTGATGCATTGTTTTGATCGTTTTATTTAGCGTTGAATATGCTAAATAAGTGTTTATTGGTTTATTTTACTTCAGTTGATTAGCATTTTTCTTCCATTTAATAATCCATTCATGCAGGAGAATATAATCCATGCATAATTGTTTTTTTTATTTGTAGGGAAACATGTTGATGGTTTTCTTTGCTTAATTTATTTAACATTATAGTGTTAATTTTTTAACTTGCTTTTAATAACCATTTTTCACTATAGCAATATACGTACACGTACAACATATTCTCTAATTAGTAGGAAATAATATATTCATGCATTTTATTTTATTTTACGGGTTTTTTTCTATTTAATGATAATTATATTCTTCTCTAGCAAAATATACATACATTATGACTTATTTACCAATTTATAGGAAAATATGTTCATGCTTAACTTTGATTATTGCATTGATTTAATATTGATTATTGTTTTTTCTTATACTGAATAACAACCATTCTCCCCTCCAGAAAAAAAACACCTCAAATTTTGTAATATAAACAAAGTGTTGATACATCTCTTTGATGACTTTAACATTGATTGCAGTTTTTAACATGTATTTAATAACAATCTTTCTATCAAGATTAATATGTTATGTTGTATATGTCATGATGTGGTTTAGTATAATCACTAAGCAGTTCATCTGATTATGTGTTAGGAATGTTTATTGTGCATGAGATTGCGAATTTGTAGATGTGTAACTGGGTAAAAAAAGTTTTTTTATTAGCATGTTTACTTCGAGTTGTTTCAGCAAATGAAATTGTGATATAAATCGTTGAACACATTGTGTCCGAACTGCGTGCTTCTTTGAAGATAATGACAGTATTGTGACCTGAATTGGAATTCTTTTTCCCTATTATATACAATATCATGTGAATGAAAAAAAAATCCTTGTAATTCTCTGTATCGTTTTGCTTACTATCTTTTCTTCATGCAAAAAATTAAGTAATGAATCTGAATTAAAATCTTTTTTTAATAAAAATATCAGAAAATAAGTATCTTAAGGTAGAAAAAATAAATATTGTTGTTTCAAAAATAGTGAACTTTTTGTGTTTAAATGAAAATCAAAACACCAGCTTCATTTGTTAAGAAATATATATTACAATGTTTAACAAAAATCTCCATGAACAAAAATGAAAAAAATCTTTAAAATATCGGAAATAAATCTGCACGTACACAAAGCTAAAATATACTGCAAACACTGAAACGAAAGCAGTATATGCATAATATTCTTTAATCAATCTCATAAAAATGGGGTATGGGAATATTGAGAAATGAAAGGACCGTAACCACAGCAACGTTATCCCGAGCCGCCGATAGGGGCGCTGCTGTCGTCCTTGTTACCATGGGCCTTATGGGAGTTGCACATCTGGTCCCTCCCTTATCTGTGAGGTGGATAAGATAGCATCTACAAAAAATGAGTGGGGGGGGGGGATCAAAAGATTCATTTATCATCACGCCATTCCAGGATATTTTTTTCCTCCGTTTCAGTAGTCTGTAAAATGCTTCTTAAAAAAATGAGTGAAATATATGAATGGTTAAAAATATTTCGCTTTCATTCCGGTTGATAGGAATCTCAAAAGGAGAAGGGGGGATGTCCCCCTTACACTTTAGATTTTTGGCTTCTTCTCTGTGATAGGAGGCATACAGGGTTCTGCAGTTTATTTGATCTTAGAAAATTAATGGAAATGACAGGATCATTATATCTGAAAAACTTCAGCTCACTTAAAGCGTAAAGAGAGGAGAGAAAAAAGCATTTTTCGTTAAGGTAATTTAAAGTGTATAATACAAATATTTTAGAGTGCACTTAAAATAAAGCAATTGACTTGATTCCGTATATTCCGATTAAGAAAATTCCTCCTTGAGATAATTAAGATACAGTCTTCCTTGAAATGTAGAGCAATGATTCTTTGCTACAAATGGAGGAACAACAAGGGTTCAATTACAGATCCTTGTGGAACTCCAACATTTAATATTCTTTCGCTACTTAATGCATTTCCAATTTTAATTATAATAGTCCTATTACTTATGTAATTTTTGAACTACATAAGAGCTGTCCCTCTAATTCCATAGTTTTCAAGTTTTGAAAAAAGGATATTGTGATCCAATGTGTCGAATGCTTTACTAAAGTCGAGAAAGAGAGCAGCAACCTTTTCTCCATAATTCAAGGCTTTATTAACACATTCTGCGAAATTAGACAGTAGAGTTGTAGTACACTTTCCCATCTAGAAGTCATGTTGCCTATTACGAGATAATGTTGTGTTTTAAGAATAAGCTACGGAGAGTGTCATGGTGTACCTCTCTAAAATTTCCTATAATTCGTATAATTACTTTTAACATTTTAAAGATAGGTCTCAGTACTTCCGTTTTTAAAGTGGAGGTTATATTTCCAGAAGTAATATTTAAGTTAATTAGTTTAGCAAGATATTCTGTTAATTGACTCATGCATGCCTTTATATGTTTGACGTGTATATTATTAACGCCACATCATTTGCGTTCATCCAAAGTGGTGGTATGTAAGCTCAATGGGATATTAAGCGCCAGCATATAATTGTCTTTTTGGGTTGGATTGTTCTCCCTTAATTTATCAATCATGTCTGCAAAATAATTATTAAAATCCGTAGCAATTGGAGTATTTGATTAATTATTATCATTAATTATTTTTGGGCATATGATTAATTATTATATTATCTAGGGGCTTTTTCTTCTTTCCATCTAATATAGTATTAATCATATCACAGGATTTTTTTGAATTTCCAGCAATGGATTTGAAGCATTTTTTGTAAAATTTAGGTTTTTCTTTCAATATAAAATCGGTTAAGGAATTTCGTAAGTGTTGATAAAGTTTTTTGTTAGCATTGTCGTTTCTGTTGTTTCTCTAAGCAACCGATGCTGCATCTCTTTGTTCAATCAGATTCATGATTTCCGAATGATCCATTCTTTGCTGTTTTTCCGAAATTTGATGTTGTTGGTTTGTAGAGATATCTTCATCCAGAATCAATGTTGTATTTATTTTTAAAACTGTTACACATTTCATCAGCAGACGTGTTGACTTGTTCAATATTCCAATTAGTCCTAATTATTAATATTTTTATGATCATATTTCAAATATTTTTAATCACCTGTTGTATAATTCGCACACTGATTTATTCGAGTTCAGTAATAACGAAACAAAATAGTGGTCTGCAACTTTGATTCGTGAGATTAAGGATTTATAATTTAAATTTTCTATCTAATTTATTTTAATGTGATCAATGCACGAGTGAGCAGGGAAGCTTCCCAAAATCTCTTCTCTAGTAAATCCTCTTATTGTAGGCACAAACTCAAAAAGAACGTTAAGATATTTTTGAACTCCATTCTTTCTATGACTAGAAATATCAATATTGAAATCTCCAATGAGTATTATATTCTTAAATTTCTGGCTCTCCCCCATCCATCTAGTCAGAGAAGAAAGAAGTTCATTATAATATCGGTACCCGGAGATCGATAAACGGATAACAAATTACATATTATTTTATTTTTGACGATCTTTAAGTGCATAGATTCTACTGGTGAGAGACGTACGCTAACATTTTCAATTACCAAAGTTTCCCTATAGAAAACAATAATACCTCGTGTTTTCTTACCGGTACTATTTAAAGAAATTTGGCTAAAATTACTTATATTATATAAGGACTTACCAATTTACCAATGGTTTTCTAATTTCGCAAAATTTATAGAAAAATTTACCCTTTAGATAAGCAGAGATAGGATAGTAACTTGTTAGCCTAATATGCCACAGTAAAGGTCGCCAGACCTCATCAGAAAGACACCACCATAAAATAAATATATATGCCTTATCCAACGCTCGTCAGTTAAAAATTACATCTTCTACTGTTACGCAAATCTGATATCAAAGGGCAGTGGGTAATCTATAGTTCCCAGGTTCGAGTCCCACCTGGGCCAGAGTTGAATTTGTATCTGCTAAACCCCGACGCTGCTCTCGATTGGAAAGGGAACACCGATGGGATCTGAAAAGCCATCGTCGGTAGAATGGGATGTAAAACCGTGATCCTGTAAGCAAGAGAGCCATACCCTGTGAATGTTAATGAACATGTCTGATGGCTTTGACGGAAAGTTTCGACATCTGTCTCCTAACAGCTGTAGAGTGTGTCCCTTCCCCAACTTTCTCTGAGCCTTTGGTTTCTTTTCACCTGGCCATTTAGCCCGTTTGTGCAAACGTGCCGCTCAGAGGTAAACAAGCTAATTCGAATGTCAAAACAATAAACCCATTGACAAGTGTGTTGGGATTGACAAGGGGATTGGCTCAGTCAGTTGCACGTCAGGCTCGTAATCGCTTTCTTTTGAGTCTGAGGCCAGGGAAAATGAACTTTCTGGTCCCTTCTCCTGAAAGGTACTTATTGTCAGACCTGCCCGCAACGAGTTTTAAGGGATAAACATTGTTCTCCTATTCTTTCCTATGTTTTTGGTGACATATTTATAGCATTGATCAATTTCAACCTACTTCCGATTCCCAAAACCACAGACACAAAATGGTTTAATTTTAAACCAATTTAATCGTAAGACAGTTGAAATTACGTACTGCTTTACAATCACAAATGGTCTTTAGTTAGCTAATTTTAGAACCACGTTTTGTTTTTCTTTGCTGCAAGAACTGGACAAAACATTTCATTTAAGTGGTTTAAATGAAATGTCACCTTAAATTCCATGTTTTTTAAAAGAAAACCCAGATTAATGGGTAAAGCCTCTACTCTGGCAACACTTTGTAACGGTAACTGTTACTGTTCTGTGGTGTTTCGGGTTACCCATCCGTCTATTATACATTTGTACCTATCTACACCAAATATTTGTTTAATATGCACTAAAAGTTTCTTGCGGATATCTGACCCATTGGGTCCGTACTTGGATATGACCTGACTGCTAAAGTAAAAAACTGAAAATACTCCCTCAAGCAAATGCTAGCCACAGATATCTGACAAGAGTGTGTCAGTGTATACATGAGAGTGGGTCTGTAAGAATGACGCAGCAGAAGAACAATACAAACATCGATGTCTTATCCGATGCTCGAACTCAGGTCCCTTTCGTTAGCATCATCAAAGAAAAGCTACATGGCCTCAGCTTTTACACTCCCATTCTTCTAGAGATGCACCACTACAAAATCCACTTCGAAAGAACACTCTGGATGGCCTTGACCAGGAGGCTACCATCTGTCTCCCAACAGCTGTTCCAGTGGGTCCCCTCCCCCAACCTACTCTGAACATTTGGGGTCCATGTGACCTGGCCATTTAGCCCATGGTGTGCAAAAGAGTGCCTCTCAGAGGTAAAACAACCCAACCCATACCCTCTCACACATGGCTCAGTGTTATTATAGAGAGCTTTCATTACACTAACATCAGATATTCCATGTGATCAAACAATCAACCACAAATTATGTCGATCAACAGAATTAAATATTAAAGTAATAATATCATCTATAGTGTTATGATCCACAATTCCCAAAAATAAATCTGTGTAATTGTGCCTGGTATCAGGGGCGTAGGCAGGTACGTGCCCGACGGGCCCGGGGCGCTCCCCCCAGGAATCTGCTAATATAAATAATACATGTAATTTCTTTTACGTAGTTAAGTAAACAAAATACGCAGTTAAGTGCAATTGTTTAAAAGTAAATAAAATAACTTTTAAACAATATTTTAAACAATAATCTTGAGGTAGTAGAGAAGACACTACTACCTCAAGAGCCCCCTAGTCACTTCCTATTAGTGCTTTATCCCCATATGTTTGCAAATTCACTTCGTGGTCCTCAAAACTATTTCACTGGTTTCGTTGGCAGAATCGATAACTATCAGATGGGCCGGAATGAGTGTAAGAGAGAAAGCAAACTTTTGTTCATTTACCGTTTCGTATATTACATCTGAGGAGACCTTAATCTCAAGCAATTTCAGTCGTACGTCCAATTCCTAAATACCACCGACACAAAATGGTTTCCAGTTAATTGATTTTGTGACGGTTCGGATCTAATTGAATTGAAAGCCAGTTGCAATTAGATACCGTTTTAGAATAATCAGAATTATATATTTAGAATAATCAGAAATTTTAGAATAATCAGATTGGTCCAGTTGTTCAACAAAATTAGCGTTATTTTCTTTCCTGCAAGAACTGCACAAAATAATCCACAAACAAAATCTCCCTTAGGCAAGAAAAAACAAAACAAAGCATTGCTTTATATTTAAAATCCGTAATCTGGCAATACCTTTGTAACACAGTCCTGTTACTTTTCTGTGATATTTCGGGTTACTTTTAAACAATTGCACTTAACTGCGTATTTTGTTTACTTTACGTAAAAAAAATTGCATGTATCATTTATATTAGGAGATTCCTGGGGGGAGCACCCCGGGACCGTCGGGCACGTACCTGCCTACGCCCCTGATACCAGACACATTTACACAGATTTATTTTTGGGAATTGTGGATCATAACACTATAGATGATATTATTACTTTAATATTTTATTCTGTTGATCGACATAATTTGTGGTTGATTGTTAGATCACATGGAATATCTGATGTTAGTGTAATGAAAGCTCTCTATAATAACCCTGAGCCATGTGTGAGAGTTGGTATGGGTTGGGTTGTTTTACCTCTGAGAGGCACTTTTTTGCACCCCATGGGCTAAATGGCCAGGTCATATGGACCCCGAATGTTCAGAGAAGGTTGGGGGAGGGGACCCACTGGAACAGCTGTTGGGAGACATATGGTAGCCTCCCATCAAGAGTGTTCTTTAAAGTGCACAGGGTACTCCACGTCACACGGGGTCACGGCTTAACGTCTCATCCGACGAACGGCGGCATTCCCAAGCCCATTGGTGTCCCCTACTGACCGTGAACAGGGCGGGGAATGAGTTGGTAAGGCTTGTAGCAATTGGTTTAACATTGCTAGTGGACTTAGACAAGGGTGCATTTGTCCCTTTTTCTGTTTTGTTTGATTATTGATTATGTTACGCGAAATTCTTTGCAAGGGAAAGATTTTGGCCTTAATGGTGTAGAGATTTCAAAATTTCTGATTTTGATTAAGCAGATGATTTGGCCCTGTTGGCTAATGATGTTAATGAGACTGGTAACAGAATAGGTTTTGTGATAAACAGAGAAAAAACTAAAGTGATGAAAATTGGTCAGGCAGATGTGCTTCAGTTGCTTTGAATGGCGGCATTCTTGAGCAAATGTCTCAGTTTAATTATCTTGGGAGCTATTTAACAGATATTGGTGATGTGCCACATGAGATAAATAGAAGAACAGGTATTACCGCTCGGACTTTTAAGAACCTATGGAGAGTGTGGAAAAATAGGCGTGTACACCTAAAGACTAAAATTAGGCTGTATAATATCTTGGTTCTTTCTAAGGTTAGTTATGGTAACAAAACATGGACCCTTTGTAAGCAGCTAACAAGAAACTTGATGCATTTGATTCCAGATAATTAAGCAGTATCTTGGGTATTAGGCAGTTCGACTTTGTAACTAATGATGAGGTTAGGAGTCATCAACCTCCTTTGAGCAGCATATTGTGCAGAGAGAGACTGCGTTAGTTTGGCCATGTTGCCCGTATGCATAGTTGCAGATTGGCAAACAGGATTATGAACAGCGTGTCTAAGGGTTTCAGAGAAAAGGGGAAACCTAGGATGCAATGGGCAGAAAATGTCAAACAGGACCTTCCTAGGATTATCTTAGAGTGGTGAAATCCACCAGCTGTAGCTCAGATCAGACACAGTCTGGAGAGGAAAATTACATAGTCTGGTTGAACCTCCGTAGCCCATGGCTGCATGAGGATTTTGAATATATGTATGCAATATTTAATTATCATATTCACCAAATCATATAAGTTTATTAAATAATATATTAATATTAAATGAATAAGATTAACATTTTTAGTCATTTATATAAGGAATCATTAGTGAAATTTTGGTGGTGCAATTTTCGGAATTTCAGATCTATCTTACAATGCGTTTCGAATACAACATGCATTCTGTTAAGCCACCAGACACAATTATGCAGCTTTAGTTTTGAAATCAAGGATTAAAATATCAGATAGTAAATTTTAATTATTTAAACTGTTATACACATAAAATTAGTGCAACAAATATTTCATGTCATGTGGATAACTGAACGATACTGTCTAATTCCAATTAATTATATTTGAAGATGAATCAAGTCGAAATTTGACCTCTTATATTATCAAATTTAGACTTCGTCAAAAAAATTAAAATTCGATGATATAAAAGGTCAAATTTAGACTTCGTAAAAGCCTTATTAGATGTATTTATCACAATCATCTTCAGATAAACATGAGAAATTGAAACGTCGTGTTGCATGTTTAACGGTTTTAGCTCTTTCGGAACCATTCCTCTCATTCATTTCATAGAATGTCGGTTCACACTTGTTTTGCGCCTGTGCTTGCCTAGCTTTGATTTCAATTTTGCACTCCTACTATCAAGGCAATGAATAAATATTTAGTAAAATCTTGTCACAGCTAGAAAGATATGCATTAATTATTGGCTATTTTTCACGAATTAAAACTGCTATATCTCTTTTAATTTTCCTCTAGCAGTTCAATTAGCAGAAAATATGAAAAACAATTCCCACTGTAGAAACTTTATATATTATTATAATTGGAATTCTTCTATTAAACCGTAAAGTCTGTAACCAGAAAAGGATCCTGTTCTACATCAGTTGCTTCCAGAGGAATTAACTATAAAAGCTAAAAAAATTGTAATACGTTACATACAAAACACTGTTCAAGCAGCTGCTTCACAATAATATAAAATAAATATTTCCTCAAGCAGCTGTTGCTCACAGAGGTCTGACAGAAGCCTATCAGTTCATACGCCATAGCAGAAGTTGGATGGCTGGACTCAGGAGAAAACATATACATCCATGACTTCTCCGGGGCTCGAACCAAAGAATCTAAATATGATGCATTCTAAATCCAGGCTTCCTTAACCAGTAACCAACCATATTAAACCAATTTGACCCATGGTAATGTCACTTTGATACATCAGGCCTGGTCAGCCGTTGAGAAAAAGGAACGAAGAGGGAAATGAAATATGCGTAAAAATATGTCATTTGTTTGAAATTTAGCTAAACTCCAATTTTTTTAAATGGTGCAAGAAGAATGTATTCGTTATGATTATTATAAGTTTCATGCGATATTTTTTAAAATGAAAAATTTCCAACTCCTTTGTAAAAAAAATCAAATTGAAATAATTATATATTTTAAAACTAATTTTCTGTTACTACAGAGTCTAGGTCTGATATGATACAGTAGACTTTGCCCGTGGACCGTATATGAAATATAGGTCATATAACTTAAAAACATTCTTTTCGTTGTAAACTACTAACAACAACAACTCAATGTTTAAATGTATTGGAACAGTGAAACATTATTTTAGGATCTTTGGAAATTGCCGAAAGAGAGGCCCAAGCACGGAAAAAATAAAGAATTCCATAAATGTAAGCATTGGGCAGAATGAGATCTGGATTCTCTGGTGGGCATGGCAACTCACTACTAGAGGCGATGAAATTAGGCGATAAGGAAATATTGATGGAATAGCTATAAATTGCTATGACTTGTAATAAGATATTAATGAAAAGAGTAGTTCAAAAGCTAGTAGAACAGTTCTTGAGAAAAAAAAATGGGGAAACAGAAACTCATTTGAAGACATTCTTAGATCTTTTGAACCTTTGTTGACATGCGGTGATGATAACAGGGAGATAGAAATAAGCGCATTGGGATGGAATGCTTCATTCTCAAAGAATTGCACGGCAAGTTTGACATGGGATCATCATGGTGTTTAAATCTCTGCGAATTACAGAGTTACGAACAAACAATGCAACTGCTAGAATTGATTTTTTTTTTTGAAATGACTGTAGTTTTCTGATAGCTGTCATATTACAAAAGCTCTCCACAGAAGCTGAATAAAGTATAATAGCTTTGATGACCACTTTGTAAATTAAGACTGTTAATAATTGAAATATCTAATTTTTTAACGTAAAGATATAAGTTGGAGTTGTAGATATCTTGCTTTATTACGAGTGTTAGTAATGTGAATATCCCAGTTCAATTTCTTAGGAATGGAGATACCAAGATACTTAGAACAAGACTTATCAAAGAGAGATATTTTAGGTTATGTTTTTATTGGCGATAAGGAACGAAGAAGAAAATTCAGAAGCAATTAGCTATTGCTTCTGCTAATTAGCTATTGCTTCTGAATTTTGTGAATTGGCCTGAAGACGGACCACACAAGAACTAAGATTACAAGGATCCAAATTTTGAACAACTCGGAAACTGATTAGGACATGAGATGGATGTTTTCTTTTAACATATTACTCTTGGCGAATATAGGAATCTCGTTTGCATATAGATTGAAGATTTACCACTTTTTCACTTTTTAGATCGAAGTAATTGATGATGGGAAAGTGCAAAAAGCAATATTTATTAGTAGTTAGGGAATATAAAAATAATTTGTCTCTTATTCCTTAAAATAAAAAACGTTGCTTTCCTCGGTACCTCTGTGAAGGGGCGGCAGATTTTTACTGTCAATGGAACATTCTTTTCTCATACTGTATTACCGAAATTTCATAACTGTACCATAAATATATCACTTGTAATATTCGTTGTTAAAATTTTGCATTTCCCATATTTAGTACCCTCTAACGAAGTAAATTAAAGCTTTTTTTGAAATTTTATCTGTGAATTTTATCAGTTGGCCTGTTATGCTGCAATTTATATCGTGGCTGCTTCTCGATTTCGCAAAAAATATCCTGATTTTCTTCATTACTTACTTACCGAAAGGGTGGCTTTCTCATTTCATACACAATCATCCTCACTGGAACAGAGTGAATCCAAACATTCACAGATAAAACTTCAAATTCGATCTACAAAACCCGATCTACAAAAATGCAGGGGGGAGAGGCAAAAAGCACAATCGAGCTGGAAAATATAAAAGGGGGGGGGGACAAGAGACTTTATTTCCGATGCCGTATAGCAGTTTCCCATCCGTTTTTCGGGGTTTAAAAAAATTAAAAAATATGCATCAAATATAAATAAGTTAGTAATTTTATTTTTTGCTTTTTGCCCTTGCTCCCATTCTGAAAGAGGGGGAATAAAGTCGAGAAAAAAATTACAATATCCTTTCTTTTTTCTAATGTTGAACTTTATGTCCTTTCTATTTCATTGGCTTATGTCATTCATCGTTATGAGTTACTCTCTGAAATTTCTAATTACATTAATAAATAATATAAATTAAGTTCAATGCATGAATACTAAAATTTTGTTTCATCTTTAGTGTATCTCTGTTGCCATTGTTATTCGTATAATCACAGAATTTCCGGAACATCATGAGGAAAGAAATCAATTTAAAGCAAATCTTTTCAATTTATTAATATGGAATTCTCTCTTTAAATCACGTTGAACATGCTGTCGATTAATTCCGCTACACGAATATGGACCGAATTATTAAATAAAATTCTTGAGAAGAACATCATTACTACAGATCAGATTATTTAATTTCTATCTTCACACAACCGAAGAAAAAAAATGTATTCTTGAACAAGATTTCAGTCATCTCAACTGCACCTACACCCACTGGGAATAACAATACACCTCCAAAGCAATTTCCTACTACCGGAACCCTTAGGGACCAAGCAGACCCATACAAAGAAAGCTGCACAAAACAATCAGAAATTATTACGGAAAAACGAAGAAAATAACCATTGAAATAAATGACAACGCCAGAATAAAGAGAAACATTTTGGTTATAAAATGATACTCGGTTTCGGAAAAAACGTATAATTAAAAGAGGGAAATTAACATGTAAGAATAATTAGCTCTTCTCAACTTCAGAACGCGCAAGAGCCACCTTCACTTCTTGTCACTGTCTCTACAGACCGCACCTGCATGCCTCAAGCTAAACAATCCACCGATCCTAATCACAGAGTATCCTATTAATCACACCCTCCTCCACTACGGAACAAGACTGCAACTCAAAAGAACTCTCAGTAAACAATTTTAAAATGGAGGAAAATAGAAGTAAACTATAGTCGAAACGGGAAAGGAAATGGACTCTAATAACATGACTTGCATATAAAACTGTCCTACAAAGAAAACGAAATTCCACACCTTCCATGAACAAGGAAATGACTGCAAACAGCTTCCAGTTTGTTATGAATAAAATTGTCTATGAATATCAAAATTCTATAGGCGTGATGTATATATTATACAGGACACATCACGCCTATAGACATTCACAAACAATTTTTACTCCCCATTCTGATCTTTCTACTTTTCAAATTCTCTCTTTTCTTTCCGTGATAGAAGGCTCTATAGGCCTAAATTTCGGCATTGAATTGATAATAAAAGCAAAAAGTCTAAAGGCTTCGGAAAATGCTTTTATTTATGTTTTTCGGGAGGGGGGGGGGGGGGGGTGAGTTTTAAAATTCTTACTCTAAGAGGACAGAAAGGGAGTTCTCAAAGCAATAAAATTCTCAAAGCTGGCATAGTTGTGACTTGAACCTGTGAACATCAAATAACCAGCCTTGCTGCTACCGATGGAGATAATTCCTCAACATTTCGGAGAGGAGGGCTTTCATACTGCAAAGAAATTGTCAATGAAGAAAGGAAATAGGGAGGAGAACAGTTTGTTTTGGTTGGAAGAAGCATTTGATTTTAAATATTCCTAGTGGATAGCTTTAGAACCAGTGACGGCCCAGGGAGAGGGACAGGTGTAGGTTGAAGCCATATATTGGAAATTGGTATGGTTATTGTAAATATATAAATAACCCCTCAAGCAGCTGCTTGCCACAGAAGTCGGAGTGGAGACTCAGTTTAATACCCTATAGTAGAAGGTCTGTGAGGATGGTCGGACCTCGACAGAAAAACAACACAAACATCCATGCCTTATCCAGTGCTCGAGCCCAGGTTCCTTAGATCAGTAGCCAAGCACACTAACCACTCGCCCTGAATTTTTATTAAAAAAGATATTTTAGTTTAAATTGCTATTGTTATTCAATATGAGACAAACGATGTTTCTAAACGGTATAACTGAAGAGAAAAAAAATTCAATCAAACCTAAATTCGGAAAATATAATTGCTGATGTATATGATCATAATATATTCAAAAATGGTGGGAATGTGATAGGTAATTGTTAAATAAATATCATATGAATTTCTATCACTTATGCAACTCACTGGTAAAAGTTTGTAGTTTTCCAAATAATATAACTAAAAAAAACCCGAAATTTTGAATAAAAATTGCTGGTGAATCAATTACGTTCATATCTGGTAAATATAATAATCATAATCTTCATTTTATTCCGCCAGTCAGAACAATATACATTTACATAGCATAATTATCTAATAACAATTAATATATACATGAGAAAAATCGGGAAATGAAATAGCTGAGAAGTATAAATTGCATCAGAAAAGGGAAATAACAATCATATAAAATATTAGTGATTAATAGGAAAGGCGAAACAAAAAAAGGGGAGCATAGTAGGCTGACGCTTATTTTAAGTTAATGCTCCTTATTTCCTTTAGAGTTCAATTATGACAACAGTAATGTATACAACAGTAAAAGATCAAATGGTTATGAGACATATTATACTGAGTATAAAAGGTTTTATTGCTTTGTAAGAAGAAACGTTCTACATTTGATTTTAAATAATTTTAAAGATTTTGCATTTTTAACATCATCTGGAAGTTCAGACCAAATATTTACTGCATTATATTTGATAGATCTCTGTCCAATTGGCAATCGATACAGAGGTATACTCAGTTTCTGTCTATGACGTGTTTCATATTTATGAAAATTCGAAAGACTGAAAATAGTCTTTAAATCTATCCAATTTATCAATATCATTGTAATCGAATGCACAAAATTTACTGATATCAGTTTGTAATTATTATAGGCATTAAGAATTTTAACTTCAGAAAATAATTGTACAGCAGGATCATTATATTTTTTCCCAACAATATATCTAACAATTCTTTTCTGAAGACGACATATTAGCATTCAGATTAGAGTCATAAGTAATACCCCAGACTAAAATTCCTTATGTTATATAAGAATAAATGAAAGTATAAATTTAGTATAAATTAGTATAAATCTAGTATACTAATTTATACTAAATCTATAGTAATATTTATTATAAATCTATAGTAGTATAGTATTTATTATAGCAGTATAGTATATATAGTATTTATTATAAACTATAGTACTATTTATACTAAATTTATAGTATTATTTAGTATAAATCTAGTATAAATTTATCAAAATTTGTTTGTTAACCAGATGACGTAATTACCAATCATACCGAGGCCCACGAGAAAGACAGGCCATGACACTGAGGCGATCCTCAACCGTCACGTGATCAACTTAGTCCGGTAGCTGCATCGCGCTGCCGGACTAATAATTTCTTATATATCAATTCGTTCGCACAGAACCTTGTATCTCGTTTTTGCAATTTTATTTCGCTTTTTTTCGTATCGACATTAAATCACATGAAAAATTTCTTGTGTAGAATAAATACTGGCTGTATTCTTTTTCCACTTTTTCGTTTAGCCTTTTATATAAGCGAATTTAAATTTGATAGTTAATTTAAAATTAGCTGAAATTTACAAGAAACCTAATTTTTTTTCTTTCTTCATACCCCCATTTAATCTAATTTGTGATAATTCTTAAAATACCAGCAGTTTCTTTAAAAAAATTAAAGGCATAATATTATAGTGTTTAGAATAAAGAGCAAAATCAGAAAACCAGAGGTGTATTTAAACGGGTGGTTTGAGATATGTATATACAAATATATATAATTTTTAAATTCTTTTATGTTTTTTTTTTAAACATTTAACAACTGCAAGGCATTGATTCAGAATACACCACTGGTTTTCATTTACTTACCAGTTGCGGTATCCTTAATATTTACTTATTGAGTACATTATTTTAATCTTTTGGAAAAGAAATCGCCCGACCCAAATATAATTTAAAAAATAGATACTTTCAGTGGTCACTTATTAGATAAATTTCCATGATATGCAAGCAGTAATCGAGATTTTATAGCGCAATAACTTTTTAAAATTATTAAGGAAAATTGTGACAGTAGCTACGTTGCACGTTTGGTATTTAATTATGGAATATTTAATAACAGTTATTCCACTTTATATAACTGCTGTCGCATAAACAGGTTGAAATGGAAGCAATAACCGGTACATTAAACTTTAGTAAGATAAATACTGTGAAAAGTATGAATACATTTTAGTAGTTCACATACTAATTTCCATCAATTTTGAAAGAGCTAAGTTAAATATTTCTACCTTCATAACTATTTAAATACTGAACCTGATATTTCTAAAAACCTAGATTTAATGTTTTATTTTCAATTGCATTTTCCTATGAAAAGCACAATGCAGAAATTGCTGTGCCCTATTGACAGAAGTGTACCTAATAAAGTGACTGCTTAGCACTTCTGATTGCCACATTTAATAGGACAGTTTAATGAACAGAAACAGCATATTTGATGGGAATGAACATATTTTTTATCTTTATTGTTCATTTGAGGTAGTTTACAACAAATTATTTTCAGTGCAAACATGGGGATAATGTCCCTGAGGCAACATAATGCAAATACAGTGAGGAATATACAAATTTGAATAAAACTTGTACTGTATTCAGCAGTAATATTTTAGAATATGATACGGAAAATTACAAAACTCATAAAAAATTAAGATTTTTTGCATATTGATTTTAACAATATACTAGTGTATATCACAGCTTTAGAATATATTTAAGTAAATATTTCACTACACTTTTTTTGTTTCTTTTCAACTCATAAAAGATGCCCAATGAAGATGTGACAAGAAATATATTAGATCATGTAATATCAGTTCATTATAGAACATTTATCTAGTAAATTGATTTTAATGAAAATTATGTATCTCTTCCTAAAAGACTCATGCATAATCTAGAACATGAAAGATATCCTAAAATTCATTAATTTTGCACTCACATAACACATCACAGCTTCTGAAAGAACATAATATAGTGCAAAAGTAATTTTCAGACACTAAATTTTGCCAACATTCTTGGCATTCAATAAATTTGTTTAAATTTCTTACCGAATTTCTAATGATAATAAACAACATAAGCAGCTCAAAAGCAAACACTTGACTAGGTTGACATTATTTTTAAAGTCATATTTATGAAGTTACAAAATTTTATTAACTGATCAGTCATTTAATATTGAAAATGATCAATACAACCTAATTCTCATGAAGCATCTGAAATAAGCAATATATAATATAGATAATATTTCTTCAAATTGAGAATGTCAGTAAAAGGATGATTATTTTATTTAGAGTAAATAATGGGTGTTGCAAATTGATGACTAGTCAGATTGGACACCTATATCTAAGAGATAATGTTGAACCCAAAAACTGGTTAGAACAGTTTAAAACGGTATAAAAATTAGTGTCATTTTTCCTTCACAGAATATTGGTAAAATTCAGCTTTCATAACTCTTTAAAAAGATATATTAAAGGTTCTAAAGGTTATGTATTTTCAGGTGAATAGGAGAAAATGAATTAAAGAGAATAAGAATTTTACATCTTTCAAATACATGTATGAGCCTGAAGCATAACAATGGGAGCTCACATTAGTTAATCATGCATAATTTATTTACTGCATAGGCTCAGGTAGTAAATATGTTAAGACAGAGAAGATTGCTGTTTGCAAAGTCAAAATTAATAGATTATTGTAAATGGCATATTAAGTTCAAGGTACAAAAATTGCCAAATGATATAATTTTTTTTTTTTTTTTTTTTTTGAGTGACTTGACTAGGGAATTCAAACTTGGGAACTGGATACCAATATGCAAAAGATAATATTGAATCCACAACCAACTTTTTTTTTTTCTTCTTTATAATTATAGAAATGTATTATATGCTCATATATATCAACATATATTTCTTTTTGAAAATCTCTAGCTAACAATCACAGCCAGAAAAAGCAAGCATTATATATTCATATATATAATACTGTTAAAATACAGTCCATAAATACTGTCTCAACCTCATAGAGCTGTATTGTCGTGTGAAAATCCAGTAAAACTCTTGCTGGCACAGTGGCAGAGGTGGCTCAGTCGGTAGAACACCAGATTCATAATCTGCTGTTCCCAGGTTTGAATCCCATCTGGGATCTTATCTGTCAATAGGGGACACAGATGGGTTTGGAAAAGACACCATCTGTAGAATGAGACATTAAGCCATGGGCCCCATACCCTGTGTATGTTAAAGAACACTCTGGATAGCCTTGATGGGAGGCTACCACCTCTCCAGTGTGCTGCCTCCCCTAAACTATCAGTCCTTGGGAACTGGCCGTTTAGCCCATTGTACGAAAGGAAGTGCCATTCAGAGGTTAATAAAAAACAACTGGTAGACACATAGCAGTGTTCTAATATATACATAGTACATGGCCGAGTGGTTAGCGCACTTGGCTACTGATCTAAGGGACCTGGGTTCGAGCCCAGGGTAAGGCATG
Source organism: Ryuthela nishihirai (assembly GCA_038380435.1). Classification (NCBI taxonomy): domain Eukaryota; kingdom Metazoa; phylum Arthropoda; class Arachnida; order Araneae; family Heptathelidae; genus Ryuthela; species Ryuthela nishihirai. Next base: position 395,688 of record JAWZYU010000010.1, read on the forward strand.
GCTGTTTGTGTAGTTTTTCTGCTGAGGTCCTGCCATCCTCTCAGACCTTCTACTATGGCATATAAACTGACAAGCTCCTGTCAGACCTCTGTGGCAAGCAGCTGCTTGAGGGGGTATTTTTTTTTTGTATTTTGTGTTGCATTAGATTTTTTTTTTATAAACCTTTAGAATGACTTTGTAAATAAAACTTTAATTTTCATTAGGTAATGGTTATAAACTGAAAGTCCACTCTCACTACAAGTATTCAGCAATATAAATTAATATCTGATTAATTAAATTTTAATGTTTCCATACTATTTTTGAATTTAAGCTTTAATGACATCTGCTATTTCATGGACATAAAAACAACATGAAAATATTTTTTTTCCATAGAATAACCAAAAATTAAAGGGTTTTAAATTTAGAAGAAATTAATTAAATTAGAAAGAAAAATAACTAATTTTGGGTTCAACAATATCTTTTGCATATTGGATTTCAATCTGACCATTATCTGACCTACATAAAATAATAAATAATCATCCTTTTTACTGACATTTTCAATTTCAAAAATTGTGATCGACATGATATACTCTAAAGACTGATAAAACCTGTTCCTATGGATACAGAGTTACTCTACCTAGATATATGAAATATATATATTATGAATAAGAATACAAGTACAAATTTTGCAGTTCAAACAAGTGCTGATAGCATAATTATGTCTAAACTACTTTTCCCTTCAACGTATAAAACTTATTAGCTCAAAAACAAAAAAGATTGCCAAGAGAATTGTTTGTGCAAAGAATATCAAACATGGACTCGACAATTTTTGTGGGCAACGACAAATATCTGGTTTGCCCCTTAAAAATAAAAAAAGTACCCCCTCAAGCAACTGCTTGCCACAGAGGTCTGACAGGAGCCTGTCAGTTTATATGCCATAGTAGAAGGTCTGAGCGGATGGCAGGACCTCAGCAGAAAAACAACATGCACATCCATGCCTTACCCGGGGCTCGAACCCAGTTTATGAAATGAAAAATGCTAGCATTCATTAATTTACCTGATCATCCACACATTTATAGCAATTTGCAAAAGTATTAAATATGAGTAGTTAAAATATCAAATAATTCAACGTCTCAACTTCAAAACTAGGCTAAAGAAATTGTATCACGTTTGTGATCAAAGGAACATGGGTTGAAGTCCCAGGTAAGGCATGGATGTTTGTATTGCACCTTTTTGCTGAGGTCACACCTTCCTCTTAGACCTCTAAGGCATATTACACTGGCAGGCTCCTGTCAGACCTCTGTGGGAAGCAGTTGTTTGAGGAGGTATTTATATTTTTATTATAATGGAAGGAACATCAGCCTCACATCTTTAGAAATTTTTATACACGATCACTAAGCGCACAATGTTACTGAAAACTATGTTGTAAAAGAAATGATAATTGCCTTTCATGTAAAACATTTGCATCAATAAAGTCGAAAAAAAATTCAGTTAATTAGTTTTCCAATGATGAAACCACTGTTTCATAAATGAGTAAATGGCACGAGTGGGACACAAACTTCTTTGTGGCAAATGAGGGCATTCAAAAGACCAAGCAGTGACATGTAATCTGCTAACATTAATAAAGTTCAATACATTAGAGCAAAACATATTGTAACGAAACCATTACACACATTAGGTGCTGGGTTATTTCCCCTCACAACAGCATTTTGTCCACACAATGACTAAAAGCCAGGTCACAATGACCCCTTCTCTAATTAAAATGGGTCCATTGGATAGCAGTTACAAAATATGACAGAAACCAGGGATTTAGGATCTTTCATAACATATGCAGGATATGATTCTCCCTCTCACAGAGCCATGGCTTAATATCACATAGAATAGAAACTGGCCTTTCCAAGCCAATGAATATTTCCTTCAGAGTTCAGTGAAGAAAATCTGAATAGAAGCAGAGTAAATATTCAACGTGGAATTTCAGACTGAAATTGACATGCTCTTCTATGCTACCAAATGAGCCAACCCATACATATATTCAGTAAAAATATAAAATAATGCAAAAAAACTCAACCAATAAGAACATGCCTGTTTTTAACCACTGAAAAGGAAGTAAATACCCCTTGTCATCATTTGCAGAAGAATTTTTCAGTTAGTGGTGAAAATTGTTTAAATTTTTTTTCTCCTTCATTAACAACCATAACATATGCTTTTTACTCATGGACACCATTTCTTTATTTTTCTTTCAGAGCATTTTTTTATGTATTTGATCATTGCTGAAATTTGAGTAATTATTTAACATTACTTTTGATGCCAATAAACATATACTTTCTAAGCACTGTTCTAAAGTTCTACTGCAATCACAATCATCAGTAAATGGCAAATCTTGTTGAAATAAAAGAATACTTGACAATTTGTGTAGTACGGAAAGCTGTCCATCAGAAGATAGAAAGTGTTCATGATGATGTAAAATTATCTGCTCCAAACTATACCATACAACACAAATGGCAATTAATACACTTTCTGATGGAATTATTAATTTTCCACGATCTAATTCTTTAATAAGATCATGTGGCCCATCTACAGTATCTATTGACTTGTGTAATTGCAGCCAAAAGGAACATACATCACACTTTTTCAATCTGAGTTCTTTTCTTGCTGCATATCCACCAATATAGGTTATTGCAGGAATGATATTTTTGGGCACACAATCATCTACAGAGAAATGATTTTCTAAAATATCTGAATATTGCAAAATATTTACATTAACAACATTCTTCTCTACATGTGGCAGCAAAGATTTCAGAGGGACATTCACATTGTTAGCACTAATTAGAATATTACTCTTAAAACGAAGTCTGCGTTCACTTTCTAGCAACTGAACATAGCTTATATAATAGTTAGCACCAGACATCTGACGATACAATCCAAAACGACCTTCTAGATGATCATTTTGAAATTTACCTAACAGAATATAATCTATACGATAATGTTCAAACATATACGGTATTAGTTTAATAAATGCATCAGTAGTAATAATAAGTGACTGAAAAGTTTGGACTGTAAGAGTTTCTGTTACAGGAAAAGACTGACGCCAGTTTTTTAACCATAAAGAAAAGTCTTTCAAATATTTAATTTGAACACCTGTAGTTTTTCTAATAGGCATTCTGTCAGCATCATTAAACCTTTCTGCCTCATACACAATTTTACAATTTGCTATTTTCCACCATTTTATAAAGATTGTTAAAAATGTACATGTATCTTCAACACCAATGAACAAATTTGGATGATCTTTAGCGACACACTTCAAAGCTGAAACATTATTTTCATTAATAAGTTTAATAGCTAAATTAACATTTTGTGGTACTTACGTATTAACGCCACCGCAGAGTGTAATAAATTAATAATTCCACACTTTAACTAGTTATTCTATGAAATAACTAGGTATTCTATGAAATAACTAATGATAGACAATTAAAGTGTAAAATAAACAATCTGACTGAATTATACAGCATACAAAATGTTATTTATACAGACGCAATAAAATCATTTGTTACAACAGGGATTACTAAAATGGCATTTGGAATTGCCCTAATGTGCGAAGGCCAAGTAAGAACGAATCCGTAAAGTGGTGAATCCGTAAAATATGAATCTTCGTGTCACGTGATTCACTCGTCCGCATTATAAAAAACGCCCCGGATGAGCGGAGGCCAAGTGAGAACGAATCAGTAAAGTGATTCGTTCTCACTTGGCCTGCTCATTTTGGGGGCGTTTTTTATAATTCGGACGACTGATTCATGTTGACAGAGGGATGACCTGGTTTCAACTCTACTCTCGGACACTAAAAATAGTCTTTTTTTTACTTTTGAACTTTAACGATACGGAAGCCGTTAATGTGCACATTACCTAGGTAAAATGCAGAAAAATTTTGATTCCGCACTTTAACGGAGCAAATCAGTTAATCTGCAGATTAGCTAGGTAATGTGCACATTAACGGCTTTCGAGCTTTAGCGGTAACATATATATACAGTAGATATCTCAAATTTCAGTTCAGCAGTAAAAATTAACATGGCGTTAATACGTAAGTACCGGTTTGGCCAGCGGTGGCGTTAATACGTAAGTACCCATTTTGTTTCTGAATGCTGGATGGATACAATACTTTACTTGAAAGCTGATGACCATATTTTAACACAGAATTTTTTTCTAAATCATACAGCATTTCTAAGTGTTTAAACTTTGCTTTTAATGTTAATGACATATTGCTAAAACCTGGGAAAGTAAATGTGCATTCTTTCTTTTTATCAATCCAATTGTTTCTCACACATTTTATTTCATGAACTGAATCAAAAACTATGAAAAGCAATCTTTTTCATCAACAGGATGTGTAACGTATGGTTGCAGTATTTTATTTGATGAAAAAAGTTCAAAAGCTTTTCGATTGACAGCATTTTTATCTGAAATTAGGGAGATTACCTTAAATCCAATTTGTTCTATTCCATGCACTACATTCAGAATCATGTTTTTTAAACTCTCTGCAGTCAATTTATGTATTGGGGTTATGCATACAACATCTTTGTAAGAAGATAAAATTAATGAAATCATAAAGACCTGAGCAGTTTTTGCCAGGTTTCCAGGGGAAGACTCGCTACTCCCATAAATTGAGCCACCTTTAAAGGTTAATCTAGGATCAATATAAATCTCATCTAATAACAGATTAACCAATAATTCATGATCTTTCAGATATTTCATCTTTGTTTTTAAGTATTCAATACTCCCAGAAATTGAGGACTTAGATAATGAGTAATTACTGATCATGCGTTTTAAGGTTCTTACAAGAGGAAGAAACAAATAATTACATTTTTGTAAAACAATGTAAGCAGAACTGGAATGTATATATATTGATACAGCCAAAATAAGAGTTTCATTAGAATATTGTCGTCGACATTTAGGTAATTTTCTTAATTTTAACTGATCAACAACAAATGATATTTGATCAAGTTCTACATCTGATGATTTCTCTAGGGTTTTAATTGCTAAATTTAAAGCTCACACACTATCAACAGATTTGAAATTTTCCTCCACATAACACATAACCTGTTTAAGGCAAGAATAGTTGTTAATTTTGGAGCTTTAGTTGGTATTTTATTTTGGCTTATTTTTATGTTTTCTATAAATACATTGAAATGTAAATCTTCACTAACAACAATGTAACCACAAATTACAGGGTGACCACCTACACTTATGTCACACAAACACAGATATAGTTCACAATGTTTTTTAAATGATATCCACTTATCACTTTTAATTGAATTCAGGTGGGTTACTATATCCTGAAGATTCTGAATAGAATTTTCCTCAATGTGTTTACGAAAATCCTTAAGGCTGTTTATGACAGCCTGGTTCATATTCTCTTCTTCAACATTAATTAACCTACGACTAGTTCCAGCATCTGAACTTAAATAGGCTGGTAAATTGCGAAAGATAGCTGGAACAGCTCCATCAACTAACTTTGGAATTTTTCTTTCATACACTTTCACTTCATTAATAACTATTACAGTGTCTGTTCGAATAATGAACGACTCGTGAAAATGTTTTACACAAACAACAGGATTTTTTATCTTTGAAAAATCAGTGGGGATCTTCCTCAACCATTCACTGCGCTGGGGCTCTTGTTTAGGTTGTTGTTGTTGTTGGGTTGTTTTACCTCTGAGCGGCACTTTTTTGCACACCATGGGCTAAATGGCCAGGTCATATGGACCCCGAAGGCTCAGAGAAGGTTGGGGGAGGGGACCCACTGGAACAGCTGTTGGGGGACAGATGGTAGCCTCCCGTCAAGGCCATCCAGCGTGATCTTTAACGTGCACAGGGTATGGCTCTCCCGCACACGGGGCCACGGCTTAACGTCCCATCCGACGGACGGCGGCCTTTCCAAGCCCATCGGTGTCCCCTACTGACCGTGGGCAGGGCGGGGAATTTTGCGGAGAAAAATCTCAACGCTGACCCAGCCTTGTTTAGGAATAGTAAAAGTTGAGGTATGTTGTTCACCATCATAGTTGGACCGGCATCCAGCAACACTACAGCGTCTAGGCATGATTAATTTCCTCACCTATGAATTGCAAGGGACCAGTAAATTATTTTATTCACATTCCTCTTTATGTCAAAAAAGTAAAAGTACTGAGCAACTTACAACATTAAATGTGGTTTTCATTCTTTGATGAATAAAATGTGAATATTACTACAAATCATTCACTAATTATCTTAATATTTAATAGTCATGGTATGTAAGAGAATAAAAAGTCTATAGCTCTATATAATGATTGAAATTCTTGTTAATGATAAAAATTTGGGAACTAATGTAATACATAATCTTAATATTTAATAGTTATGGTATGCAAGAGAATGGAAAGTGTGCAGCTGTATATAATAACTGAATTTTTTTAGTGATAAAAATTTGTGAATTAATGTAATACATTGTACATTTTGCAGGTCTCATATGGTGTTATTCATATACCCCCTCAAGCAGCTGCTTGCCACAGAGGTCTGACAGGAGCCTGTCAGTTTATATGCCATAGTAGAAGGTCTGAGAAACAAAAAAAAACATAGGTATCAAACAAATAAAAACAACAACACAAGCATCATTTATTAACTGCACAAGTAACATTTCTGTTTATACTGCTTTATCAGTGCTGTTAAAGTAGTCAAAATCATTTTCAATTAGAAACAGGTCAGTTATGAATTTGGTCAATAATTTTAACTCATATACCAGGCAGAAAATTTACCCAAGTCTTAACATTTAAAAAAAAAAGCTTGTCAGCAGGAATTAAAAATCATGATTGACCAATTGTTTATTAAACAGAACATTCTATCACTCTATAGCAAAGCTTTGTTTATATGATTCGAAAAACAGGATATATTAATTGGCTATTCCCCTAATAATCTAATGAAGGCCACAGAAAAATTCAATATTGATTTCTCAGACAATAATTAGTATGGTGACTATAAAATACCTCTAAGGTGATACAGAAAGGCAGGCAAATATAGGGCCATATCATGACTGTATCAGAAAACTCAGTGCAAAAGAGAAATGATTTACTCAAGAGATCTGGTAGCTACTCTCAAAGCAAAATCACGTAACAAAATGTTACTTAAGTTTTAAAAAGTAATTGCTCATTTCTCAACTCATATAATAATTGTATAACACATTAGTAATATTTGTGTATAATTGCACTGCCACTTTAAAATGTGACTCTTACCAGAGCATTAAAAAAACTGTAATTTGATAAACCAGTGATAAGAGGCATGAGTTTAATAGCAAAATATCACTGATAAATTAAAATATGCTGTTATTAGCAATGAAAGAATAAGTTTTTGCAATTTCTGCATTTAAAATATTCTCAAATAGTACCAGAGGTCCTCATGCTGAGATCAGATTTCATGATCATATCTATGCAAGTAACATATATAAAAGTTACTGAACAGCTGTGTTTAGTATTCACAAATTTTACATTTGATTATTGATAGCATTTCATATCACAACTGTGCTATTTCGATGGCACTATTCAAATATAAAAATTTAAAGGACATTTAAGTTCTGCTCTGAAATAATTCTAAAAGTTAATTTCAGCAAAGGAATCTACGACGTTACCTGTTAATTTAAAGCATATATTAGAAAAAATAGTTTTTACTATACAAAACATTGGAAAATTTATTTGCAGTTTAATACTTAAAAAAATAATAAATCAGGGGATTCAAAAATAACTATTGTAGCGGATCATATTTCGATACGAGCAATTTCAATTTTTCACTCTATAAAAAATTACGTATATTACTAACAGTTTAATTCCTTCAATTTTTTCAATCAAAACAGTGATAAGTTATATAAGGGCAGCCAAAAAAGTTTCTAACTTAATGAAAGAAATCTATTATAATTTTGTTTTAGATCACACCATCATTCAACACGTTGAAACTAGGCCTAAGAGAGCAATGCACTGAAAACACTTTTCAAGCACTAAATAATTACTTTTATCAAACCACTAACTGCAGGAAATATTTCATGCTACAAATAATAATAATAAGGAGAAATGCTTACCTCTTTGGGGTTATCCAAATGTAGTTTGAAGACAAAAACTATTGCAGTCCCAGTTGCACGAAACAAGCGACTGTAGACCAAGCACCTCGGACTAAGTTGATCACGTGATATTCCAGTGTCGTGGCCTGTCTTTCTCGTTGGCCTCGCAATCATACCAATATTTCTTGACAGAGTGATTCTCAGCTGCTTTACATGAAATGACCAGTTCAGATTTTCTTCGATCCAAATTCCTAAGAATTTTTATTCAGTGCATCTCTTTAGCTTAATTTCATTAATCTTCACATCGAAACTTTCTCATCTATATATTTGTTTTTTTTTTTATAAATCACGTATTTGGATATCTTGACATTTATTAATAAATTGTTATGTCTGCACCCATTCAGATACAATATTTAGAGAGTAGTTAACACTGCTAATCAGGCTTGCAGAATCTTGGTTGAAATCAATGCTTGTATCATCGGCATATAATAACATCTTTGAATAATGTGCAACTTTGCTAAGTCGTTAATGTAGAGTAGGAAAAGGATCGGACCAAGAATTGAACCTTGAGGCACACCTCTGTAAATAAAATGTTCATCTGATATACTACCATTTACTTCTACAAGAGCTTTCCTCTGAAATAAGTAGCTTCTTAACCAGTTGTTTACCTCTCAGATCATAAAATTCAATTTTCCTTTAACAAAATTTCGTGGTTAATATTGTCAAATGCTTTCGTAAAATCGAGATATACAGTTAATCCTATTGTGACCTGCATTCAAATGGTTGATAACATGCTCATATAAATCTGCAATGGCTGTCTGAGTACATTTTTTTTTTTGAAAACCATATTTTTGTAGTAATGGTAGTCAGATATAATATTTAGAGAAAAAAAATGGTAAAAGCTTATAGTTTTCTAAATAATATACTTACTTATCAATTCAATGCCGAAATTAGGCCTATAGAGCTTTCTATCATCCGAAAGCTCTTGAAGGCAGTGAATAATTTTCATATCATCTAAGAATCTGTAAATGGTAGCTAGGTAGTCACTGGAAGGAGAGCTATGCACCAATCCCCTGTGATGATGCATAGAACCGGCCTGGCCTAGCACCTAATGTCCGACCCCGCCTTCTCGTGGTGCGGACCGTTAGTAACTTTCAAAAGAGATACTCTCTTGTGGAAGTGAACGGAAGGGGAGGGCTGCCAGATTAGTGTGGCCTACTGATCTGGACAACTGTGGCTACTTTTCTTTTTTTTCTACCCTGCTGAGGAGTG